>KK119487.1:739260-804945 GCA_000611955.2 Stegodyphus mimosarum
GGGAAACTGATAAAAATCGCCAAACTTAGCAATCTATATCAAAGAATTCATAATTTGAACTTCTGCACTTTAAATACAAATCTCGAAATAGTGACAAATTTTAGTCATTTTGAAAAATACTGCAAATTAAAAACTGTTATTCACAGATTTATATAAAAAAAAGTAATTTTGCATGTAAGATTTAAAAACTAGAGCAATTGCAATAAATATATAAAAAAATTCATGAAAATGTGCAATCCAATAGAAAAATTACCTCAACAGAAATCATAGTTATCAATATTTTTTTTTTATTTGATTGGTCATTTCCTCTCCAAAGAAATGCTCCAGATGGTCTTTACTGTTCCTAGTGGCTCTGGAGCAAGGACAACTCTTCACAAAAATATGTGGCCCTTTCTAGATTTAGTTTGTTCTAATACCACCGGATTTTTTCGGAACATGCTTCACTTTTTTTTTTTTTCCTTTTGTTCATATCCTTAAACAATTTCTGATTTCACCAATTATAGTGCATGGAAATGCGACCCTCATTTTTCTGAAGGTCACGTTTTCGTCACAAGAGGTTAAAAGCATGTTTGTAAAGTTAAAGAACCATTTTTCCAGTATAGGCAAAAGTATTCTACTCAGAAACCTCGGGCGAAAAACCAATCAGACACCCCAAAATCCCATTCTAAGTTGGCTGATTGTTCCTCACATTTTACAATACCAACCTGCAAGTGACTTCATTACAAGTCATGTGACTGAATTCTATATTCATCTGAAATGTTAATTTACATTATGAATGACAGTCACAGAAAAGAGAAGGAAATAAACTCTGAGTAAAAACTTTAAGGCCAGTAAACATTTTTGAGAAAATGTAAAATGAAATAAAAGGGATTCAAATAATATTAATTATTAAATTTCATTGATAAGAAATAAATGCTATAAACATAATTTGTAAATACATAATTATGAGAAACATGTGGTTATTTACAAAGTTAGTATTTCTGCCTGAGTAAAAACTTTAAGGCCACCAGTCATTTTTTAAAAATAAATATAATATAATCGTGTAATTACCATTGCAACTACTAGCTTGTGACAACGCTGCAATTTTCATATTTGTCATATGTTTCTTCAAAGTATTGGTGATCTTTGTGAAGATGGCGAAGGGTAAGTAGTTAACTGATCCTGAAAGAGGAGAGATCGAAGCTTTGTCTTCAACAGGAATGAGTAGTCATGCTATTGCAATAAAGATAGGAAGATCAAAGACTGTAGTCAACATTTTTTTTAAATTGAAAGACAATTATGGTAAATAGAATCTTGGGGAAAGACCTAAAGCTTTGTCCTCGAGTGATGAAAGGAGAGTTTTTCAACTTGTATCTACTGAAAAGTACTCAATCAGGAAACTGATTCCGACGACAGGTTTAAACGTTTGTCAAAAACGATTTATAACACAATTAGAAGATCTGGAAGGTTCACTTATATAGCAAAATGACTAAGCCTCAGTTACTGCAGAGACACAAAATAGAGCGTTTGAATTTTGGCCAGAAAGTCATATCCTGGGACAACCAATGGATAGAAATTATTTTTTCTGACGAAAAAAAATGGAATTTGGATGGACCAGATGGCTGGAATTTCTACTGGCATGATATGAGAAATGAAAAAGAAATATTCTCCAAGCGCCAATTAGGTGGAGGGTCTGTCATGACTTGGGGCTGTTTTGCTTACAACGGTGTGGGCTCAATTGCATTCGTTTCAGGTAGAATGAATTCACAAGGATACCAAAATGTCCTAACAAATCATCTTTTGCCAAATGCTGAATGTCTTGCTGGAGAAAATTGGAAATATCAGCAAGACAATGCATCGATCCATTAGAGTAACGGCACAAAAAATTGGTTCCAAATCAACAATGTTGAAACTGTGAAATGACCCAATCGAGAACCTTTGGGGTGACTTAGCAAGAAGAGGTTATGCAAATGGGAGACATTTTACATCAACAACAGAGCTGAAATCTACTATCGAAGATGAATGGTATAAAACCGACCCCACCCTATGTCAAAAACTCGTTTCATCCATGAAAACAAGAATATTTGAAGTAATTCGAAGAAATGGCTCCTACACAACCTTCTAAGAATTTGTAATTTTTTTTCTTCTACGTTGGCCTTAAAGTTTTTACTAAGGCTCAAATATTCATCTGTGTGTTCTGTAATATTTTCTAATAATAAAATATTTGCAAATTAATTTTTCTACTTTTTTTACTTTTATTTAAGCTCAATAACTATCAATCAAATGGTATTTTAATTCCTCAGTTTAAATGTTTCCATTTTCTCAAAATTTTTTACTGGCCGTAAAGTTTTTACTCAGGCTGTAACAGCTGACCATAATTAAGAACCATTTGCAAATCCTGAATGAATTTAGGAATTTAGGAAGCTGCCCAGATGGAGTGGCTCTGACTGCCGAACCAAACAGCCTATTTCGAATCCCACAGAAGGCATGGATGTAATTTGTTTATCCTTTCTTAGGAGGCAATGGTGGTCCACCTATTACATACCTCCATAATGAAGTGACCATCACTTTTGGCCTTAATAGTGGCCAACAGCTACAAATAGCTTGAGCCCACCATTAAGAGAGCGGGAAGGAACCAAAAATTCTTTTACAAAGAACTTAAGGGCTTGTAAAGAGCTTATGAATCTTGTATAGTTACCTGAGCAGAGCCAGACAACATAGCTAAAAACATATTTTTAGCATTCCTGAACATTAAAAACATGCTTACCACAAAGTATCATCTAGCATTCCTGTCCTCATATCTGTTGCAGAGATTAAAACAGAACTGAGATCTGCATTACTTTCAGATATGGAACTATTGCAATCAAAGATGTCCATACCTGCAACACAAAATTTCTAACATAAATATCCTAATTAAATATGAGAGTATAACATGTTAAGGCACTAGGTTATTTAATTACAGTAAAGCATGCAGAGGTACCCTTGACACACACAGCATATACCTTTTGCGAGAATTTTTTTGTTGACATGCATGTCTCAACATCTATAATGGTTTACTAAAAACTTTTTTTGGGGGAACAGCTACATAAATTAATTCATTTCAAACTTTTATGAGGTTAATTGAATATGAATACTATTTCTAACTACACAATGGCAAATTGATACTCAGGCTTTTGCTGAGCACTAGTGTCAACACCTTTCTCAATTCTTCCAGCTTTCAGACATATGCATCATTTGGCATTTTGGCAACAGAATGGTAAATTTTACTTTGGTGCTGTTTCTCATTTGTGGTAAATATTCTCAAACAATGAAAACATTTTTTTACTATTCAGTTACACTGTAAATTTTATAATACAGTTCTTATTTTCTGTTGTATAGTAAAAAACGCTCCTATGAAAAGACTGCATATTCTGCTAGTTTCAAACTGTTGTGACGATTCTTGTCTTTGATAAAATGTCTGTTTTAAATTAGAAGACTTCCTGTTTTCAAGAGAACTAATCTTTAGGTAAATTAACTATGGAAATGTGTTAAGGGCACCCTTTGTACGGTTACCGTGAGAACTATCACCCAGTGTCCGCTAAATGACCGGAAAGTAATTTCCACAAAAGAAACTCATTAGGAACCCCTGTTTACTATCCGATGTTCGAATGGCACCAAAATTGAAAATGTATTTTCATTTTTGAATAACTTTAATACATTCAGCTACTATTTTGTTCATATAAAGTCCTGTTATTTATTAACGAAAATAATACATAAAAACATCACAGAACAAACAGATATAAAAGAAATTGTAGGATAACATGATGATATATGTAAAGCAAAAATGTTCCAGCAACCGATTCCATAGCACACAAATCCAAAAAGCGCATTGCCAATGCAGGGCAACATATGAGGTGAAGCTAATTTGAGAGACATGGAAGCAGACAACCCCTGTGCAGTTTCCTACTGAAATTAACATAAAAGGCAAGAAAGAGGTTTTTTGTGCAAGACTTTGTTTTTAGAGATGCTGTAGTTAAGTCGTGCCATGTGACTATTCAGAGCCACATCAAGCGGTAGTTTTGTATGTATGGCTGTACTGTAATGACGTTTTACTTTTATTACTCAATCTTTATTAAGTTTTAAAATAAATATTTAAAAGACCTCCGGTCTGATTATTCACCTATCTCGGATGCTCTTATGTTACAACTATATATAAAAATGGTGGCAGAGGTGGGATTCGAAAATCCGCAAAAAAAGTTTACAGATGTCAGTCCGGATAAAAAGGAATGTCAGTCTCCTGAATACAGCTCATCTTTAAGCAGTGTGGATTTGAAATCCATGCAAAAAGTTTACAGATGCCAGTCCATTTAAAGAGGAAAGCCAGTCTCCTGAATACAGATCATCTTTAAGCAGCGTAGATTTGAAAGCCATGCAAAAAGTTTATGGATGCCAGTCCAGTTAAAGAGGAACACCAGTCTCCTGAATACACCTCATTATTAAGCTGTGCAGATCAGAAATCCACGGAAAAGTTACGAATGCCAGCCCAGATAAAGAGGAATGCCAGTCTGCGGAATACAGGTCATCTTTAAGCAGTGTGGATATGAAATCCACGAAAGAAGTTTATAGATGTCAGTCCTGATACAGAAGAACGTCAGTCTTCCGAATTCAGCTCAAGTTGTGGGACTCTCATTGTGCAAAATATCATCAGCATTTTTTTTATTTTTGTACGACTGTCTCGTGTGCAAAGTTATTCCTGTGTAGGGAAGTGTAAAAAAAGAAAAAAAAAATTTCATCCATGTTAGAAGTGGACTGTCAGGTTCCAAAAATCCAAAGATCATCAGCCGAAAATCATCAGTGTCCGAAAAGTGAAGTGCTGTGAAAGCTGTAGTGTGTTGTGACAAAAGTGATATAAGCGTCTGGACCATCAACGTCCGAAAAGTGAAGTGCTGTGAAAGTTGAAGTGTGTTGTGATAATAAGTGATATAAGTGTCTGGATCATTAGCACATATA
The DNA here is from genome assembly GCA_000611955.2 of Stegodyphus mimosarum. Lineage (NCBI taxonomy): Eukaryota > Metazoa > Arthropoda > Arachnida > Araneae > Eresidae > Stegodyphus > Stegodyphus mimosarum. The sequence continues at coordinate 744,229 of KK119487.1, forward strand.
GAAACCTTGTGATTAATTAATTTGTGAGAGCATCCTTTTTCCCAAGCATCAACATGTGTATCAAGTCTATAATCCAAGGGGTAAGTACCTCAGATTTTTTTTATTGAGGCAGTGAAGTAATTTAATTTATACAAGTACACATAACTGTTTTAAGTCAACACTGTTTTCTGTAAAGCTTTAAGAAATGTGTTGTTTCGGTTTTAGGTTTACAATAATAAAGCAAAAATTTTAGAATTTGAATCTGTAGCAATACATCTTTTAATATCTGAAATGTTAATATGTTGTGCTGAAATTAAGCTTGTATAACTAAATTTGTATAAGAGAAGAATTACTATACTTACTAGAATACTATACTAACTATTACTTACTAGAATTACTTAACCCAGCATAATATAAATTTTTTGTGTTTTTAATTCATTATTTAGTGCTGACTTTATTTGTATCTAGCAGTGATATTTAAGTAAGAGATTGATTGATTGATTCTGGGACGCAGTCCCCTGTCCACCCAGCCAGAAAATCCAGCCATTAGACAAAGAAAAGGGGGCAGGCCCAAGCCAACAACGAACAAACAAGCTAACAATGAACACATCCCAAACAAGAATAATAAAAAAAAACAACCATTCACTCAACAAACCCAAAATTAAGATAAAATACAAAAACAAAATAAAACATATCTCCTCGTAACTTTTTCTCAAAACCTGTAAAAAATATTTCAAATGTCCATTCCTATTATTTCTTTGTTATCATTTATACTCTTCATAATATCCTTTGAGCGTTTCTTTAAAATAGTTTCTAATTTATTAATATCTGTGATGTCTAAATTTCTATAGCCTGCCCTCACACTCTGTGTTAATAAGCAATTCTCCAAACAATGTGCTGCATCTCCAACAACATTACACTTTCTGCATTTCTCATTTTCATGTAAACCAAATCTTTTCAGGTAAAAGGGAAACCTCCCATGACCAGTAACAACTTGAATATATTCAAAGTCATTAATAAATTTTTTATCATTAATTTTCAATACTACTTTTAAATAATTTTTGTTCCTATCGGATTCCCTCCACTGATTTTGCCATATTTCCATAGTGTTTCTCTTCAAAACACCAATTGAGATTTTTCTTGAATCCGGAATTTTGTTATACGGAATCCCTTCACCTGAAACAGCCTCCTTTGCCAACATATCCGCACGCTCATTCCCCTCTACACCAATGTGGACCTTTATCCAGTGTATATTTATTCTGTTTTTGATTTGAATTTCACTATAAAAATCTTTTATATCTAGCATAATTTTGTTGTATTCATTAGGATTTTCTAATTTCCATAACACAGACAGGGCATCTGTATAAATATTTATGTTGCAGTTTGTAAATTTCATAGATAGTAACCATACTAATGCTTCTTTAATCGCAATTGTTTCTGCCTGAAAAACAGATTTCATTTTTGATAGTTTTATTCTTTTAGACATTATTTCGGTGCCATAAAAATATACCACAAACGCTCCTCCAACACCTCCTTCATAACCAGAACCATCTGTGAAAACATCAATCATGTCAGTATTACCGTAATTTTTATCATAATTTATACCCCGAACACTTGCCGGATGTAAATACCTGTCTGCACTTACAAAAAAGGCACCACTTTTAACAATAGAGTTTCCAATATTCAGTTCTTCTATTAGATTGTATCTTAATAAAAATTTATTATAAACAAATTGATAGTAGTGGGAAGAGGGGGAATACCGGCCAGTATACTCAAAACTTCATTAGAAATAGTCCTAAAGGCTCTAGTAATGATAAGCAGCCAGCTTCTCTGCAAGAAATCGAGTTTATTTCTTAGTTTTACCAACTCCCCCTCCCTGGAGCCCCATATTCCAATACCATATAAAATTTTTGGTCTAATTGCATTCAAATAAATATCCCTCAAGGTGGAGCTTTTTTGTCTCAATGATTCGGAATTAAAAGTTTTCCTATAAAATCCTAATATTTTTTTTTAATCTATGTGTTTTTTAAAATGTTCAATAAAAGTTAATTTCTCATCAATTAACACTCCCAAATAACTCATCAACCACCACTCCCAAATATTCTAATTTGGTATCGAATTTAACATTTTTATCCATGAACTTTAATGCCGGCTTCCTTGTAGATTTTCTACCTCGAGGGGAAAAAACAGCTCTTGTCTTGTTTTCATTAAATTCAATTTTTTCATTGTTACTCCATTCCCTGAAAGTTCCATCTAACAATTTAAACACTTTTTCCAGTTTCTCCAGTGAGACTTCATAAATGAGCGCAATTAAGTCATCTGCAAAACAATACAGGTCTATGTTATTAATTTTTTCCATCTTGTTGAGAAGCTTATTTGTTATAAGACTCCAAAAGAGCGGCTCTTGCAGAGCCCTGTGGGCAACCCTTAGATATATTAAAACTTAACTTAATAGATCTATTTTCATTTTCATATATTATTTTCCTATTCTCCAAATAATTCTTAATTATATCAAATATTTGTTTTGAAATATTTATATTCCTTAATTCTTCGAATAATGATGGCCAAGCAATTGAATCAAATGCTCCCCGGGTTATAGAACGATATTAGGGCAACGTGGTAATTTGACCGCTTATTTCTAAGATTTTTCCATAATTTCAAATAGAGCCAGATCTGTCGATTTACCCTTCCTAAATCCATATTGCCTTTTATTAATTAGATCGCATTTGTCTATTTGGTACTGTAGCCTATTTGTGATCAGTTTATCTAGAAGCTTTGAATGTGTTTTCAGTAAACAAATAGGTCTGTAACTATCTCCTTTTATGGAATTAAAATTAATTTTCCCTTTTTCCATACTTCTGGAAAAATTTTCATATTCAGGCATTTATTGTATAATATCAAATAGGAAGAAGGGAAGGCACGAAATAATTCAATTAACAGCCACACCCCAATACCGTCCGGACCGGGGGCAGAATTTCTACATATTTTCCGAATAATTCCAAAAATTTCCTCTAATGTAAAGTTTGGTTCCAGCATACTATCCTCTTCTTTATAAATGTCAGAAATTGGCAGAATATCATTTCCATCACCTAACCTCAGTACTTCTTCTATAATATTATATTTTTATATAAATTCACCGCAGGAACAGTACCTTCTTCTTCTTTTTGTTTTAATATTAAGTTTCCACTTCTTTTATTTTTTGCAATACGATAAAAGTTATCATGATATTCAAAATTTTGTTTAAACATTTTTTCTCTAAAATTTCTTTTCTCTCTTTTAATACTCTTCTTATAAATTGCAAGTTCTTTTTTACATAAAATTTTCCGTTGTATTTTAACAGAATCGCTGATACCATTAACTTGAAAACTTTCAGAGTGATCTAACTCTTCTTATTGTTGTGAGTTTTTCATTCTACCAATTTGTTTCATAGTTCTTTTGATTTTTAGCTTTTACTTTCAAATATAAATTCATGTTATTCACTATAGTATTTTCAATTCTTCAATAATTTGATTAAATTCCATATTAGTCTTACATACAATAATTCTATTTTCAAATATAATAACCTCTTCCTTCAAACTATTAATCATTTTCTTCACTCTCCATGTACTTTTACTATAAAAATAAACATTCTTTCCATCAATTAGAAACTGTTCCATTTCAACTATTATATATTTATGATCGCTCAACGATTCTGTTTCCAAAATATGCATATTAATTGAATCAAATTGAGAATCTGGTAAAATCCCCCATAATAATAAAATCTTTAAAAAGCTTATCAAATATATTTTCTAATCTATGTAGATTGAGGCTCAAATCTTCTGACGGAGAAAAATATACAGAAATTATGCTCAATGTTTTATCTTTATATTCAGCATTAATCGCAACAATACAGTCAGAGATCGTCCTCACGGTGAATTCCAATTCTTCATTAATAATTATAATTGCCACTCAGCCATGAACATCATTGATAACTTTCCATTTTTTTCTTATATGTGCTACTTTATCCTCGATATAATAAGGCTCTTGCAGCGTGATGACATCAGGCCAATAACTCTATCCAAAGCAGAGAGCTGGACTGCTGCAGCAGCAGAGTGATTAGAATTTAAATTTAAAATCTTCATAGTTAAAATCCAAAAGATATAAATAATAAAACTGTATAAGTTAAAACCATCAATCATTAAAATTACACTAAATAAGATAAAAGCACAAATCCAATTGTTGAAATTTAAAGTAATGTAAAATCTTTAGAAGTTAAAATTGGTTATCAAGGTACTCTCAACACGAAACAAGAGCATAAACAGTTTCGCTGTATCAATCAATATACGAGGAAAGATTCAGAAAAAATAAAGGCACATATAAAATAGTCCCAGTCCATGCACACAATACTAAATTTAAATGTCCAAGTGATCTTTAATATATCTCATTTCCTCTAAGTATACTGGACATTCTTTGGAAAAAACACTATGTCTATCATCATAATTTGTTCCATATTTTTTGTTAAATTCTTTATAATTTATGCAACATAATGCTTCTGATTTACAATTCACTTTAAGGTGTGATAGTGAACAATCGCTACAAGCAATCTCATTTTTACAGCTATTTTTCAGGTGTCCAAAAGCATAACAATTTGTACATCTTTTAGGCCGAATGAATAATTTGGTGGAATATGACTTCCAGCCTATGGTTATACGTTGATCCTTGAGAATTTGATTTTGACAATTCCTGGAATTCTGATATATTCTATGTGAAATCTCCTGTTCACTTGCAGGAATCTTGAATAAGAGCTTAGTACATCCTCCATCACACTCACAGTCTAGTTTTAATTTTTCAAGAATCAACTCATCCTCTACAGTATCTGATATGTTATAAATAATTATTTTTGCCTTAATAAACCTTTTCTTTCTTGGCTTTTAATTTTTCATTTTCAATAATTGCTTTTTCTAAGATATCACAATCTTCTCTTTTACCTAACTTAACAATTAAATCACCATTTTTTCTTGTATAAGAGTTTATAACACTTATTCCAATGCTAGGAGGATGTAAGTTCCCTTTAATTTCAGTATAAACATCAATATCACTCTTGCATGATCTTATTATAATTTCATTGTTATTTCTTTCATCAACTTCTTTTCCCTTCTCTCTTCCTCCAATTTCAATCCTATTCTCTCTATCATCTTCCTTCATCAACATAGAATCTTGTTTTCCCAATAAATATTGTTTTATTCCTACAATTTCATCAATTAATATATCCAATCTATCATCATTCTTTTCACTTTTATTTCTAAATTTTGACTTGTAATCCAATTCATAATATACATTAAACCCTGGCTGAGAGTCTCCACCAAGGATGATTTTGCCACCCTCTTTTCTCTTAAGTAGTTGGTACCTAATCAAGAGATTTGATTTTCATTTCATTTTTTCAGTCAATATATCCTCTTCGTCATCAAATATTCCACACCCTTGAGATGATAGTTCTTTAGCCACCCAAGACATTTCGTTAGTGCACCAAGGACCGGGACAGTAAGTATTAAAACAATTAAAACATCACAACCATTAAAACGCAGTTAACATATAATCTAATACAAAATAAACTCAATCAAGAACAGTATTTATACGCTAAAATAGAATGAGAACCAAAATATTCTATCTCATATAAAAATCCTCTAATAGTAAATATCAAACACTAAAACATTAATTCAATCCAATTTCACTCGATCCCAAAAGTGCTGAAAATTAAATTTTCCAATAAAGCAAACCACTCACTTCACACCGAAAATCTTAGTGCGAAGTTAAATTAAAGCCGGGCAGGAAGACCACACATACAGGTGCATCGGCTTTTCAAATGTAAACACTAAACCGCCCCGCTAGACCAAACTGAATTCAAGATTTCTATGTATAGATTACCCGCACCAAGAACAATACCACTATATTTTCTGCACACAGACAAAATACATGAATCTGAACCCAAAGAATTCAACAGTTTACAAAAATATACCATATGCAAACTATATCAGATAAAAAAACTTCCGGCATGCATCTACATAAGCATAAAATTTCAAAATTTATTTATCTTAAACTGATTTTCTTATAATAAACCAAAGATTTACAGTACAACATCACATGCATATTACAATAGTAAACTTACAAAGTTTCCGGCATGCATCAAGGTAAGCAAAAGATCTCAAAGCTTACATATCTTAATCAAAATCAATTTTCTTATAATAAACCAAGGATTTACAGTAGCCGGAATGCAAAACATGTCTAAATATCACTAAATAACTCCAATATCATATGCATATCATATAGTAAACTTACAGAGTTTCCGGCGTGCATCCACGTAAGCATAAGATTTTATAACTTACATATCTTAATCAAAACCAATTTTCTTGTAAAAAACGAAGGATATACAGCCAGCCGGAATTCAAAACACATCTGAATATCACTAAATAATTCCAATATTACAAAAGCAACAACTCACAGAATCTCCAGCCCGCATCCACGTAAGCACAAAGATCTCAAAACTTACACTTCTGATTCAAAACCAGTTTTCCCGAAATAATCCATTTATATGCCAGCAACCAGAACATAAAAGTCTTCTAAATATTACTAAATAATTCCAATATCTCAATTATTTACCACAAATTAGCACAATTCAGATGGAGCAGAAAATACATGCAACCAACATGGCACCAGGATCCCGCTTCTTCTGCTTTAAGTAAGAGATATTGGAATTCTGCAGCACCCCCGGGGAGGGAAGAGGTTGTAACAATCATCTGGTGAGGATTGTCCATTTTACATTAGAAGACTTTCTGTTTTCAACAGAATTAATGTTCAGGTAAATAAACTATGGAAGTGTGTTAAGGGCACCTCTTGTGTGGTTGCCATGTGAACTATCACCCAGTGTCCGCTAAATGACCGGGAAGTAATTTTCCACAGTAGACACTCGGAAGGAGCCCGCCCATGCGGTTTTGGCTTGAATTTAACATAAAAGGAAGAAAAAGCTTTTTTTTTAGTGAGAGACTTTGCTTAGAGATGTTTGTTTTAGATGTGGCTGTAAAGAAGTTGCGCCATGCGACTGTTCAGAGCCGCTTTAAGTGGTGGTTTTGTATGTATGGCTGTAAGGACTTATTGTTTTACATTTTTAGTCAAAAAATCTTTATTAAGTTTTAAATATTTAAAAGACCACTGGTCTGATTATTCATCCATCTTGGATGCTCTTACGTTACACCCTTATCACTTTTGCTGAGCAGTGCTATACATGGAATTGAAAATATGACAATATTCTAAAAGTAAGATTCCCCAACGTCATTCATTTGGCCTTGCCTTTAGCCAAGAAAGACTTCCCATAATTACCAGAAATTTTCAAATCAGATAGCAATGTGGAAAAAAAAAATTATTAATGTACATCAGAATTAAATAAAGCAAAAGTAACATTCTTTAACCTATAACATTTTTCTTTGATTGAATTACTTGTAAATCATTTTGAACTTATATGTTGAATTACTTGTAAATCATTTTGAACTTATACGTAAGTTTAGCTCTAAATTTTAGAAGAAACAAATTTGCAGTAAATGCTCAGCTTATATATATGGAAGAACAAATTTCCCCAGAAATTAATATAAAACAAAAGACTTTATACTTAAAATGAGCTGTTCAAGATAATAATGCTAAATAGCAGAATAAATCTATTTTGATAATATTATGTTGCACATTAATGCCACATGTTTACTTGTGTACTTACTTAAAAAAGAAAAAATATATATATATTCAAGATCATTAATGTGCATTTATTTCATGGGATAACTTGCACATAAAGCCTTAAATGATAATACTTTTTCTGTTTTCCTAGGATACTAAATCCATAAAATGAAAACAATAAGAGCTCATTAAATCCTGGGCCTGATTATCACCTAGTTTTCAGATTTTAAGAAGTTGTAAAAACTTTTCTATTTTGCTCTTATAAAAAGAAGAAAATAGGGTCCAATGGGTTCTGAAAGAATTTTATGTCTAGGGTCTAAGAAAGGGCTACAAACACCACATTGGACAGAAAATTTCCAACCTTGAAATCTTAAAAACTGAGAGGTTTTTATTCTGCATGATTCCATAATTTTATAATTCCAAACTATAATTTAGAATGCATTTTTCAAGTTACTGAACTATATGTAATTCACACTAATGTGTAAAATATATTAGTAACTACTTGGATATTCTAAATTTTATGCTCTTTGGCTAATATCATTTTTAAATTTTCTTAAACTTCTGCACTGAGAAAATTTCAATTAGGAAAGGAAAGTTCCTGTTTAATCAAAGTACTTTTAAACATGACACAAATAAAAAGTAATGTATATACTATTTATGTGAATAAACTTACTAATGTACTACATACTGAAGTAAACAAAATTAAATAGAAATATTGACTGATTAAACATTGCTTGAATCTCCATATAAAAATTTACAAATCAAATGAAATTGGATAAAAAAATTTAATTAGACAAAGATCAATAAAAAAAGTTACGAAAAAAGTACAATTCAGAAGAAATAAAATTTTTAAAAAATTATTTTGAAAATCATTAGAGGTGAGCAAATGGAATTTGCCTAAACGAAGTCTTATTAATTCAACAAATTTCATTTTTGCTGAGAAAATATTTCCCTTAAAAATGGTTAAAAATTAAAAACCAGGAGATTTGTGATCTGACGGGATAACTAGCAGGCATGAAATTTTTTGAAAACTCATCAAACGTACTTCTTCAAATTGAGTTTGGCAGGTTTCAGGAACCTTTGCTTTTAAATAGTATTTTGTGCCAGACGCACTTAACACAATGTTTCCTAACTCCATTTGTTTGGGTCGCCCGCTTTGTTTATAAAGTCTAACAGCCCCTTAATAGAACTCAGGTGTAACTCTTTAGTACTGTGAATACCTAAAGTAGTCAATGTTATCAGAAGTTCAAGATCCATAACTTGTTCTCCCGATAAACGTTTTTCAGGATGTCCCTCAATGAGTACAGCCATCTTGACCACCATAACAGCCTCCCTGAAGGCATAATCTTCAGGTCTGTCTCTTTTGGCAATCTTCAGGGCTGTATTCTGCTCTATCCTTTGAGATTGGCCTTTTTCAATTTTCCCATTGAGTTTTTCAATCCAAGTACCTTTGGCAATTTTCAATTCTCGGGCATGTTTCTTTTTTTGCATGCTCCGGACATTTTCTTTCTGATTTTATCAAGAGAGGCAGTCATGCCTTTAACAGCTCCCTGTCCTTGTCCATATGCTGACTGAGTAACTTGAGTAGAAGTCATTTCTACCTCACTTGATGAAGGATTCACTTCCGACTGTTGTTGACTGATTTCCTCTGGGTTTCCTTGTTTTGAGAAGAAAGGTCAAGCTCAGAGGTTTTGCTTGCAAAGGCAGAATTTCTAGTTATATTGTCATTTTAAGCCATATACTCGTATAAAATAGAAAAGAAAGTACAGGATAAAAAAAGTTCACTCAGTATTGCCTGTTGCTGGGAAATGCAAAGGTTATCATCTTCACTCACTTCTTTCCATTCAATGTTGAAGTGGAAGGTTTTCTTTCTCTTCAGTAGCCAATTCACTATGTCGACAAGCACATTGTAACTGCAATCATCACTGCATGAGTAGATGGATGATTCATTGTTTATGCAGACATGCAGTGGCACTAGCAGCAAACAAGACTTACGTTAAAGGAGGCATTCTAATCCTAATCTGCCACCCAGATAAAACCATGAAACGAACAGAGTGAAGGTGATAACATGGGTTGCCAGGCATTCTAGAGGTTCCATTAAGACACTATAGCCATGATGTTATTCACTCTAGACACGAGTCGCATTACACCAGGGTTACGAGAGGGGGTTTGTGGCTTCTTATTTCTTATTCGAAGCTATCTTGTCAGATAATACAGGACATTCAGCTAACTACCACCTGCCAACACACCTGGTAGCCATTTAAGCCCCAGATCATCAAATGTAACTTTTATAGGAAGTTTTCCTTTAAAAAACTTAAATCAAATGGAATTTTTCCCCTGGTGTTGTAAAGAATTGCAGATAGAACAGGTTTCTCTATCTGTCATTCAAACTATTTCTGGGATAACCTGTTTCCTGGAATAACAGACTATTGTCTTTATAGGCAAGATGAGCTTTAGTCAGGTCCTGTTTAACCCTAAACCTAACAAAATTATATTTAAAAGTCAAGTAATATCTTAATGGAAGTAAGATATAGTACTATATTGCAAAAAAGAATAACTTGTGAAAATTATGGAACAGCAAAAATTTGGGACGTGACAAAGTATATCCCACCAACACATGGTCTGAAAAAAATTGCACTTTTAGTCGGCTCAGGCAAATTGTACTTATGTACTTGCGAAAAGGTGCCCGCGCGGAATGCGCTACCCACTATCGAACCTGATGGACGATTTTCTATTAATTGGCATTTCGAAGTCTAATCTAAGGCATATCTTATCTAAGACACTGCCTTTTGGTGTATTACTTTAAATTCTGATCACTTAGGTGAGATTCTTAGCAATCCAAATATAGCAAGTAAATCTTTAACTTTTTAAAAGCGCAAATGCTTGAATTATCACAAAGATCAAGAAATTAAGCTATCATACAGATTAAGACTGTAACAGTTTGATTGATTAGTTGATTATGACAAAGCACATGACGGCTATATGCTTACTAGGACAGGTGTCTTCACAAAGGATCATCTATAAGAAAAGAGATTTGCATTCACATTACACGGATGAAAATCTATCGTCCAAACTGGAATGATCATACATCCAGTCTCCTCAAAAAAATGAAATAATACTAAAAATTTCCCCCTGCATAGCCTAGGTATGGAAAATAAGCAAAAGGAAGAACTTGTGCTGTAAATGTATATTTTCTCTGGAATAACTGAGATTTTTACATTTCAGTTTCAAACACCTGCTGACTAGGAAGTCCCACCTTGGACAATAACAATGCATCAACTGAGGTTGTATCAATGTTGACAAGTTCAAATTTCAGCCCTTGAATGGCTAGAGAGAACAGGGTCAGTGTTACACATTCAGTCAGTCCTGGTCAGTGTCTATGGGTCTTAAATTGTAGCTGCTTGGTACTTCCCTAAATTCTAAAAATTCTGCAAGTCCTGGTCAAATTCTATCGCCCAGCATCTCTCCTAAATTCTAAACATTTTGCCATCCTAATTTTTGATACTTCGTGCTTCTTTAAATTTGAAAACTTTTGCTAATGTAATCTTTATTCTGATACCCAATGTGGGCAAACCAGTTATACATGCTTTAATGCTGGCTCTATGGGAGGTGGGCATTTTCTATCTGACCTGAACAATAAACCCAGTGTTGTTATATGTTATCTTACTAGATTTAAAGTGATAATCTTTAATCCAGAAATTTCAAAACTCATCGAAGTCCTGACTTTTTTTTTTTTTTTAAATCTCGGACTTTCTACTGTGTGTACATATATCTACAGGGTGATTCGAAATTTATTTATTGCTCAGATTTTGTAGGGAAGTAGGAAAGACATCAGGAAGCCAAATTCACATAGGAAAGTATGTCTGCAAATGTCACCTACATGAAAAATTGGACAAGTAAAGTTAACACAAGGAAACAATGCAGTTAAGTGGTAATGAATGTGATCTTTATTCCAACAAGATAAAGTTCAGTTTCACAGTAGGTGCTCGAAAATGAGACCTTACACGAACACAAGATTCACAGCACCGCTGCATTGACCACCAAACATTTTCATGTTTGGCATATCATGGACAACTCCTGCACTGGCCACTATTCATGAAAAGTCCATTTCATGGTTGACAGGGTTCTCGTACACATGGTCTTTCATGGCTCCCCACAAAAAGAAATTTATGGGTGATCAATCAGGTGACCTGGGTGGCGAAACAATCGGTCCACCTCTGCCGTTCCATCAAGCTCCAAATGTTCTTTTTAGGTAATCAAGCACAACAATTGCGCTATGGGCTGGAGTCCCTTCATGTTGCTACCACATATCTTGGCAGATATGTACAGGCACAGCACCCAGAAAAGTTGGTAACAAGTCTCAAATATTTGGTATTCCCGGCCGTCTACTGGGGGGGGGAGGTAGCAAGTAAGGTCCCAACAAACAATCACCAATGTTTCCAGCCCACAAATTTATAGCAAAATGATGTTGCGCAGTGTGACTTCAGTGGGTTGTCATAACCCCACACACGTGAATTGTGTATACTGAACACACCTTCACGAGTGAAGAGTTTCATCTGTACAGAGCACCAAAGCTGGAAAACTGGGATCCAGGGCACCAGGATTCAGTTTAACTGCACCTTTTGCAGATGGTAAGGATGCATATATTCCTCATGCAGTATCCACCACAATCCTGACTGCCAGACCCCAAGATGCTGAGCAACAGCTTATGTGTTGGTGTTCGGATTATCTTCGATAGACTGTAGGATTTGCTCTGCGATGTTGGCAATCCACTTCAGTCGTCTTCTCCCCGTATCCTGCACGTTTCTGCACAATAAATCATGTTTGCAGAGATTGCGATGCTCACATGCAAACATTTGATGCTGCAGTCTTCTTCTGTTAGGGTACTGCACTTCATAAACTTGCCAACCTCGATGCCCACTTTTGCCAGCTGCCCCATAAGCGAGATGCATATCTGCTACCTCTTGATGCGTAAAACAATTCATCTTACTACTAGTAAGTCCGCTCATACACTGATGACAGCAGGAGTAGTCAGGCAAGCTGTACACTGGTTGGGTTCACATAACAGCCTCATGTACATACTTTCCTTTGTGAAATCAGTTTCCTGACGTCTTCCATACCTTCCATGAAATTTGAACAATAAGTTTTGAATCACCCTCTATACATATATGTATATATACAAAAAAAATCTTACATCTGGACTTATAAGAACTTTGGCGATTCTGGAATTTTCCCAATTTTAGATCATGAGCTTAAATCTAGTAAGATGACATGTAGAAATTATAAAATTAAAGGTACTTACATATTACCATACCTTGGTGCAATATGGTGATTTTTTACAGATGAAAAGGAAACTGGTGGAAAATGGTGGTTTTTGCAAATTTTTCTAGAAAGATTTCCAAGCTATTGATATTTATCATAAATCGACAGATATTATCAACATATGGAAAGAAAATTAGATTTAGCAATTTAAAATGCTTATTTTAATTATTAAATAAGGATTATGTGATATATTATAGTAAATAAAACACATTCTTCAGAAAAACTTTACATCTTTTTTTACGCTGTTTTACTCTCCAAGTACACAGCGATCTGTTTCGCTTAAAAACATCAAAGAAATGCAAAGACCCGCCATCACACAGATCTCAGCAATATTGGCTCTCCACCAAATGCAGCACTTTGTTGTTCCCTTAAGACATTTTTTAGTAAAATTTTTTATTCCTAAATTTTACTGCAGTTTCAGCCATTGCTGGTAAATTCCACAAGCTATTATTTTAAAATCAAGTTGAAGGCAAAAAATATCACAACTTGATTATAAAAATTATTAAAACTTAGAATACAGCAAAAAGAACACATAAAAATGGCAACGTTATTTAACTGAAACATTGTTATCAGCATGTTTGCCTAAAGAATAGTTATGTGTATTGCTGCTAGAGTTTATGTGGTAGCAAGATATGTGGTAGCATACTCTGAAAATTTGGTGATTTCTACTAAGGTGGTTGCAATAACACATAAGTATCAAATTAAAAATATGAAACAGTTATGTAGCAATGAAGCATTTTTGATCTCACGGTCAATATATAAAACAATGGAGCATTTACAATCTTAAGGGAATCAAAACTTACACAAAAAGATTAATATTTATTTACTTGCTTTAAACAATTCTCTCAATGTAAGATGCTTAAGTTACTTTACATAATTTCTTGTTCAGTTATGAAGTTACATTGCCCGAATAAAAAATTACCACAAAATTGTCAATTGAATTTTTTTTTTCTTTTCAGCAACATCTCAGTCACTTTCTTTCCTATAAGTATTCATATTTTCTGCATTTAGAGCCATACTACAAATTTCAAGAAGTACCCGATTCTAACAAAGCTTAATGCTTAGCTACCATCTGCTATACACTGTTGGTGATGTATCATGAGCTTGGCAACTAAAGACATGTTTCATTAAATTTTATCTTGCTTCTCTAGCACACTGTTAAGTTAAAGCAGAATTATATTAAATTAATTATTTATTACAATCACATCTATTTCCTAAAGAAAAACTATTTTTTCCATATGGAAAGAAATTTCTGTTAAACTTCTCCTCATCAACACATTCAACACTTCATAATGAAGGTGGCTGAAGTCCGTAATCATCATCAAAATAAAAGTTATAAGGTTACTATTATTTTACATTAACCAGTTATTTATAATTTCAGCCTTTAGTCTATCTTCTCCTTTACTCTTCTTCATCAGAATAGTAATTCAGTTAGAATATACTGAAGCCAAAGTTTATGGATTGTAAGTTTCTGCCTCTCTAAGCTATGTTACTTAGTTTTGTCGGCTCGGGTAAGATTGTAATTATTTGGCTTTGCATTATATGGCTGCCATCATTTAAATTATTATGCCGTTGATAAGTTCTATATCAACTTAGATTTAAATTCAATTGTGCAGTGCTTGACTACTAGGTTAACTTTTAAATTTTGTTTTTGATGGTTCCTTTAAGCTGTAACACCCCAAGTTGTTGCTGATCCTGTGAGCACAAGCAGTGTGTTTATGTTTTAACATCTGTTAATAAAAAGGTTTGTTCTAAACCATTTCAAGGCTCCATAGTTCATTTCACACACAGCAATAATTTGGTTGAAAACTGTTAGGAGTTTGATAATAGTTTATGTTCCCAAACACATCAAACTCTATAAAGTTTACCATGCTGTCTGGTATTTAATTACTAGTTCTTAAAAAAAAAAAAAAAAAAAAAAAAGAAAATTCAGACACTGCTGTGAGTCATTTTTCAAGCTACCATAAGTTTATAGCCATGTGGTGATGAAAGAAAAAAAAATATCAAAAATGATTATCAGCTTGGCATTAGGGATAAGCTGTAATTTACTCTAAGAGTAAATTACTGATGAATTTTGGTAGAATGTTTTGTTTTGAAATGTATAATACCGGAAAGGCAGCTATGGAGCCAACAAATTATTGATCACATAGATTTAAGCTAATAAATGATTGACCATATACACTGGTGTGCAAAAATTAAGGACGAAGTCGAAAAATTAGCATATCAGCTGAACGAAGAGGCAGAGCGGACAGAAAGACCAATCAGGAGATTAAGTAAGGTGATGTACGGTAGCACATGCGCAGATATGCAGGTAGACGTAATGGGGGAGTGTCTGAGTAGTATAAAGCATGTTGTCGGTGTAAGATCAGTATTTCTGGCAAAGAGATTGCACGCCGTATAGCAGTTAAAAATCACATCGAGCTGCCTCAGCGAGAAATGGCGAATAATCAATCTGTTAGACGACATCTGGATGCTTTTACCAGAGGTCGAATCATTGGGAAGTTGGAGGAAGGCCGCAGTGTGACAAGTGCGGCTGCAGAGTTCGGAATTGCTCACAGCATCGTTTCACAACTTTGGAGAAAATTTCAAACTACAGGAACAGCTATCCGGGGGTTTAGTAGTGATCGTCCACGAGGAACCACACCCGCAGATGACCTGTATATTGCCTTACAGGACAGAAGAAACAGGTGACAGACAGCGGGAGAAATCGCTACACACACGACACAGGTGACTGGACGACCGATATCACGTTTTACCGTGGCCAGAAGACTGACGGTGGTGGTCTGTTTGCACGACGCCCTGTACGGTGTGTACCTCTAACACCTGCCCATCGGAGAAGGCATTCTCTGTGGTGCCGGGAACACCGGAATTGGAGAGACAATGAATGGGGACGAGTACTCTTTACAGATGACAGCAGATTTAGTCTGAGTTGCGATTCTAGACACATACACATCTGGAGAGAGCGGGGAACATGCAATAACCCCTTCAACATCATCAAAAGGGACTGTTTTGGAGGTCGCGGAGTTCTCGTTCGAGCAGACATAATGCTTGGTAGCCGGACCGACCTTCATATCTCCCAAGGAGGTTCGTCACCTGGGACTGCTATTGTAACGAGGTTCTTCTTCCTTAATGCATCTTTTCACAAGGGTTATGGGTCCTCAGTTCCTCTTCATGGACGACAACGCTCCACCTCATCGCACAGTTACTGTCGAAGAGCTGTTGGAGAGTGAAGATATTGAACACATGGATTGGTCGGCAAGGTCTCTGGATCTAAATCCCGTCAAGCATGTACGGAACTTACTAGGGAGACCCGTGGCAGCACGTAACTTATCGCCAGTAACGATTCCGAAACTGCGATTGGTGCTACAAGAGGAACGAGCAGCAGTGTTTCAACAGCTTATTAACAACCACATATCCAGCATGCACAAATGATGTGAAACCTGCCTAGCAGTCAGGGGAGATCATATCCCCTATTAAAGACCGGATGTTTCTTGCTGGACACCCATCACAGGGATGTTTCGGCCTTCAGTCGCATTGCGCTCCATGCTACTTTTTCAATACAGCTTCTTTTTATCCCTCTCATTTCTCTTTTAGTAAGTGTTGCTTACATTATTCATGTCCTTACGTATTGGGGATCTTACGGTATTAAATGTGTTGATTTGGAAAGCTTTTGTACAAAGTTATATTGAAAAAACCGTCTCAGCCTTAATTTTTGCACACCAGTGTAAGTTTAAGCTAATAAATGATTGTATTTCTTCATTACGAAGACATTTTATTTAGTGCCAAACTAAACTAAAAATCAAGACCTTTCACATACTACATTTTGAAAAAAATGTCTACTTCACAAAGCATTAAGCATTATTAAACTGAGACTGATTCCAGTATCTAATTCTTTCTCCTTTTTTGCAAAGAAAATTCTAAAAAAATTGCTCGTGGTTAGGATGTTAGATACTTTTGATATCGGACATCTGCATTCTGGACAATGTGCTATAAAGTATTCAAATAATTCAGTATTTCAAACTTTGTGCAAAAAAATCTAGTCACTCTATATGTTACATAGACATTCCGAAAAATACTTGTTTTAAATACATTGCCAGTAACACCTTTAGAGAGAAACAATCAATAATGTTTATTAGCCAATTGCAAAATGATATTCTGAAGCTTAAAAGGAAGGAATCTGATAAGTCTCTAATTATGGCATTCTTGTTAAACTAAAAAAAGAAACAAAAGCACCATATTTCATTAATGGCAGATTTCTGAATTTGTGAAACAGCATATATGATCAAATTTGAAGTTATAAAATTAAATTCTTTATGACTCTATTGAACATAATTGAATATATGTATTACAAGAACTTTATTAAATGATCAGACATTAAAGAAAGGAAGCACTAGCTAGTCTTTCAACTTATGCCAAATATGTAATGAAAGAGCAGGGCTAGCTTAGATTTTACATTTAGTAAACAAGAACTTATCCTTTCCAATAATCAAATGTGAAGCATTATTCTTTTCTTTAACACACACACACAAAAACACACAAAAAAAAAAAATGTTTAATGACCTCAGACACATGACTATTCTAGACTGATATGGTAGAATTTGATATATCAAGTTCCCTTCCAAACTGTTTGTACATATTACTGGTGATTATTCTCTTGCCAAATCAGCAAACAAATATATAAATTATTACTACCCAATTAGTAACAATCTTTTAAATTTCAATCTATTGACCCAACTCTTGCTTTCTGACAAGTGAGCTAGCTACAATAAGAACACTCTTTTCTCACAGAAACATAAGAAGAGGTATTCATACAATTTCAGACAATACAGTACGTAAAGGAATGAGTTAGTTACACCAATTAATTAACGAAAAAAATAAACAAATACACTCACGTTTGTGAAAATTGCAACACCAAGAAGGAATCGTCATAATTGAATGCAATTTAATACACAGTTGAGTGGTAGTGGTACAAATAAATGATTAAATGTTCAAAGCAAACAAACAAGAACAAGAGATCAGAATCAGTATTTTGTGTGGCCACCACGCGCCGCAATAAGTGCTGCTACACGACGTGGCATGGAGTCAAACAAAGTTTGAATGTCTGACTGAGGAAGAGCATTCCATATCGTTTGTACGCGTACCCAAAGTTCGTCTGCAGACGCAACAGGACGAGGATCACGAGCAAGACGCCGACCAATGACATCCCACACATGTTCAATTGGCGACATATCCGGGGAACACGCAGGCCAAGGAAGAAGCTGTACCTGCTGCGCTGCAAAGAAGGATTTAACAATCCGAGCAGTATGAGGGCGGGCATTGTCCTGTTGAAATACAGCGCCTGGCAAGCTTTGAAGGAAGGGAACAGCTTCGGGCTGTAGAACTTCACGGATATACCGGTTGCTGTTCAGATTGCCCACAATTCGTAGCAATTGAGATCGTCTATGATATGCTATGGCGCCCCAGACCATAACTCCGGGTGTTCGTCCACTGTGGCGTTCGATAATGCACTCCGGAAGGTGGCGTTCACCGGCATAGCGTCTGACACGAATGCGGCCATCATGGTACCACAAATTAAAGCGGGATTCGTCAGAAAACACGACATGCTGCCAATCAGCACGCCAGTCTCTATGCTGATTGGCCCATTGTAGCCGCAGGCGGCGATGGTCGTGCGTTAGGGGGATCCTGTATAAAGGAGTCCGTGCGCGCAGTCCACACTGCAGCAGACGTCTACGAATTGATGAAGCACACAATGAAACACCTGTAGCTATTGACCACAGTGCTGCCAATTGTCTAGAGGAAGCTGTACGGTCCGTCCGCGCCATGCGGACCAGGTGTCTATCATCGCGAGCTGACGTCACATTTCGGGGTCCACTCCCGGATTTCCGAGTTGTCCGACACTCGTCCGTCCACTGCTTCCAAACGCGCATCACTGTGCTGCTGTTACGCTGCACACGAGAGGCTACTGCACGATACGACAATCCAGCTTCACGAAGGCCGATGATTCTCCCTCGTTCAAACTCTGTAAGTTGTTCAAATCTCGCTCTCTTTCGTCGACGAGGCATAAGTACAGATTGAGTTAACGTTTACCACTAGCAGATAACCACCGATAACCGATAACCATACACGCCTCGCCGTCTATTTATCGGATCCATCAGCCGTTCAGAGGGCGCTGCTCAGCATACGCATGCGCTACGGATTTGCAATTCTAATCATTTGCATATCATGCGCTACTTTGCATTTCCTGAAAATTTCAGCTCACTCGCGTAAGTCCTTCATGGTGTTGCAATTTTCACAAACGTGAGTGTATGTTTATGTTACTGCATATTACAGTTAGCACCTAGTTGCTGATCAATGAATTCTGAACTACAGAAAATTACTGTAATTATAATTAAGTTATATACTCTCTGGCTAAGGAAGCTCCTTCTTTGGGATGTCTGAATTTTTTTTTCCCCAAAACAAATGACTGTAATAGTGCTCAGAGGATTTTACTATTTTAAAACATTTTTAGAATTTTCTGATCATCTGCCCAACTCTGAAAAGAATTTAACAGGCAACACATTACATTTCCAAAACAGGCAACCAATAAGGTCGGTAAAATGTTATGTCGTGACCCAGGTATGTCTGCATGTTCAGCAGACGAGCACTGTTTTCAACCTTAAAATTCAACGACTACTACTGTTTGTTTTTGTAGTCCTGAATGCATTTTTAAAAAAAAAAATTATAATGGGATTACGGAATTTGTCACCTGATGAAAAAGGAACCATTGCATTTCTTCAGAAATATGGTGTTTTTCCCAAGAATTAGAAATGCAAGAATTCGCATTCCATGGAGTTGCATCTCATAAATAATCAAATTTCATAGATCACAATTTGCATGATTCCCTGATGTTTTTTAAGTGAAAACAGACAGCTGTGTACAAGAGAAGAACAAAAGCCTGCATAATACCAAATTTGTGCATTCTCTATTTTTTTTTTTTTAATAAAAACAGATTATTGTGTACATGGGAAGAACCATAATAAGTATAATGCAAAGTTGTTTGCAATGCAAAGTTTCTAGGAAAAGATGCAAAGATTCTGGGACCAGTTTGAATCTCTGATACACAGAAATGAAAATTTATATAAGATAGATAAATTTAATAATTTACACTCATTTTAACTGAAGTATCCACAAATACAATTAAGTGAATTACACTGACAAATAAAAACTATGAAACACCTATAGAATCCTTAAAAGAAAGATTCAGGGAAAAAACTCTGGTCATTCTCATTTGAATAAATTGTTGAATCTAACACCAATTAGGAAATCAACAGACATCTCTCTGCTTAGAAAATTGTTAGATACTTGTCAAATAGAAGTTTGTAATTTAGAAGCCTTAGGTGTAAATTCAGAAACTTACGCCTCTCTACATCCCATACTGATTAAATTAATACTGCAAGATATTGTTCTAGAGATCCCTAAAAAATGCGAATTAGACAAAGATTGGAAGGTCTTTAAAATAACTAATATTCTAAAAATAAAAATTGAAAGCAGAGAAAAAAACCTTATTTTTGACCCACAACAAATATTCAAATGAACAAGAAACGAAATTTCAAACCCCACTAGGAAAAATTAGTGATTCAAATACAAAGATTCAAACTGAAACACTTTCGTAAAAAGAATTCATAAAATTACATTGTCAGCAATGGCATTCAATATGACACAGTCTACATGCATTTTCTGTTCTGTACTCCATGATTCATTTAAATGTAAAAATGTCATCACAAAACAAATTAGAAATTTTAAAGAATAATAATCACATTTTCAAAATTAACCACATTAACAAAAACTGTCGTTCTAATAAAGTTTCTTGTTTCAAGAGCAAAAGCAAAAATCACAGTTCCATTAATCTGGATAATAACAAAAAAAAATAATACTGTAATAATTAATCAAACAAATAATACCGAGGACGAATATAAAGAATCACTGAATTTAGATTTTAATGCTAAGGATATTTTTAAGTGTTAAATAATTCTACTTCTGAAATTGTCAACCGTAACTCAGTTTCACAGTATAATGCAAGGATGACATATTCAAAAAAAAAATGTTTATTTACAAACGTGTATAGTTGTTGCAAATTCAGAATTTAATTCTTAAGTGACTACACTTCTACTCGATATTGGAAGTCAAAGAAGTTTTTGCAGTGAACATTTAGTGAATACACTTCAGTTGAAACCAATTCACTATGATTTACTTTCAATTTATTCGTTTGGAATGCAACAGAACACATAAAAGAGAAAAAGGTACCAAGTCATAGAATTTGAAATCAAAGCTAGAAATAATACACAGTATTCAAATAAAATTGAAACTCTTGTTATTCCAAACATTACTGAAGCCATAATTTTACCTCCAAATAAACAAGTGTTAGAATTTATGGCTAGTCCTAAATTTCAGCTCATTGACTCATACTATGGAGATAAATATTTGGATATTGAAATCCTAATAGGTTCCGATATATTTTGGAAATTCATCTTAGATGAAAAATCTCAATAAATAAACATTCAAGTGCATTGAAAACTGTCTTTAGATGGGTAATTATAGGTTCAAAATTTAGAAACACGGAAGCTTGTTTACAAAATATTACTCTTATGAACAATGCGATAACAAATAACCTAAGCATATCTTGGGAATTAGATTCAATCAGTATTTCAAAAGAAAGCACAGAATTACCTGTTAAAGATACACAAATAATTGATCAATTTGAAAACTCTTTATCCTTCAATAAGCCTAGATATCAAACTAAATTGCTTTGGAAATCTAACCCTGATAATTTAAATAATAATTTTTATATAGCAAAGAAATGCTTTGAGATTTTGAGAGATAGATTGGATGATGTAGAAATAGATAAAAAGTATACAAAAATAATTGAAGAACAGCTCAATGATGAAACTTTTGAAGTATATCAAAATAAAAACCTCAAATCAGGTTATTATATGCCCCATAAAGCAGTGATAAGATCAGATAAAGAAACTTCTCATCTTAAAATTATTTTCTATGCATCATGCAAAGAAGAAAATTCTAAATCCTTAAATGATTTATTACAGCCTGGACTTAATTTGCATCCTAACATTCGGCCATTTTTAAATTTTAAGAATACAATCTCGCTTTTCCCACTGATATAGAAAAGGCATTTTTAATGATAAGTATTGCCGAGCAAGATCGTAAATATTTAAAATTTCTTTGGTTTCAGAATGACAACATAGAATCATTCAAAATTATGAACATGACATGCTTACCATTTGGTATTTACTAACAGTCCATTCATTCTAACAGCTACAATAAAGTATCATATTAAAAAGTACATCACTAAAAAACATAAAAGTTATGAAATGTTGAATTCGTCTTTATATGTCAATGATTTATATTATGGAGGAAATACAGTAGAAACGGCATACCAACTGTCATCTGATGTAGTTACCATTTTAAAGCATGTGAGTATGAATCTATGTAAATTTAATTCAAATTCTAAGGAGTTAAAAAAGGGTTTATAAATGAATGATTCCTTTGCACAATCTAAAATTTTAAGGAATTGATTAGGATACAGAAAATGACACTATTAAACTAGATTTAAAATCTTTAGAATTATCTTCAACTAGCTGTGTGTTATATAGTAAAAGAAAGTGTTAACTTTTTGCTAAAGTTTTATGATCCAACTGGATTTGTATTCCCATTTGTGATTAGAATTAAAATCCTGCTACAGCAGATATGTACAAAAGGTCTTGATTGGGATGATCAGCTTCCAAATGATATTGAAACTGAATTTAAGAAGTGGCTTGCAGAAATAGAATATCAATAGATAGAAAATACTTTCAAATCAAAATACAAGGAATATCAATAGATAAAAATACTTTCAAAATGTTGATAAGCAAAATAGTGACATTTCCTTACAGATATTCTGCGATGCAAGTAATTACAAGTATGGACGTGCAGCATATTTCAGATATATAAATAAATTAGGTGAAATCAAACTGAGTTTCATTTTTAAATAAACATTTGTTCCTCTTAAAAGCTTAACATTACCCCCCCCCCGTTACAATCATTAGGAGCAGTTACAACAACTAGAACTGTAAAATATCTAACTAAATTATTTAATCATATTTGTCAGTTATATTTATGAACAAATTTGCAAATCATTTTACACTGGATCAAAAGATGTTCTGGCAACTGGAAACTTTTTGTCTCTAATAGGGTTACAGAAATTTAAGCCTTGACAAACCCCAATAACTGGAAACATTGTAGTGGTAAGGAAAATCCCACAGATTTATTCACCAGGCCAGCTCAACAGAATTTTGACATAAATAGGAAATGATGAACAACAAGAACGCTATAATAAGATATCTGTTTATGACACTCCTGTGAAAAGAGATGATCAACTACTTGATAAAAAAAAAATTCAGCAATATGTTCAAATTTCTCAGAACTGTTGCATGGATTAAACGTTTTGTTGCTACAGCAAAACAAAATAAATATAGACGAAAGTCTATTCACCAAGAGGAAAAATAACGCTGGGCGTATTTTCCCGCCACAATGGGTTTTTGAAGGAATTTGCCGCGACACAAAGGATACATTCCTTGTTGCCATTCCGAATAGAGGGCAGAGTGTCTGCTAAAATGCATCGAAGAAAATGTAAACGAAGGCTCTGTCATCTATTCTGATTGTTGGAGAGCTTACAAAACTGACAAACTTGAAAGAGCTGGCTTTTTTCATTTCAAAGTGAATTACAAGCTCAACTTCGTGGATCCAGAAACTGGGGTTCATATGCAGACGGTAGAGTGCCTATGGAGGTCCACCAAAAAAAGAAACAAGCAACATAGTGGTGCAGCCACACAACTTTTGCCATAACATTTGGCACAATTCTAAAGGAGAAAGAAACAGAAAAGATTCATTCGACTCGATCATTGAAGTGATTGCTAAGCAGTTTCCACCAGAAATAAACAATGGTGTTTGTATTTTGTCAATAAATGATAATTATTTAGTTTATAAAATGTAAATAAAATGTTTGTACCATGTTTTAGTAGTTTCTGACAACAGTAATTACAATTTTTTTCTTTCTCATTACGACAATTATCATACGGGGGTATAATGGAAAAGTACAGAAAATTCAGTAATGTGTTGAAATTTCTCAGAATTATGGCATGGATTTAGCGTTTCATTGCTACAACAAGAAAACTGCCCACTAATAGTGGCACATTAAGTGCTTCTGAAATTCAAGATGCTGAACTATTTTGTGCTCATAAAGATCAGATGGATTTTTTCACACCTGAAATTAAGGCTCTCCGATCTAACAAGTCAGTTTCTCCAAGTTCTAATATATTCAGCTTGGCACCATTTCTTGATAAAAACCAAATTCTTCAAATTAAGGGAAGCCTAGAAGAAACACAAATATACAGTTGACGAAAACATCCAGTTCTTCTTCCTAAAGACTCTAAATTTACTGAATTAATTGTAAAGAGAGTACATAATACTAATATTCTACATGCAGGAGTTGCAGTAACTTTAGCCAAATTACGACAGAAATTTTGGATTCCTAAAGACTGCCAGTTGGTGAAGAAAGTCTTAGGAAGCTGCTTAATATGTTGAAAACATGCAGTAAAACCAGCAAAACGAATGACAGCTCAGTTACCTAAAGACCACTTTTCTATGTTACCACTGTGGATTTCACAGGTTCTGTATACGTTAAGCCTGTAAATGGCATTCAGAAATCATTCATTGTATTGTTTACATTGTGCTGTTACTCAAGCGTTACATTTAGAACTCATTTCCAATATGTCTGCAAATAAATTCTTTTTGACTCTCTGACATTTAAACTCAAGGAGAGAGAACTGTTACACCTTTTATTCAGAAAATGCAAAGACTTTCAAACATGCTGCCAAAGATTTACAGCATTTTTACAGCAGAATTATAGGAGCAGACTTTCTAAATTTTCTAGCAACCAACGACTTGACTTTAAAATTTATTACGGTGCTTGCGTCATGGTGGAGAGGATTCTATGAATGCCTTACGAAAAACATTAAGGAATCGTTTAAAAAGATATTAGGCACAGCTTAACTGAATTTTGAAGAATTTATGACTGTACTGACGGAAGTCGAAAACAAGCTGTGCTTCAACACAGCTAGTGTGTGTACAACACAACAAACAACATTTCAATTGTTGTGCTGTTAACTATGCTTGTTAATTTTATAGTTTCCCTTTTACTGTTTTTATTTACATCAGGTAAATGTGCTTTAAATAGACTACCTTTGACCTACATTTACAATGATTTAAGTGAACCTGAAATCATACATAAAGCTGAATACCCATAAAACTTTGCTGAGATCCTGAATACTTCTCCAACAAGAGAAAGACTAATAAAATGAAAAGAATATCAGACAACACTTATCAAACAAATTTAGATAAAATGGAAAAATCAATATTTTCCTGATTTAAGAAATGCTTGTTTCTTCGGTACGCATGAAACTAAGAAGAATATTAAAATTGGTAATATAATTTTATTTAAAGGAACAATTACACTAAATTCCTCTGGCATTTGGGTTGAATAATTCGAGCTTTGAAAGGACCTGCTGGTCTTGTACGATCATACGTGGTAAAAACTAAAAAATGGGACCTTAAGAGACCTGTATAATTGATATACCCCCTTGAAATATCAGATTGAAAATGAACTAATTTCATAACTTTTATTTCTTGTTCTTGTATTTCAAGTTTAATAGCATTACTTTTAGTTAACTATTTGAGTCATTACTAATAATTTACTCTTTGCAATTCAAATTGATATTTACTTACTAACATTTGAATTATTGTGCTGTTAACTATGTTTGCTAATTTTATAGTTTCCCTTTTACTGTTTTTATTTACATCAGGTAAATGTACTTGATATGTGCCTCTCTTACATTTCAATTTTATTTTATATCCTGACATAATGATAATTTATCAAACCTTATCAGGTAGGGAGTGTTGAAAAACACTGTTAATTATTTTTTGCATCGCTGTTAGAAGGTGCTTCTCTTCTTAACAAAAAAAAAATAATAATAATTTAGTTCTGTTTACGATATTAAAACAAAAAGAACCACTGATGGCTTCCAGGACTGTTTTGAAATAAATGATTACTTTGTAAAATATTGAATATGATCAGCTCTCTCTCTCTTTTATAAAGTTAAATGATAATTAATTTTGGTGAAAATGTGTTTTAGCCCACTGCTTGGCGATGTTTTGAAAATCGCCAATTCGGCACGTTTCTGCGAAACGTCTTTGCAATTTCAACCTTC
The DNA here is from genome assembly GCA_000611955.2 of Stegodyphus mimosarum. NCBI lineage: Eukaryota > Metazoa > Arthropoda > Arachnida > Araneae > Eresidae > Stegodyphus > Stegodyphus mimosarum. Next base: position 770,526 of record KK119487.1, read on the forward strand.
CCGACACGCTCCGCAAAAACCTATTGTAAACAAAGCATAGAATTCTAAAGCATAAATTAGTATGGAAACTGTTGCCACAAAAAGATAATAAAATAATATGCAAAACGAACATTATGATCATTAAAATATTTGTCAGTTAGGTTTAAATTAATTATTTACATTTTATGTTGTAATACTTACACATTTTATGCCGCTACATAACCTTCCCGACACGCTCCGCGAAAACGTAACCAAAATGGCATCGAAGAAAGAAGGAATTTTTTTTAAAAAGGCATTAAAATTACAAACGATACCATGTACACACCGTTCCGTTTTAACTTAAAAAAACATCTGCGAATTGCACAATGTAGGCAACGTACTCAAATGAACAAAATAAGCTAAAATAACGAAAATATATTACAAGAAAATGCCATGTGCACAGCGTTCCTTTTAAACTTAAAAAAAAATTCAGCGAATTGCACAATGTAGGCAACGTACAAACAGTCAGCCATGTTGGCGGATATACGGAGTTACCCATGTTGGCGTGTTTATTGCTCATTCAAAAACAACCGTCGCCAAGCAGTGGGCTAAAGCGCATTCCAACCTTATTTTTTTTTAATGACTAACACTGATCATTATATAATTGTATGCAAACCTTGCAAGAAACTAAATTATCCAAAACAATCACTGAAGACAATTTGAAAAATATTAGTTGAAAAAAAAGCTTCATCTTTAGAATCCACATGAATATACAGAAATTCACTTGACACAACCTATCAGCTTATCTGATTTGATTTTGAAATGTAACCAAAATTATTCAATTTTTGGTACTTATATATTAAAGTAACCGGCTTGCAATCTGCGGATTTTTTACAGATGGAAAGGTAAAAATTACTTATTAAATTGAAATAGGTGGTTTTCACAAATTTTTTTTAGAAAGGTTTCCAAACTACCGATATTTATTGTAAGTCGGCAGGCATTATCAACATATAAGAAAATGTACTTTAGCAATTTAAAATACAAACTGTAATAAAAAAAATTACATGCTTTACCTAATCTTTCGGTAATTTCCTTGCACTATTCTTCTCCCCATGTACAGAACCATCTATTTTCACTTAAAAAAATATCAGAGAATACCCTATTTACCACATGCACCTCCTCATTATTCCCTCTGAAAATTTTGCAGCTCTTCCATTGCTGGCAAATTCCACAAGCACATATTTTAATATTAAGATTAAAACAACAAAAATATCATGATTTGTTTATAAAAACCATTGGAAATTGGAATACAACAAAAAGAAAGCACATAAAAATGGCAATGTTGCTTAATGGATGGATTGTTATCACCATGGTTGCCAGAGTCTGGCACATTCAGAAAATTTGGAGACTTCTACTAAGTTCGCTAATGTAACACCTAAGTACCCATTTTTTAAGCCAAATGATAACACGTGAAGAAAAATGGATCGTTAACTGCAACACTGAATGCAAAAGATTACGATTGAAGCCTGACGAATGAGCTCAAACAAGATCAAAAGCCGATTTTCTCTACTATTGCTACCCTAGAATGCTACACATTCATTTCCTGAATGAAGCCCACAAAAAATAACCTTGTGCTGCCTTCCCTAAAACAGGAAATGAGATGTGTACTCAGTACCTTTAAATGACTTTGGCTATTACAGATGAAGACATTCCTTCTTACCAAAATATTTTTGCATGTATCATTTTTAGAACAATATTCATCTCACAGACAAATGGCTAGCTGTAATATCTGCATTTCAGATTCTGACTTAGGTTTATTTCCGTATTGCCTTAAAGATGTCAAAGTGTTTTACAGGTGAAAATTTTTGGAGTAGGCCTCAGGCTATTTGAGAGTAATGAAGAAAATTCTATTTTGGGTGATGAATTGGAGAAAGATGATTATGTTCAAGTTGAAAATCATGAATTCACAGATAACAACAAAGATGAAAATGAGGAATTATCATTTGACAATAAAGACGAAGAAGAAACAATGCTCGAAAAACAAAATCAGGAAGATGAAAATATGAAGTTAAAATACAAAGCTAAAAAGGAAAATGCTAAAAAAAAATGAAAAATTCTGAAATTTTTTTTAGTCATGACAAATCTATTTTTATCCCAATAAAATTCAGCTCAGTGGTAAAAATAAGTGGTCACCTGATCCTAAATTCAGTTTATTAAAGATCCAACGAACTGAGCTACAAAAGGAACCACAAACACATTGGATCAGATATGCAACAGTATATCATGTAGTATGAAAAATTGCCAAAAGCCTCTTTGTGTGTTTTATGGCATGATAAATATCAGTTTAATGAATGCACATGTTATATACGTGCATTATATGGCTCGAAAATCTGAAATGGCATTATTGACAAAAAAAGTTCACAATAAATTTAAGTGAAGATGTTTCTTGCTCCAAGAAGCATTACAATGTACCAATTTTTCCTCGATCTATAAGGGAACTGTTGAAATTAAATTTGAACATTCAACCTCGTAAACAATCTGGAAAAAAAAAGAAAAGAAAAACTTATGCATTTAGCCCGAACAATTAGTGCAGAATGAAATGCAACTTTCGTCAAACCCGTTCCAGAGCAATGTGCAGAGAACATCATGGTAATATGGGTAAAGACTGCTTTCAGAATAAATAAAGGATACTTTCTTGCTGACTTGAAGTTTGAGAGTCATGAAATTATCTGCAGATAGTATACTTTTATATTAATTAGCTTTTAAAATAGGTTTTAAACACATGCACATTTTGTCTCAGGGATAAAAGGTTACCATCCCCATGTTTTTCAAAGGGTAGCATTCTAGAGTTTACAGAAAGTCATGTTATCAGCTTGGAAAATATGGAAATTATTTTCAGCTTGGGAAAAATGAAATGATCAATTTCAATGTGCATTATCCGCAACTTAGAAAAATTAAAGATGCTTCAAACCAGAATTGGTGTATCATAAAATAATTGTATTTCATCATGAATATGTCAAACTACAGAACTTCATTCACTCATCATAAACGAATACAGCTGTTAGTTGAGATATATTACTAAATCCACCCTATACTCTAACATTATATTATTAGATTATAACTTGTTTTGTGTTCTGCAGAGCTGTTTGTTAGATAAAAATCAGCCACAATGTCAAATCTCACCATGGAAATCTTTTTGCAGAAATGATTAGAAGTTTTTGAAACTGCCTGGAAGACAACAAATGATTACTGAACAAAACATTACTTATATGCAGTTATTTCTTCGCATGAAAAATTGCTTTCAGTTAAAAATCCCTAAAGTTATTTCTGGGCAACCCAATATAATGAGTTTCTGGCTTGTCTCTATTGATGTTCTTGGTAGCTTTTAAGTTGTTTACTAAATTAGCTAAATTAAATTTCTATCCCTCTGAACCTTGAAAAATTTTGATATTTTTTCAATTATTCTCAGTAGCATTTCCTTGACATTTTTGGCAACAAAACAGCATCCTTGCCACCATTTGCATTTTTCTCCTATTTCAATGCTTTTCACTACATTTCATGCAGATGAATTACACTAATTAATTGTCATTTCAGTAAGTACTCTTCTCTTATTAAGATCAAATTCACATGTATATGTATGTATGTGCATATATGAGAGTTTATACACACACATGCATATATACATGCACACATGAACATATACATACATTTCTGAATCTAATCTCGGTAACAGAAGAGTATCTTCATTTCTGATGACCTATCAATCTACATCTCTTTTTCAGCCTTTTATAGATATCCTTTCAAAACATCAGCTATGGATAAACTGCAAAGCAGTCATAAAGGATATCTATTTCCTGAAACCAAGTCTTAACACAAAGATCAGATTTCTGCTGCTCTATTATCCTCGACTAAATTTAAATCCTTCCAGTTGCAATTTTGATAAATTTTTTTCTAAGGTAAAATCTTAACACAGAAGAAGTAGACAGAAATAGATTTCTGTGTACAGCAAATCATTTATATTGCATTTACATCTGTTCATCCTTTATTTATTAAATTTTAAATAAAAAGCTGTGTAAACAATCATATGCAAAATGATGCTCAATGATCATAAGTAGTTACGAAGTTTGGCATGCTGAAACCACATTTAAACATAAGTAAAAGCAATGTGTTAAACATGGTTTCAGCATCTTAATCTAAAATACTGCATTTTTGCATTAACTGCGTATGCCAACATAGCTACAATACAAAAACAAGGGGGGGAATGCAACAGGTGGTGAGGATGTCTGTTCTGCTGCCAAAAAAGTCATCAAGGAAATGTGACCCGCCTTAATCAATAAGTACCAAAATTTCTTAGTGAGGTTCTCCTGCATACTAAAATAAAAATCCATTAAAGAAGTCAAATAAATAGTAAAGAACTTTGCATGACTTCTTCTTTAAAGAAGTCACATTTTTGATATTCAACATGAGATTTCACTACCCTCTTCCATTCTGACCACAGATAATATTACCGAAATATATAGCAATTTTATTACATATTAAGAGAACAGATAAAAACAATTACATAAAATTTAGGTCCCTTTTTGTTAAAGAGACACCAGCATGCGTGTGACATATGCATGCACGTCAAATGATGTCTCTTTAATTGAAACATATACCTAAATTTGTAATTTTTCTGCCAAATGCATTTTAAGGCACCCCTCAGAAAAATAATAAAGGAATTTTAGTCAACAAAACACCCCTCAGAAAAATAATACAGGAATTTTAGTCAAACTATCAAATATTTGGAAATGCAGATCATATAAGAAAACAGCAAATACAAATTAATAAACTTTTAACAAACTTCATCGAATAAATATATGATAGTTCACAGATGATTTTTAACATCATTTTACCTTGCATCATTTTTATATATGAAATACTTAAAAACATTAAGCTCTTAAATCCTTTTATCAATTAAATAAAAGTAACTTAAGACTGAAAATATGTTAAAAACGGCCATTCAACTGTGAAAATACTGTGTCGAAGAGAATTTAAAATTGCCTATCAAATGGGAACAAAAAACATATGCACTGAAAAAAAAAATTATTGTGCTTCTAAAAATGTTTCAAATACAAAATAACTATTCAAGCGAACAGCAGTCTGAATTCTTTCAAGATAGACTGAACAATGGATCTGAAATGAGGTTATGCAAAGTTAGGGGCCAATAACTAGACATGTCACTGTGTTTGTTTATCACCTTACACTTAAACAAAACGCAAATATTTCCACTCAAAATACTATAATATTGAAATTTATCGCTAATTTTATGGCTAGGTAACACAATGCAAAACTTTTCTCAAATAAAAATAATAACAGCAGGAAATTTAAAAAAAAAAAAACCTACAAAATATTCAGGAAATGAATGAAAAGAAACTAGCTCACTTATACGAATATAAATATTTACATGTACAGAAAATGCATATTTAATACTACCGATAAACTTCTACCTACCAAAATAAACCACCGAAACAATATCACCAAACTAATTGGAACGTTAACAAGAGGAAAAATCTTTATTGTAACCCACTTTACTATCCTAAAGTTTTTTGTTTATTTTATTCTTTTATTCTGCTTAGGCCGTTTTAACAGGAAAAATCTCATCTGGATTCCTTATAATTGTTGTGTGTGCTTTATAGCCTGTTATTTTATGCTGAAAGCGTTGAACTCAATAATTTAATAATTAACAAAGAGCAATGGAAAGCTATACGCCAGTTATTTAGAACTTACACTCATCAAGAATAAATATTACGGGACAGTAGCTAACAACTTTCATTTTAGCTCATAGAATACGAAACCCAAGGCGTAAGAAAAGAACCTAATTCCATGACAAAACCACTCTTCAGAAAAAAAATTTTCAATTTTGCCCATATTCCAGTAAAATGCAATTATAAGTATTGGAGTGTTATAAGATTCGAGTTTAATTATTAGGTGTTGCTACTGCTTACGCTAGCTTCTGAATGGCAATTTTAGAAATATAATTATTTTACAAACTATTTTCTCCTCTTGCGCTCCAACTCACTTCTAAAATGTGAGCACATCAGCAAGCGTGTTTTTAATTCCAAGGCATACTCTTCTGTCTAATTTTAATCAAATAATATACTGCGTCACAGCTCTGAACATCTCAACGCATATGAATGGAACACTGGCTATGCAATTGTGTAATTTGTGCAGCTTTATCAGTTTTCGTGGGAGCTATATTTCCGTGTTTGCTAATGTTAGGTAAATGCTGATATAATGGCAGAACATGGACGATTTTTTATGGGAGGATTATTTATCCTCTTTTTGGCATTTTCTGCAAGAGAAATGTTTACAGGCAATGAAGCTTCATTTGTGAAAGAAATTCCCAAGACGAGTTTTAAAACTCTCACAGGGCCTACACTGAAAGTTTTGTATTGGTAAGATTTTTAATGACATTGTATCAAAGGCTAATAATTTTCATATTGTATTATCTTTAATTTAGTTTTATTTTTTCACTCTAAAGTCAGTTTTTTTAAATTAATTTCTCAAGGGTAATTAATCAGCACAATGTTTAAAATTGTGATCTGATTTTTTGCGTGTTCGGTAAAGTGCAGAATTGCCCACTTCTTTGGCGCTTTTTGCAAGAGTAAAAAGAATTGGATTTTTGTCAATTCCTTTCCACTTTTTAAGTGAAAATAGATCGATGTGTACATAGACAAAGTCAAGGAAGTGCTCAGTGCGGAGTATGTGCAATTCTGGGATGTTTTTTTAACCCATTAACGGGCCACCCTTCGGAACAAAATGCTTTGAAAACGGCTGTATTTTTGTCTAACAATTCCCTCCAAAAAGTTCTGTTTTGCTTTCAGGAAACGCTTTTAAGATGGGCCATTGCCGAGAGCTTTGCGTTCACTTACCCTTAGAGTGATGGATAAGCCATAAAAGATCTCCCCGCTAATGAATAGCAGCAAGAGCTTGTCCCTTAGTTACGTTAGTTTTTTAGTTGGTAAATGCTTGATAATTTGGTCATGGGACTCATCAAACAATAATTTTCCTAGCGTTTTTCTGAATTTGAAAGCAATTTCTAGAATTTTGGCGGTTTTCTAAAAATATTTCGGTTATTTCAGCTATTGTACGTTTGCTAGCAATATGAAATTTAAAATTAAAATTTTATTGAGTTAATTTGAGAGACTGCATTTTTAAATCAAACGGAAATTCAAATGAATTTGGTGCAATCTTTTGCTAGACTAGGAAGGATTATTTATGTGTTCAAAGACAGGATTTTCTCCCTTTTCCGCATTTTACAGATTAAATGTATAAGACCAGACATATGAAAATCTTTTTTAATTCTCATAGTTTTAGTTAAATGAATTGCAACTTTTCAAATTTTTGTTTACAAATTATATTGCGGCATTACATTATCTCAAGGAACAATTGACAATGTACTCAAATGATATAGGATGTAAGAATGATAATATGAATAGTCAATTTAAAATAAAATTCTGTTTGTCAGTTTTCATTTACAATTTTCCCTGCTTTATGTTCCGTATGAGGAAAGGTACTCTCAAATTCATATACTTTCAAAGAGCTGCATTAGAAAAATGAATTATTCATGAAATGGTAAGAATTTTCCTTTAGGCAAGGTAACTCTAATCCAACTCATTTCAAGTAAATTTTCTATGTTTTGCGTAATTGATTGCAACTCTGTAATATATCACATGCAAGTTTTCAAGTATGTATGATCTCAACTGAGACTGGGTGAGCACTGATTTCGGTGAAAATGCGCTTTAGCCCACTGCTTGGCGATGTTTTGAAAATCGGCAATTCGGCGTGTTTCTGCGAAACGTTTTTGCAATTGCAACCTTCCCAACACGCTCCGCGAAAACCTATTGTAAACAAAACATAGAATTCTAAAGCATAAATTAGTATGGAAACTGTTGCCACAAAAAGATAATAAAATAATATGCAAAACGAACATTATGATCATTAAAATATTTGTCACTTAGGTTTAAATTAATTATTTACATTTTATGTTGTAATACTTACACATTTTATGCCGTTACATAACCTTCCCGACACACTCCGCGAAAACATAACCAAAATGGCATCCAAGAAAGAAGGAATTTTTTTTAAAAGAGCATTAAAATTACAAACGATACCATGTACACACCGTTCGGTTTTAACTTAAAAAAAAATCTGCGAATTGCACAATGTAGGCAACGTACACAAATGAACAAAATAAGCTAAAATAACGAAAATAAATTACAAGAAAATGCCATGTGCACAGCGTTCCTTTTAAACTTAAAAAAAACTTCAGCGAATTGCACAATGTAGGCAACGTACAAACAGTCAGCCATGTTGGCGCGTTTATTGCTCATTCTAAAACAACCGCCGCCAAGCAGTAGGCTAAAGCGCATTCCAACCCTGACTTCTTAACAGCATTTATTCTTGAATCTTTTGATGTACTGACAAACACTCTCACTTAAGCCGCCTAGACGGTATAGTAGTTAGGAAAACCTATTGCGATACGGATGGGTTCGGGTTCGAATCTTGGAGAAGGCTTGTCTGCTTGTACGTGTATAGTGTCTGTGCTCCATGGGGGTGCTATTAATAGGCAGCGATCCGAAAGTCATCTTGAGAGGTTAGCGGTATTGGAAGAGGTGTAGGAGACCCTCGAACCCGTCTCTTAGGGGTGCTCTCCATCAAAATTGAGGGCGGAACTGAACAAAGTCGTACTGTCACCTGTATGGTGCTCAAGGCTCTTGCCAAGGACAGGCGCAAAATTGCACTCCTTGCCACGATGAATTTCGTGGGTTTGTTCTGATGTTACTATCAGCTAAGTGAGATAAGTCACACACAACACACATTCACTCGTATTTTTTACCATTTATATGCCTTTGTCGAAGCAAAATTCCAAAAAGAGTTTATTTGCTACTCTTATCGTTAGATTATCGCAATTTAAATTTATTAAAGTATGGGTTTGACACCGATTTCAAATTATTTAATTTTACTTTATTTCTGATAAGGTATTCTTATAATATGATTGTCTCATTTTTCAGTTTGAATCAAGCGAAAAGTATTGCGTTTTTTGAAAATTGTGTTTTGAGTTTAAAAAATAAGACACTTGTTCCCTTTATGCTTCCTTTCCAAAAAGATTTAGTGAATTTATTTGCATTAAAGGACAAAAAGAGGAACATGTTGATGTTATCAACCATACATGACAATGTTATGTGACAAAAGACTGGTAAAGACCATTTTGGTTGGAATGCGCTTTAGCCCACTGCTTTGCGGCGATTGTTTTTGAATGAGCAATAAACGTGCCAACATGGGTAACTCCGTATATCCGCGAACATGGCTGACTGGGTGTTTTGAAGCTACGGAAACATGTAGTTTTCGCGCATGCGTATTTCATATTTTATAAAGAACGGTTTTATTGGTAATGTGAGATGACGTAGCGGTTTATTCGAAATTCTTACGTGTTAATTTGAGTAGTTATTTCAGTTCTCGTTTTATTCTTTGAATGCAGTGTTTTTCTATTGAGTGTTTGCTATTTTCGTATGTATATTTCGCTAAATACCAAGTCGCTATGGATTTAGCTGTGATGCTGAGAGAGGTGAGTGAAGGTTAAAATGCGCTTTAGCCCACTGCTTGCCGATGTTTTGAAAATCGCCAATTCGGCGCGTTTCTGCGAAACGTCTTTGCAATTAATTGCAACCTTCCCGACAGGCTCCGCGAAAACCTATTGTAAACAAACATAGAATTCTAAAGCATAAATTAGTATGGGAACTGTTGCCACAAAAAGATAATAAAATAATATGTAAAACGAACATTACGATCATTAAAATATTTGTCAGTTAGGTTTAAATTAATTATTTACATTTCATGTTGTAATTTCATGTACACATTTTATGCTGTTACATAACCTTCCCGACACGCTCCGCGAAAACGTAACCAAAATGGCATCCAAGAAAGAAGGAATTTTTTTTAAAAGGGCATTAAAATTACAAACGATACCATGTACACACTGTTCCGTTTTAACATAAAAAAAAATCTGAGAATTGCACAATGTAGGCAACGTACACAAATGAACAAAATAAGCTAAAATAACGAAAATAAATTACAAGAAAATGCCATGTGCACAGCGTTCCTTTTCAACTTAAAAAAAACTTCAGCGAATTGCACAATGTAGGCAACGTACACAAATCAACAAAATAAGCTAAAATAATGAAAATAAATTACAAGAAAATGCCATGTGCACAGCGTTCCATTTTAACTTTAAAAAAAAAATCAGCGAATTGCACAATGTAGGCAATGTGCACAAATCAACAAAATAACCAGCTTTCATACACCTAGTCAATCACCGCACGTTTCCCTTGCACTTCCAACAAAGTAATAAATGTACATGTACATTCACTCACCTCTCTCAGCATCACAGTTAAATCCATAGCGACTTGGTATTTAGCGAAATATACATACGAAAATAGCAAACACTCAATAGAAAAACACTGCATTCAAAGAATAAAACGAGAACTGAAATAACTACTCAAATTAACACGTAAGAGTTTCGAATAAACCGCTACGTCATCTCACATTACCAATAAAACCGTTCTTTATAAAATAGGAAATACGCATGCGCGAAAACTACATGTTTCCGTAGCTTCAAAATACCCAGTCAGCCATGTTCGCGGATATACGGAGTTACCCATGTTGGCGCGTTTATTGCTCATTCAAAAACAATCGCCGCCAAGCAGTGGGCTAAAGCGCATTGCAACCATGAGTGAATGTACATGTACCTTTATTACTTTATTGGAAGTGCAAGGGAAACGTGCGGTGATTGATTGGTGTATGAAAGCTGGTTTAATTGCTACATATTTTGTTTAAGTGTGGTGATTTTATTTTTTTATTTTGTTGATTTGTGCACATTGCCTACATTGTGCAATTCGCTAATGTTTTTTTTTAAGTTAAAACGGAATGCTGTACACATGGCATTTTCTTGTAATTTACTTTCGTTATTTTAGCTTATTTTGTTCATTTGTGCACGTTGCATACATTGTGCAATTCGCTGAAGTTTTTTTTAAGTTAAAACGGAACGGTGTGTACATGGTATCGTTTGTAATTTTAATGCTCTTTTAAAAAAAATTCCTTCTTTCTTGGATGCCATTTTGGTTATGTTTTCGCGGAGTGTGTCGGGAAGGTTATGTAACGGCATAAAATGTGTAAGTATTACAACATAAAATGTAAATAATTAATTTAAACCTAAGTGACAAATATTTTAATGATCGTAATGTTCGTTTTGCATATTATTTTATTATCTTTTTGTGGCAACAGTTTCCATACTAATTTATGCTTTAGAATTCTATGTTTTGTTTACAATAGGTTTTCGCGGAGCGTGTCGGGAAGGTTGCAATTAATTGCAAAGACGTTTCGCAGAAACGCGCCGAATTGGCGATTTTCAAACATCGGCAAGCAGTGGGCTAAAGTGCATTTTAACCGACATTTTAAAGACACTGCGTTGTAGAATATAATCAAAATATGGGAGGCGTTGACATTGGCGATTCCATCATTCATGACTCTCTAGCATTTAGAAAAACAGTAAAATGGTACAAAAAGCTGTTTTTTGGTTTGTTAGATATGGCAATTCTAAATGCAAATGAAACATATTCAAAGATACAAGGAGAGAAAATATTGCTTTGGAATTCAGATGCAGAGTTGTTCATCAGATAATGGAAAAATTTGCAAAACCAAGAAACGTAAAAATTTGTCTAAAATCACCAGACACTCCACCTTTCCATCTAACTAGAAGACATTTTCCGAAAATTTATGTTGACGCAAAAGGTAATAAAGGTAGAAGAAGATGCATGATGTGCACTCAAAAACAAGGAAAAGCGAAAGCAAAGAACATATTTTGAGTGCAAGGTATGCAATGTAGGACTGTGTGTTGATCCTTGTTCTGAATTATTCCACACACGGCAGAATTTTTAAATTAGAATTTAATTACCTACTGGTAATTCTTGCTTAGTTTTCTTTTTCTAAATTTCGTATTTCTAATTTTGTTTTCACATTTATAGCATTTATTTCTGTGTGTATAATTATGATTTTAGTATTTTGCATGTTTAATTCTGTTAATGTGATACTCTTTATTAATACATATAACAAATACATTAAATACGGAACTTCAAAAATTGAAGTCATTATATCAAAATGCTGATTTTGTACTTTTGTGTGTGTGTGAAATCGGGTTTAATTGCTGAAAATATGCGGGCCAGTAGCCATGTTTCATTTCACTGGGTTCGGCCTGTGACTTGGTAAGACCTCGAAAAACTCCCAGATTTAATGAATTCTCGCTTTCATTACGTCCTCGAAGTGCAAGTTCAAATGCACCGCAAAGCAGAATACAGTCAATAATTTGTATTACAACGTAATAATTTTTCGCAACTTTATTATTGTGTGTTTTAATTTTTGAATGAAATACACTGTCGAGTTTTTTGGCAAATATTTATCTGTACAAGCAAATTAAATTCTAAGATAGAATTTAAATGGGATTGTGAGTATTCATGCTTTTTAATTATCTAAATTAGGTGTGATAAATCAGGAACACCATAACTCACCCAACTTGAATCACCATTCAGTTTTCTAAAAAGCAGGCATTCAAAGTGAAACAGCCCATTAATTGATTCACATTCACACATCCCTAAACATTTTTCATAGAAAAAGGATTTGAATTCCCTTTTAAAATCTCTATCCTTACATTTCATCACCTGGATAAGGTTTAGCAAGTACCTGAGTAATTTCTTTTAAAATTTTCCATCCAAAGACAATATTGTAAAGTGTAATTGCTGTAGTTCCAAAATACTGATTTTATTAAGTGCCATCTTAATTGTTTGCACTAGTTTGTAAAATATATATGTAGAAAAATAAGAGTAATAAAAAAATAATAAGATCAAGAAAATGGGAGAATAATTTAACTAACAGAATATAGCAAACCAAGGGAGAATTCGGACGAGATAACTGCAAACAGTGCGAGCTCCCATACAATGAAGATGTGCGAATGGAATGGTGTCAGCGATGCCTTCCTCTCCTCTCCTCTGATTCTTTCTCCATAAATTGGTTTTCAGGGACTTGTGTGATTGCATGTGCGATCGAGAAAAAACCAAAGTGCTCTATGCTATAGTAACCTAACTATGTATTAGTATATTAAAAAAGGGGTTGGCAGGAGGGAAACACATCCTGGAAATTGACAATAATATGGAAGTTTATTTAATATATTATTAAATTTATTTCTTCATTTGTCTTTGGGATATCGCATGCTCATGTGCACATATACAGGAGCCGCCATTGCTCGCATCTTCAATTAAAAAACTCTGGTAAGTCAAAAAAAGAAAAGCACAGGCACAAATTAAAATTCTGGGTTTCAACAGAACAAAAATTGACCAGAGGTGTTGCTTCAATTGGCTTGCTAATTGCAGAATTAAAACAAATCTAGCTTTGTGCTAATTTTTTATTGGTATTTTTTCTATTAATGTTTTTTTTTAAATGTTCTAAATTCCTCCCTCCCTACATCAAAAATATACTTTTCTTATCTTTGCATCAGTGATTTTTTTTTTAGGGGGGAGATCTGCAGTTCTAATCCGGCATTACATTTAATTTGTATTATACAGAGTACAAAGTCAGAAATACGGATGTCTAAAATCCGGACCTTTAAAACCACCACCAACTTTTTTTTTGTGTATGCTTCATGCATGCGCATTTGATTTTTTACCACCACAATAAATCATGTGGAGAGTCCTGATTCTTAATGCACCTCCTTACTGAAGAAACAAATTTGTGTGATCAATAATTTTGTTTGGTAGCTGTGTATCTGCTTCACAAACACCTCAAACCAAAACATTCTACATAAACATAATTGATTTTACACCTACTAGTATTTTATATATATCCTTGACACCAACCTGGCAAATCATTATTTATTATACTTTGCTTTCATTACACTGTTTATGAATATATGACAACTTGATTAATGACTTGTGCAGGGATTCCAAACATTTTTTTTATATATATAAGTAATTTAATAAAAAAGATTAAGCTAACCTTTTATGTTGATATTACACTTTGCAGTGATTATAGATTTAAATTAAATGGGTGCTAAATGCTGACAAAAAAAATTAACAAACATTTCTTTCCATATATTAAAAATAGGTTTTGTTAATGATACTCTTAGGCCAAAAGATTACATTAAGTGCTATTTGAATTAAGAATAACTGCTTTGTTTTTCACATAAACCCAGAACCAGCGCCAGAGCTCGTATAGCCGCATCAGGCGACAGAATTTAGAGAAGGCGAAATTTTGGGAATTTTAGAGAAACACCAAGCAACAAAATTAAGGGATGAGAATTTTTTTTTTAATTTAGGGAAAGCACTGGGATCCAAAATTTAGAACTTAGGAAGGTACATGGTAGCAGAATTTAGGACCCATAGAGACTGCATCAGGAGGTAAGATATGTGGTGCCTGCTTTTGATAAGTATATGTAGGAATCTATTTGTATGGGACTTATAAGTCTTAAGGATGTGGAAAAAATAGACATAAGTATATTAAATAGACTAATACAATTCAAGCTTAATTATCTCAATGTGCGATAGAAGCAAGACAAAATTTAACGGAATAACTTGTCTTTCATCGCCAATCTCAAGATACATAGCCATAATGTATAGTGGACGCTGTTAATCTAGGCTAAAGTTATACTTTACTGATTCCAAGGAATTTCAATCAATATAGCAGGTTACACTATTCCTTAACTGTCTGATTTGATCTAGCATATTATTTTTTGCAAGCTGTCTTTATTACAGCAGTTTTATGAAAATTAAAGTTTGAACTTTCGATTATGTCAAAAAGACTTTCTGTTTCTGGAGCTGCAACAGGATCTACAAAATGAAAGTATGTTTCAATGTCCATTAAACAAAAAGTGAACTGCAAAAAATGGATAAAGGTATATCCGTCTAAAAATTACGCGGGAGTATGGCGTTGGAAAGTCAACTGTATATGCCATAAGAAAACAGTAAAAGGAACTTTTTTAAAAATTTCTTGTGGGTTCCGACACCCCACTCGCAATGAATAACAGAAAATTGTTCATTATGCAAAAAGTGACGATCATGACAAAGTGATTGAATAGGTCAGGCAGCGTCGTAGTGAGGGCGTGCCATTGATGGATCCAATGATAATGTCTCAAACCAAAATGTTTCATAAAGAAGTTGAACAATGTGCCCATCGATAAAGCAGTGAAGAAAATTACTCATACAACCATTCAGGCAGCTCCGAATTCAGTACCTCTCACATCTACAAGCCTCCGGAAATACTCAAAACCATGGTGGAAATGCGATTGGCAGGAATAACTTAGACAGCAAAGAAAAGCTTGGGGAGTCTTTTATAGATACCCCACTTTGTTAAAACTAATTGCCTTCAAGAATGCCAAAGTGAATGCAAGACAGCAGAGCCAGAGGGATTCTTGAATCCTCTATGCGTCATCAATAACATCATCTACACCAAGCAAAAAAGTCTGGGAGAGAATTAGAAAGGGATGTGGAATATATAAAAACGGTTCACTCTCCTTTCTGGAAAAAATGACCGATTGATTAGCAACACTGCTGAAATTGCAAATGGCGTTGGTGACCTTTGCTGCCATTTGCAGTGGCAGTAATTACCAGCCAGCATTTCTTTCTTTCAAGCGTCAGTCCAACAAATTGCCCATCTGTTTTAATTCTTCCAACTTGGAATCCTATATTGTTGATTTCAGCATGTTTGAGCTGAAGAGGGCTTTCTCCCAAACATAAATCTAGTCCGGATCCAGATGGTGTAAGCTACGAAATGCTGAAGTACCTTTCCTTTAAGTCACTGACTGCCCTTCTTGCTCTTTACAGTTGAGTGTGAAAGGATCATACATTTCCTAGTGTCTGGAAAAAAGCTATAGTCATCCCTATAGCAAAGCCAGAAAAAGATCCGAAAAATCCTTCCAACTACCAGTCGATAGCACTTCCAGTTGTGTTTGCAAACTGTTTAAAAAAATGGTTAACCTCAGTCTAGTAGATTACTTCGAAAAATACATTATCTCCCCATATCAGAGTGGTTTCTATAGAAGCAGAACAACTATCGACAGTATACTCCTTCCAGAAACCTCTATTCGTAAAGCTTTTATCAGAAGAAACTACTTGGTTTCTGTCTTCTTCAACATAGAAAAAGCTTACAATAAGGTTTGGAGATACGTTATTTTACATGACATTTGCGCTAGTGGCTTGTGAGGTAACCTGCCTATTTTCATTCAAATTTCTTGAAGGCTAGGATGTTTCAAGTAAGAATTGTCTCGGTACTATCAGGTGTCTTTGTACAAGAATAGGGTGTGCCTCAAGGCTGTGTTCTGAGTGTGACACTTTCAGTTTAAAAATAAACTCTGGTCTAAAAGAACTTCCTCTAAGCATCTCAGGTTCTTTATATATTGATGATCTCCAGATAAGTTGCTAAGAGCAGATAAGAGGTATGTGGAGAGACAATTACAGATCACTCTTAACAAGATCCAAGCATAACCTACAAATCAGGGATTTGTATTTTCAGAACAGAAGACTGCTTGTATACATTCTCTAGAAAACGAGTGTCCATCCTGAGCTGGAGCTTTATGTCAAAAGTTCACAAATTCCAAGTTGTACCTGAAATAAAATTTTTAGTGTTGGCATTTGACCAAAAGCTGACTTTTTCCAATATTTGAGGAAGATGTTTTAAGACATTAAATATATTAAAGGGTTTGGCGAATATCGCCTGGGGTGCAGAACGTGGCTCAAATGCTCCTCATTTACAGAGTCCTTTATTTGCTGTAGATTGGACTACGGCTCAGTTGTTTATGGATCAACACAGCCTTCTGTGCTGTTAAGACTAGATCCAATTCACCACCAGGCATTGTGGATTTGTTCTGGAGCTTTCAGAACTTCACCAGTTCAGAGCTTATATATAGATTGCTGTGAACCTTCACTCAAGTTAAGGCGTGAGCAGTTGCCTCTCTGCTATTTTAAGATATTATCATTACCTGGTCATACTTGTAAGGTCTGTTTTTGATGATGTGTGTGAGCGCCTTCTTAATGTTCAACCTTCTTGTGTGCTTTACTCTTTCTCCTGAGGGTTCACTCACTACTTGAAGAATATCAGATGACACATTTGAGCACCCAGGTGGTAAAGTATTTTGAAATACCACCTAGGGGAATATTCAGTTTCAACTCCTTGATATTTTTCAACATCTTGGCAAAAGAGAAACTAACAAGTTGGTGTACAAGCAGCTTTTTCTTGAACACAGGCAAAACTACAGTAGTTATGTTTCTGTATTTAATGATGGATCAAAAACAGCTGGACATGTTAGCTTATCTTTCATCATTGAAGACCACATTCTAGGCAGACAATTGCCTGACACTTGCTCAGTCCTCACATTGGAATTGACTGCTATTTATTGTGCTCTCTCATTCATATCCACTTTAAGTGAGAAAAAGTTTGTAATATGCACTGACTCACTTAGTGCCTTAAAAGCATTTTGTGATGCCCAGAACCGCCTTATAGTGGATGTCGTCATTCTCGATCTAAATTTAAGGCACTGTGGCTCTTAAGGCAAGGTCTTGTATTGTTTGGTACCAGCACATGTAATAAAAGATAATAAGCTAGCAAATGCTACAGCAAAGTCGAATATCGATTTTTTACAGTTGAGCTGCCCCTCCTGACGATATCAGCAAAGTGAACAGAAAGAAAATATTAGATAAATGGCAGAAACAACACGAACTGTTTGTGCAGATGATATTTGCAGTAGTGGGAAACTTTTGTTAAAACCCAATATATATCTTAGTCATGAAATATGTATAAACTTTTAAGAATGGAAGATTTTAATACATTAATTTGCAGTTTTCCACAAACTGTAAGTTTGAATAATGTAATGTCTTAGCAGTTATGGTTAACATATAAAAGTTGGATTAGTTCTGAAAACCAAAAATGGATCATGGATCTTCTTGCTTTTGCTGTGAATGTCAAAGACTGACAATTTGTGGCTTTAGGAACATAGTCTGGAGTTGGGGGAATAAAAGGTACTCTTCTGTATCAGGACCGGATTCAAAGATGTATATATGTATGCATATATGTTGGTATATATGTGCATATATGTATATATATACACACGCATACATAGGTTCATATAATCATTAAAAGAAAAGTTGGAGCTTTAATGATTGTGTATAATTTAATCCCTATGAAGGCCCTAACAATTCTTTCTCAAAGTCATAACCCAAAAGGAGAACAAGTAAAAATAAACTTCAAATATGTATACAATACTGAAGATAATACAAAATATAGTAATAAACAAAAAATATAAGTATTAATCTCCTTTGTTTAACGCTTCAAACAGAACTTGTCAAGGGAAAATTTTTTTGAAGCCCTAAACCAAGTTGATTAATGAATTCCGAATACATGTTTCGTTCTTCTGAATCATTTAAGACTCTAAACTGGTATTTTCGAATCAAATATTTGATTTAAAACAACATTTAAGTAGCTCTCAAATGTTCAGACCTATTGCAGAACATTTTTTAGGCAAAAACCTGAAAAATAAAATGCAAATAACAAAATGCTAAAAAAGGCCATACGAACTAATTACAACCATAGACATCAAGGGGAAATCCTGAGCAATATGAGCAACATTATTAAAATAAAAAAAAAAATTTATTAGGTCAGTATTTAAACCTAAAACAAGGGTGGCTCAAAAGCGTATTAAATTAACTTTTTCCGAATCAAAATAACTAGAAAATACTCATATATAAATCAGCTTTTTCTGAATCAAAATAACCATATAAAGCTGCGGAGAACACTACTGAAGCTGATGAGAGCAACGAAGATTTTATTAAAATACTCAAAGCAAAAACTATCGAGAACAAACAAAGATTCATTTAGAAAGCTGCTGAGAACTAAGGAAGTATTTAATTAAGCATAGACTTAACAATTCCCTAAAATTCTCATAACCCAAAACTGCCTAAAACAAATGAAGTTTCAATTAAATAGTTTAAAAATGTTTTAGAAAAAGCTCGAATTAAGATTGCCTAGAACAACCTAAAATTAAATTAAAAACATACATACATGCATACGAACATACATTTCTGAATCTGGTCCTAGGAACAAAAAAGTACTGAATAAAAAAACTGCTTAATCCTTTCAAAGTACTCAGTGCAGAAAACATTTGCCAATTTTCAAAAGATCTGCTGATATTGTTCATTATGTAAGAAATATATTCTGTGTTCAACCTTACATGTATTAATCCAACACCAGTCTGAACTACTACAGAGAAAGTGTTAGAATTTTCATTTATGGAAACTACATTAGTGCCAGAAATTCTTGGTGGAAAGCTATGATCATTGGTTGGAGTATGGGGATACGAAGGAAAATTGGCTGATCTTTTTCGCAATATCCTTTGGACTGATGATGCCGTGTTTCGTGTTAAGGGATTTGTTAATCAATACACTTAGGGGGAGTGAATTAGCTAAGTTCTTGCAAACATGCTACTGAAGTATCTGCAGAAGTCTTTTATAAACATCCCCAGTTGTTTATAAAAACTGGTAAATAATGGTGAAGCTTATATGGAATTTTAACAATGCATAAGAACTATTCCATTGTAAGAAAGCAAATGCTTTTTGTTTCATTGACTTTGATTGATTTAAAAAATTATAAACAATTTTAAATTTGAAGTTAACTCCCAATCACCATATGTTTTGCATAGGAGTGTCATTTATAATCATTAATCATTACATGTTTTAAAATATAAAAAATGGCTTATATTCACTCTTATATTAAATATCTTGATTATTCACGATTAACAATCTGATGAAATCTATATTTTTCTTTTTTCCTTCCCTTTTAATTTTGCAGCTTCTCGTGAGGTTATAGACGTGTCTTCGAACAGTATGCTTCCATAATACAGGAAAAGTATCCAGGAATTACTGTTCTCGGAGACACATTTCCTCCTCCACCTTTTCGTATGCATCTTGCTAGTATTCTTGGAATTGCAAAGTGGTGTTTGATTGCTATGGTATTGTCCAATTTTAATCCCTTTCCTGTGTTAGGAATGAATACTCCTTCAATTTTCATTTGGATGACACAGAATAAGGTAAGTATAAAAATCTGACTGAAATGTGAAAATGCACTGCTAAGTTTTAATACATTAGTAAAAAATGTGTTGTAAGTTAATGTGTTTAGAGTAAAATTTAGTAAATTAATTTTCACACTATATATCCATAATCTATTATTATAAATATATGTAAATATTTATGTGTATAAATATAATTATATCTATAAAGCAAAAATTTTTATGTGAACACTTGCTCGCTTTCTAGTCTAATTTCTTCTTTCTTTTACAAATCTAGAAAGTTCCTTATTAAAATGTAAAAAATTATGAAGCTATTTTGAATCTTTCACTTTATAATGTATACCTGTATTAGTTAATAAATTGGAATGTATTTAGGGAATACTTTTTTCTCAGTCTGCCAGTTTCTTTTATAAGGCATTTCTCCCCCTTCTTCCAGCGTGCCTTCGTCGTGTAATGGTAGCACACTCGGTGCATGTTCGTGAGGTCCAGGTTCAAGTGCCGGTCATGGCACAGCTAATTTTTTTATGTCTCCCGCTTCAGAAAATCCTAATGACTTTACAGTGGCACCCGAACTAAAAAATGTGGTGGACAATAATTTATTACCACCAGGATTTGGTGATTGGGTCCCCAAATACCAAGTCGCTATTTAAAGAGGGAGTATATGAGGTATTTTCACCCTCCTTCCAGCATGGCTTTGTTGTGTAACAGTAGCACATTTTTCGCATATTCAAGAGGTCCAAGTGAAGGCATTGCTCATTTTTCATCTTTCCTGCTTCAAAAAAATCCTAGTGACTCACTTTTAGGGTTTCAATTATTCATTTTCATAAAGTAAATATAAGTTTCCTTCTTCTTCTTCCTTTTTTTTTTTTTTAACTGCAGTAAAAAAAAAAAATCGTGGAAGGTTACTAAATTGTATGCTATGTTTTGAAGCTAATGCATGTTCACTGGAATAATTTTTAGTCAGTGCTGTTTTTATGAAATTCATGTTTGACATTTTACTTTTGTAATCTTGCAGTCTTTTAAAATTTTAACTGAAAGATGTCATTTTTAATTATGACTACTGTGGGCAGTTGATGCTTATTCACAGACTTTAGATTCTGCTAAAGAAAGACTATCTATTGATTAACAGTGTCAAAGGACTCTCATTGCTTTTCATAATCCAAACTTCGGACCCACCAGCGGCCAAGTGATAAAATCGCTGAGCACTGATAGTTTGGTGCAAGGGTCAAATCCCATGAATGAGCTGGCTGCATGAGTGTTTTCATGGTTTTTCTCCATGTGTGTACGAGCCCTTAGAAAGTGCTCTACGAAGGCATCCCTCCCTTTAGGGAGATAGCTTTTGAGGCTTTGCCATAATCGTATAAACCAAAAAAATCATAATCTGGACTTAACCATTTCTGTGTTTTTAATGTAAGTTTAACATTTATAAGCTCTTATCATCCTCTGTATGAAAATACTAATAATAAATATCTACTGTGAAAATACTTAGGAATTACACTGTAGATTGATATTACAAAACTGTTGAAAGACAATCAAAGGAATAGACCATTAAAGATAGGAAATGAAAAAATATTAAAAAGTAACTCATTTATTATCAAAGCATAAATTACCATCACTAGTGCTATAAAATATTTATTTGAAAATAGAATATCTTTCCTCCTATATGTTTATTTTGGTAAGGTTCTTATTATCTTACATTTTGTTAAATGAAATAGCAGAATGAGAGAAAGGAGTTTAGTTATCATGTTATACAGATTAATTACACTGTTGAAATACTAAATAAACTACATAGGTAATTATTGTCCGTGTGTATGTGCTCACATTGTGCGCACACAATGGTTAAAGCTTTGTTCAAACAAACAAAGGCGTTAGGACTTAAGCCATAAAAATGCATTTCTGTGCAGATTGTCATAAAAGGTACTGATCAATGTAATTTTTTTTTTTAAGAGATATTTGCGGATTCTTAGAGAGTTCATGTTGTAGAAATTACTGGCAGGTTTTTTAAGATTGTTAAATTGTGATTCTAAAGTATTAAAATTTCATGAGACTATTAATAATGTACTTTTAGCATTTGAAAGCTTGTAAATTATTTGTATGAAAATTCTTTAGATGTACTAGTTATAATAAAACTGTGAATTCCAGTGTGCTAAATATTAAGTCAAATATATATATCGTTGGAGGAGGGGAAATGAACCTCAAATTGTTCTCATTTATTTATTAACTGATACCTCAAGGCAAGCTGAAAATGATGCCAGATATAAAAAATTTAAATTAAGATATCTCGGTTGATTTTTCTGATATGGGAGTCAAACTTTCTGTTTTTTATTTTGTACGATGAGTATAAAATTTTCCGAAATATAAGTATAGGAACTGGAGAACTGTATAAAAGGTTAGATTTTGTATATTTAATGAAATTGATTTTTTTAATTTAAAAGTTTGAAAATATGTATCTGCAACCAGTGGAAAATAAAGGCCAGGTAAGGACTTTTGTAGACACAGTGCATGTTCAGTAAAATCCATATTATGTGGCATTAAACTAACTTGAAAACTTAAGTAATTAGAATTATTTTTAAACTTTTTATTAAAAAAATTGCACAAATTAGAGACTTATGAAGCATATATAGGACTGTTAATTGAATTTCCACTTATAGCATACAAAATGTAATCCCAAATATGTGCCTCTGTTTCAGATGTTGCTTACCCTTTGTATTCATCGTATTAATCATATACTTGTCCTTAACTGGGCACTTCCGTAGAAGTGGGTCTGTTTCTTCAGACTTTGGGATTTCAGAAAGATACTTTACTTTTATGTATTTCATGCACATGAAAATATATTGGCTTTTCTCTCTGAAATGGTTCTTAGCCAAAACTCACTCTCGAAACTCGCTTTTTGTTCATATCACTTTTGTGTCCGAATTGCATTTTAAATTGTTGACACTAAATGTTATCGTGATGTCTTATTTAAAAAAAATTAAATAAGGAAAAATCTGTTTGTTTATATATATTCCTTGCACTGTGGAAAAATGATGGGTGCTATTGCCACCGACTTTTTTAATACACGTAATCCTTCACTCAATTATGGGTGTTTCGAAGCCCAAGTTTTGCGTTTGTTTTTAGTGTATTTCATATTTTGTACATATGTAACAAATTTTTGTGTAACAAACTCAACAGTTTGAAGACTGCTAGTGAGTTATCACCGAGTCTGAAACAGTCACAAAGTCGGAAAAAGATTAAAATAACTTTTTTATTTAATCTGAAATTGAACAGAAGGGTATAGCTTGTGCTACAAATGAATTTCTAGTACTTTGCAGGTATTTAAATTAGCAAAACAGAAGATAAATTTCAAATGCAGATAACGTAGTCAACAATTAAGCATAAAATAATCTATTTAAGTGGTGCATATTTTTCAGTGGCAGCTAGCAAGAAGCAAAGGTGAAATATAAGTTTGGCAGAGCTGCCATGGTTAAGAAACGGCAAGATTCAGCTACCAGAAGCTGTAGTCTAAACTTTCAAAATCAGCACTCTATTTAACATTCTAAATATATGCAGTTTTTAACTATTTTGTAATTTTACTCTTGCATTTTTCTTGGTGTAAGTGTGAAGAAAGCAAAGCTTGGTAATAAGGCTAAAAAGAAAATAAAAGTGTGTTAGTACGAAAAATCAGATTGGTAACCTGTGATGCAAGAG
This sequence comes from Stegodyphus mimosarum, assembly GCA_000611955.2. Taxonomy (NCBI): domain Eukaryota; kingdom Metazoa; phylum Arthropoda; class Arachnida; order Araneae; family Eresidae; genus Stegodyphus; species Stegodyphus mimosarum. Next base: position 794,308 of record KK119487.1, read on the forward strand.
CATAAAGAAAAACTTAATAAATCTTCTGTTGCAACACAAAAACCAAAAAAAAAATTTTATCCTACGCCCATCCGCCGAACTTCTGCCATTAAGCGAGGAGCAACCCAGTAAAATGAAGAAGAATGAAAAAGAGAATTAGAACTAGCATCAAAAGAGTTGTCATTAAAAAAGTTTAAAATAATGCAGCAGTTCTTGAGATTGTCGCCATCCATGTCACCCTGATGACATAATGGGCAACAAGCTGAATCCTTGGTTTCAATACAACATAAATGCCTTTGTAAATAATCATGTCCAGTTAGCATTTGGAAACAAGCAACTGCAACAGACAAGGCAAACAAGTGGGAGTTTTATTCTTTTCCTTAAGCAGAATGTTCCACCTCTTACCTATAGCTGCATCTGTGTACAAGGACATTTTATTATTCTTAATTTTACTGTTTACAATCCTTTTAATGTTACACAAAGGCAGAGGAGAATCAGGCTAAGTCATTAGAGAACCAGCTTTAGCAAGTCTATCAGCCTGCTCATTACCAAAAATGCCACAATGTCTCGGAATCCATTGGAGTGCGATGTTTTCTCTAGAATTCCTCAGTTCAAAAAGCCTTGCTTTACAACTACGGATATGTACATTTTTGTTGTATTTTGAATTCACAAGCAACAATATAGCAGCTTGCGAATCAATGAGAAACACAATAATGGGATCAGGACTGTCTTTCAATTTATCAATTTCAAATGATATTGCCACTATATCTCCATCAAAATTGTTGCAATATTTCGCAACAGGATAGCTAATACTGAAAGTACTTGAATATGCTCCAACTCTGGCATTTTTATAACTCTCTACTGAACCATCAGTGTACACATGGAGCCAATTGTCTGGAGGGTACCTACTATACTTAGTAGCCAGAACAGCACTTTTTAATTCACTTTGTATTCAGAGCTGTTTATTGGCATTTCAAACAAGATCCAAGTCGCCCTCCAACATTGTTTGATTTAAAGCAGGATTTAATTCCTGAGGAAAAACCTGGTGATTGAGTGTAGGAATATCATAGGCATCATAAAGATTGTGGACAGTAAAAAGGAAGGAACTGTAGGTTTATCCCTCTCCTTTGGCACCTTTCTCTTAACAGTTCTAGTTCAAACTGAAGTTCCATTTAGCACCACCAGTGATCAGTCGCAACATGTTGTTTTGGAATATGGCAAGCTTGTTTTTAACGGCGGCAGTTATGAAGGCTTCATTTCCATATTCAACTATGGCACAAACGTAACTTTTATAGGCTGTACCCAAGACATCTTGGCCCCAAGTGACACCAGCTAAATGTTTCAATAGCCTTGATCTGGCATATCCTTTATCAATGGCTGAATCAACAATGTTAAAATTTGAGTCACCCACCTTGCACACTTTTTTTTTATTATTTTTAAATCTTACATGATTTTAAATATAAGATTTTGGTAACAAAGTGATTGTTATTGTTTTTGACTGGAAGTTTCTTCTTCCACTCATTTGGCTTTTCACCTCTGAACTGTAATTTTTAAGTACTCAACCATCTGGAATTTTTGCTTAAATAGATAATTCAAAATAAATTAAATGAAAATTACATCACATATTTAATTTGAAACAAACCATGCACACAAAAAAAAGAGAAAGAAACACAGTGGCAAACTGCATGATGGACAAAAAACGCCAAAAATGAAAAGAAAAAAAGAAAAAGAAATTTACATCTTTTGCACCAATCATCATCAGGGATTTTCATGCAGCAAAAGAAGTAAATACGTCAGCTTGTTTCTGAACCATCAAAGACGTAAATTAAAGTTTGTAATCTATGGCTTTATCAGTCCAACTCTATAATAATTAGTAGTACAAAAAGTTGTAAAATTATAACATCAAAATCATAGATGAGCTGAAAAATACTTTTTTTTTTTATTTTATTTCATTTTACTTTAAGGAGGTTGAATCCAAAAATCCATGTAACTACAAGCAATCCAAAACACGATAAAATATAAAAACATATGAAAATTTGAAACCATACAGATTAAAGTAAAAATTAATAATTATTTTCTGTTTAACCAAAGCGAGTCCGAAGTAGTGACACATATGAAAAAATAATAAATGAAAATTTGATCCGAAAAAGAAAAGAGTTAGCTCTTAAAATCTGTAACATTAGAGTAACAAAAGTTTTGAAATGAAAAAAATATTAATTCGACATGCTGAGTGCCAAATTACCGTTTTTAAGTCTAATATGCACCAAGTAATGAAATAAGATTAACTACAAAGTTTAAATTGATTAATAATAATAAAAATAATTGCTAGAAATGAATAATTACTAAAAGGGAAGGCATTAAATAGCCTGGATTATAAAACCAAAGTGGAGCCCTGACGGTTACCTCCCAAAATATTAAGTGAAATTTTTGTTTGCTTCAGTTCAATGAATAGAAAAAGGGGTAGTATTAAAGTATTGGTCATTGGTACTAAGTACCAAATATTTTTTTTTAATTCACCTATAAAAAAAATGTTGTAGTGCTTAGTGTAAAATATTTTTGAAAGAGTTAAAAAATAATTATAATGATAAAAAGAAGCTTGTTGTGTTAAAAATTCAATGAAGATTCAGCTGTGTTTAGCAAACCATGAGCAGTTTTAGTGAATGCAGATGAGGAATTGGGCAAAAGCATTACAAATTATAAGAATCCTAAAAGAGAAAAAAAGGGCAGATAGCAAAAAAAAAGTATCAAATGTTACAGAATATAGAACTTGCTTAAGAGAAAGGTAATTATTAGACAATCTAATGTAAAATTTTGACAAGAATTCTTAATTCAGTTAAGAATATGCAGACTATATCATCGTAATGTTTTAGGTCAAGCTTATCTTAATAAACTGCAGTGTGGTAGTGAAAATAAATTTTAGATTGACAGCTGTAGTTAAGCTAGTTATTTGATTAAATTATGTGGGATTTTGTTATCTTTCAGCAGTACTAAAGATTAATTAATAAACTAAGCTGTGTTATAAATTCATGGCTATTATTACAAATATTAATTAATTTGATTAACAATAATATTAGCAATGATGTTTCTGGAGATTAGATTTCCAATTAATTAGTTTCATTGCTTTGAAATTTAAAAAATCTTTGTTTATCCGATAAAATAACTGTTGAGATTGTAAATTTGTAGGTCAAGATAGTCTTCTTTGGTGTCATCTTTGTTAGTTCTATTAAGGCTATAGACATCTTTTTTATTATTATAATTTCATTGTAATTATTAATGGCAATGATTAATGTCATATAGGTAGATTTTAAAAGTTCTGGTTTATAGTAACTGTTAATAAAATATTATTCTTTAACGAAGAGGAAAAAATGGCATATCTTTAAAAAAATTTATTTTAATATTTAAAAAAATTGTGAAAAAGTGTACGTTTAAGATAAGTTCCATTTATTAAAATCAATTAAGTTTTTAATGCTGGGAAATATTAAATTATTGTAAATTTCATGAAATGACAAAGGGTTGTGTAAGTTCTCAAAATCTTATCTGTTAACATTTGTTAATGGTTTAGTAACTTTCCAACTGTTAATAATGCAGTTGTTATGTAATTCAGTATTAGTTTGCTTCTGGACCTCAATAAAAATGTTCTTGAGAATTTGGGTGAAATTAATATTGATCCCTTTTTGTAATTATTTACCCCATTAGGTATAAATCTGAATTTGATTGGATTATTATGGATTTTTGAGTGTACATACAACTAGGGAATTTATTATAATGTGGTTTAATGGTAATTTTAAGCTTTTTGTGAAAGGGTTTAAATCTTTTAAAAGTCTGTTTCCTTGACCTTTTAGAAATCTGGTAAGTAATCTTATTATTTAGTTCATTGCTAATAATTTTTTTAAGCTTCTTGCTGTTAAAATTGATGCTGTTATTGAATTGAAGCTTATTAATATTATTTTGAATGCCATTGAGATCATGCTGTTTTGATTTTTCAAAGGAGTTGAGTAGAAAGTTATATTTATAGTTGGTGGTAGTAAAAAAATTAGTTATGTTTAATCTTTTTGTCATAGGCACAATGTGTTAATGACATAATCCCTGTGTTCAGAAAGGATTTTCTGTAGTCACGTTTTAAATTTAATTATTGGAGATCTTATGAAGACAAGGCTCACATAAATTAGTCATATGCATTTAATTTATAAAACGAAACCACATTATTTTCTCAAGCTTCACTTAAACATATAGACAATTGGAGAAAAACAACTAAGTAAGTATGAAAACGTAGAAGGGGAAAAAAAAATTTTTTTTAAATGCAATCAATAAGCAAAATTTATTGGTGGGTAAAACAATCTGCTTTACTGGACATTTTTGGCATGTATGAAGTTTCAAAATTAGCTAGCTCTATATATGTGTGTGTGTATGTTCCCCCCCCCCCATTATTATTAGAGGCAGTTCAGAATTTAAAAAATGCAAGTCCAGATTTAAGCTTTACCACAAAGACCTTGTTCAAATCATGCCAAAAATATAATGTAACTTTTATCGGCAATATATATATGACTTTCTGTGTCAGTCAGCACGGAAAATGAGAATACTCAAGTGCCACCAAATATGACTTCATTTCTTCAGCCACTTGATCAAAATGTTATTAGGTGTGTCAAGGCATCATACATTCACAATGTCATCCAGATAATTCAAACAGCAGTTGATGCTGATCCTTTTCAAAGAATAGACTGCTGGAAGTTCTTTACCATTGATGATGCAGTAACTTTCGTCGAAATAGCAGTAAATGAATTAAAGCCAGAAGCAGTCAGTTCCTACTGGAAGGATTTATTGTGTGAAGTCATTTAAGATTTTAAACATAACTTTAACATCAATAAAAAAATGAACATAATTATACAAACAACACAAAAAGTTGATAATGAGATGTTTATCAGTATGATGAGAAAGATATGAAGAAACATATTGAAATACATCATTAAAAAATGAGGTGTTGAAAGACTTAAACAATTCATCAGTGGAGGAAGAAGGAACTAGAAAAATTTATAAAAATATTTCAAATGGCACGAATCTTAAAGGAAAAAGTAATGCTTTAATGGAGCATAACATTCTAGGCATATTAATGGCAAGCTTGCAGCCTCCTTAGCAAACATTTAACAAATTTAAAAAAACAAGAACTTCCATTCACTTTATTCTTGTGCAAGTTTGAAAAAACATGTATTGACCGCCAGACTGTCAGCCATCAATATTATTTATGCATGACATTATCTTGCTGTCATCTTTTTCATCCGCTTAGATGTCATGATTCTAATGATCCTTAATCCTATTTTTCTCAATTCAATACAAAAATATTATCATATAACTATAGTCATTTTTATCTATATTAACGATCATCACAGCAACAAGAAAAATGAAGACATCACTGGTTACCACAGCAAGCTAGTATTCTTTCAAAATTTTCTTATATGTTATATATAGCTATGTGTGTATAATTTTTGTTGTAAAATTTGCAGAATATAAGCTTTTTTTAAAAAAAACTTCTTTGATTGTTACTTTTGTTGGAAAAAGAACGATTTTAATTCCTAGCATCCCTTAAATTACTTCACTATATTGTACAGAAATTTTATGTTTTAATTTCTGGCTCATCTATTATGATTTGGTTTAAATTTTCAGATTCCCTCACATTATACATAATAGGGCGAAAAAGACTTATAGTAGAATAAATTTTTATTATTTTCATTATTGCATGAACAATACAGTATATAACCAAGGGTGGGCAAACTGCATGCCAGTAGGAGCCACATAACAGAATTCAGAAATGTTCAAGAGCCACAGCTAGTTTTTATAAGGTATTACAAGTATTTACATCTTTATTAACAGAGTAAATAGAGCATTTACTTTGTTTTTGGAATAATGAAACAGTTTTAATATAAATATTGCTTTGAAATAAATTAAAGTGATTTTCCCATTTTTACGTAATTAATGTGATTATATATAAACAAATTATACTTATTTCTTTTGCTTTGTATTTAAAAAATGTGTCCCTACTGTACACAAATTTGAAACTACCGTAAGACGCAAATGGACACTTAGGCACTTTTTTAAACAGGAAACCATGTGTTTTCTTATGGTTTCCTTTCCCACTCCTTTGTTCATACTTGTTGATTGAAATTAACAGGAGTAAATTGAAATTGAAAGATGTAATGGTCTAGAATAAAGTAAAAGACAGAAAAGTGTGCAATCCGTGCAAAAATTGACCTGCAAGAAGGAAAGGATTGTTTTAAAGCAAACTGTCATCTTTTCTAGGTTTTTGCATAAAATTAACAATTTAGTTTTTGTCTTATAAGTATTTTCTAAGGATGAAGCATTTGAAAAATTCTAAGAATCAAGCATTCTCAAATAAAATGAATATACTCAAATCTCAGCTTTATTTTCTCCCCCTCCCTCATTGCCAGGTCTCCTGATTTAGGTGAGAGATTTCTGATTTCTAACTGTATTTCCACCAGCCCAATTTACAACATAGTTCTACCAACTTTCTTTTATTTTAAAATTTCTCGTGATTTATATGTAGCTTGACTTAATACTTCATTATCTGAATCCGAAAAAGAGATTTGGGGCATATGAGCACTTAGTTTTTCACTAGATTACATATAATGGATTGATTGTGTTGAAAAAGATCTTAATATTTTAAAGGTTAAAAACTGGAAAACAGTCGCCAAAAGTAGAGATGCCAAGACAAGGCCAGGGCCCACCCAGGGCTCTCGAGCCATTGAAGAAGAAGACCATATAATAGAAAACCAAAGTCGTTTCATCAGTTAGATATTATGGTGGGCTTCTGCTTTTTGTCCGAAAATATAGTATTCCGGTTCTATAGTGAGTATCAAGCGCCACTGCGGCTCATTTGGCATGCATTAGCCAATAAGCACAAAGCAAGATCACGGTTATTATTTCGTTCACCTCACCACTGAGTGTTGTGAGTTTCGCATGCTTTTGAGAAAGAGTAAGAAAATGTAATTTTTTGTCTTGGTTGTCTGCGAAAAAAAGAAAATGCTCATATACTTGTAGGGATTTATATTTATTTTAAATAACCAGTTAATTTTAAGTTACTTTCCTATAAGCCTTCGTTCCCCTAATAGTCAGTGCCAGAATATTTAAATTTAGTAGCGTGCGCAAGAAATACAAATTCTGCTAGTGGAAGAATAAGTTAAATATCAACATTCCAGTAGAGAAAGAGAGAGTCCAGGAAATTGCTGTGCATGCTTATACGCAAACTTCTGTTCAGCAGTTACTGCTGGTTTGACGTGGCTTAAGCACTATTATCTTGCTGCCACTAGACTCATTTGCGCGCTGTAGGCTACAGGATTATATGAGCCCTGTAGGGTAATTCTACTGTTTCAGTTACCGTCCAAGTTGAGGCGTAGTACGTTAGCCTCAAGTTCACGCATTGTAAATAAGTTTAATAAAGGGCAGTTTCCCTTCCTCAGTACAATCACTATTTCTCAAGGTTCTGCACAACAGAAGGAGAGCAGAACGTTACATACTTTTCAAAACTCATACATAGATGACTTTGCTTGTATTATTTCGTCAAGGAAATGTAGTGCATTTACTATTTATTATTGCGATTTTTTGCTTTCCCATCGGGGAAAAGCCAGTATTCTTAAACATGTGCATACACAAAAACTCAAGGACAAAAATAAAGTAAATTGCATTGAAAAAATTAAAAAATCAAATTTTTTTGTGGAAACAAAGGAACAAAAAGTTGTTAAAAGCAGACTGTCTGTTGTGTACCTTTCTACTTGAGCTTAACCTTCGACTAAATGCATCGGATCATGCTATCATGCTGCAGCTGTATTTAGATAAATATTCCCCAGTTATAAAATTGCTAAGAAATACTTACGTGCAAGGGAGAAAAGGCTGCAATTGTTAAAGAAACTGATATAAAAAATAAATCTTCAGTTGTTGATTGCATTCTGCCTCTCTGTGGATGGAAACAGTAATACCGATGCAAAACTACACAAGTCATCAAAAATTGAGTGTAGTTTGCCTTCTGCCCCCTTGTTAGAAGAGATTTGACAGGCTTTAATATAATACAGTTAATTATTAAAACTTTTCATTTGGATTATTGGCAATTCGTTTGGATAATTACTTGGCGCGAACAATGCACCAGTAATCATAGGCTTAGACTTTTGTGGCAGTTATCATAAAAGAGGAAAATTTAGATTTGCAAATTATGATGTGCACCTGTTACCTGTTAAATTTAGCAGCAGAAAAAAGGAGCAGTTTTTTTGTCAGTAAGTGTAGTTGAACATATTATAGATATTTATTATCTTGAAAAGAGTTCTAAGAGAATGGAAAAATTGAAATAATTCCAACAGCTGTATAACACTGAAGTAAAAAAAATTTAAAACATATATACACATGTTTATCTAGAATTCTTGGCCAATGGACCAGCAATTGTCTGTGGTGATGTATCAGGTGCCAGTCATGTGCTGGTGTGTGAAATACGAAATACAATGCTTGACTGTTTGTTCTCCAGTTCAATTTGCATTACATTTTAAGTACGTCAAGTTTGTATTTCCATGGAGGGAAGTTGTATGTCATTTTTCATTAAAGCAAAGTTTCTTTTTGTGCAAAGATTATACAAGAATGACGTTCTGAAGTACATAATTTGTAATAATAGCATTATAACTACATTGTTATAAATTCATTTGTAATACATATTTGTTTGTGATATAGTGTCATGCAAAAATGGTGCATGGTATTACTTATTTTCCTTATTTTGATTCATTTTTAAATGCTGTGGGCTAGTACATAATGGGGCATTGGAGAAATAATTCTACTTTGAGTGCTAATCACATGCTGGCATATAATCATTAAATGGCAAAGTCCTTCCGATCAGTGTGATACCCACAATTATCTTTTATTACCTATTTTGAATCATATTTCTTATAATATGTAAGTTGGTATGTGAGTACAGTTTACATCAGTGTCAGGACAACAACTATTGACACAAACTTGCATGGCTAGTAGTGAAAATGTTAAACTTCACTGAATTTATATATGTTGTTTGAGTCATTAAGTTATTTTGAAGCAGGAGTATATGAAAAATGAGAAATGCCTCGCCAGGCCTGAAACCTGGACCTCTCGAATATGAGCCTTTATACCCTGAAGGTATGCTGGATGGAGGGAGAAAATAACTTACAATGTTATGTGAATAATTTGTTCTTCATAGCATTTCCTGTTATCCATTATTTTCACCTAACTGGGAAGCTCAAAAACCGCAATAAATGAATTATACACAGATTGTACAATAATTATAAACAGATATTGCCTCTGGTGTTCAAGTAGTATTTTTCCCCCTAATCCCTTAAAGAAGTTATTATTTCAGTTAGCAGTAAAATTCTGTTTGTTACAAATAAAGATTAGAAAGATAAGTTATTTTTAATCTAAGATGCGTGGAATCTTCAGTATTATAAAACTGCATTGCTTATCAGTATAAGAAAATGAATAAGTTATTTTATGTTCTTTGTAAATAAAATGTTTCTTATACACTGTAGTATATCAGTTGCAAAATTTCTAACCCTTCTGTGTACTGTTATCTGCATTTTAAAAAAAAAAAATGGCATGGAAAAGCAGGTGTTTATTTAATGTAATTTTTTTTGTTGTTATTTGTTTGACTATTTGAACAGGATAAAAAATATGTATCAGTCATTACTACAATTTCAATATACATGGTAAGTCAAAATAAATGCCACAATTTCATATGTGCAGTACGCAAAATGTAATAAATGTATTCATTAAAAATGTACATACATGCAGAGGTAATATAAGCAAGTTTTGAATGTACTCATAAATGTTTGATATGCGCTTTTTTGTTATACGGCACAGATTAAATATTAGTTGTAATTCTTAACAAAACTTGTGTAGCATGTCTGTATCAATGCTGGTGATAGCAACTGTGCCCCCCCCCAAGTCCTGCTATGCTGCCTCAACGTGGCGGGGGGGTGTCACTGGGCGGAGCGGGTGAAGTACGTCGGGAGCATAGCTCCTGGTAGGGCCACCCTAGGCGTGAAGGCCGCTCCGAAATGCCCAGCTAAAGCATAGCAGGTGAAGACCCTTCAGGAGATTACCGTCTTGGTGATCGGGTGTCACAATCCCGAGGCTCCAGTGACCTTTCCTATTCTTCCTTTTCCTCTCTTCTTGTCTCTCTTTCTTCCTATCTCTCTCCCTTTGTGGTTTCCTCTACTGGAGGATGGGGCTCACTGTGTGGTGCAGCTACTATTCTGGTTTCTGTTTCACCATGGTGAGAAAACCGCCTATGCGTTTGCCGTGCATGGTGACCCGTAGGGTAGGAAAGGAGGATCCTGGTAGTTGAGGGGCGAGGTACTGTCCCTAACACGCTGCTTTGGCCTCTGCTTCTACTTAAAACGGGAGGCACTTAGCTGTCCCCGCTAGTGTCAATCGGCTGGTCACTAGTCCTATTGGTCAGTGGCTAGGGGATAAGCTTTCGGAAGTTCCTGCTTTCGGGAAAGCCGACTGTGGGGGCTTCAGTTTGCGTATAGGCCCGGCTAGCCCTAACACAGGAATCTGTGTTCCCTTGTTGGGCTCCATGGTGGGTGGGGCGGTCGGACCCGAATCTTTCTCTCTTTACAATATGAAAACTTCAACTTCTTC
>KK119487.1:805685-816503 GCA_000611955.2 Stegodyphus mimosarum
TTCTCAAGCCCTAAATCATATCGGTCAATAAGTACACAAACTTCGCATAGCACACAGAAAAAGACACCTGAATCAAAAACAAATGACAAAGAAAAAATTTTTCTGCCACCTCCTCCCAAACAGACAGCAGAAAGTTCAAAAATAAAAACGCAAGAAACAGAGTTCAAAAAAGAAAATTAAAAGCTCAGAAAGCAGAAGATCAAGCCGAACCTCTATAGAAGGGATCCTTTCTGACTTTATTGAATCTGAGATGGAAACAGATGGAGGCAAAGATCTCCCGAGAAATGTTCTGCCTCACAAAACAAAGAAACAGCATCGAAGCAATAAACATTCCTAATGGCTACTCTCATCTCGTGGAACTGCCGAGGCTTTTACCAGGGTATTGATGGTATTAAGCAGCTTATTAATAAACATCAACCCGTCTGTATAGCGATACAAGAGACATTCCTCAAACCTGGTAATTTTGCAAAGCTTCGCAGGTACTCAATGATAAGAAAGGATAAGACATTCAGTGAACGCGCAAGTGGTGGTGTCTGTTTACTTACATCAATCAATTGCCCTTCGAGTGCTCTCCCCTTGGATACCCCCCTCCAAGCGGTTGCAGTGCAGTTGAACATTCGGACACTAACAACTGTCTGCAGTATCTACATCCCGCCCAATGAGAGCATAGATCAAGGAGACTTGGAAAATTTAATTGTTCAACTACCAGTTCCGTTTTTTCTGATCGGTGATTTCAATGGACACAATCCCTTGTGGGGTAGTAAAGACACAAACCGACGAGGGAAGCAAATTGAACAGCTTCTCCACGACCACTGTCTCTGTATCCTCAATAGCACAGAAAGTACTTACTTCCATCAGCCAACAAGGACCTTTCATTCGATTGACCTCGCTATTGTTTCTCCACAGCTTTTGCCTTTCTGTTCCTTTAATGTCGAGAATTATCCATATAATAGTGATCACTTCCCTATTATTATAAGCATTACAGGAAATGGGAGTGTTTCTATCCCTAGAACACCACGGTTTCAGTTGGACAAAGCCGACTGGGAATCCTTTTTACATTATGCCCTCTTCACTGAAGAAATAGTGAAGAATGTGCACATTGACAAGGCTGTGAAGATCATTACAGATAAAATTATTCAAGCAGCTGATATATGTATCCCAAAAACGTCGGTAAAACTACCAAAATACCCAAGGCCTTGGTGGAATCCTGAATGCCAAGATGCCATTAGAAAACAAAGGAAAGCGTGGAGCATTTTTCGGCGATATCCCACAGGTTCAAATCTTATAATATTCAAAAGGGCTAAAGCAAAAGCTCGGCAGGTGCGGAGGAAGAGTCAGAAGAATTCCTGGACCTCGTATGTATCCTCAATTACCTCCTCTACTTCGAGTAAGAAGGTATGGGAGAGAGTCCGGAAAGCGTCCGGTATCTACAAAGAGCACACACTTTCCATCTTAAAGATAAGTGGTGAAGCAGTAACTAGTAGAGAAGGAATTGCCAACGCCATTGGACAGGCGTTTTCAGCCGTCTCAAACAGCAGTAACTATCCTCCTGAATTCCTTTCTGCAAAAATATGCATCGAAAAACAATCTATTGATTTTAAATCTCCCAATACTGAACCTTATAATCAGGATTTTACTGTGCTTGAATTGAAAAGAGCCTTATCGCAGACAAAAAATTCATGTCCTGGTCCGGATGGTATTGCCTACTCTATGTTGAAACACCTCCCTTCTAAGTCACTGGCAGCCATCCTCTTTCTTTTTAATAGAGTATGGAAGGAACAAGTCTTTCCAAATGCCTGGAGAACAGCTTTTGTCATTCCCATTGTTAAACCGGGGAAAGACCCTACCAATCCGTCAAGTTACCGCCCCATTGCTCTAACTAGCTGCCTTTGTAAACTCTTTGAAAAGATGGTCAATACTCGTCTGGTCTATTTTTTGGAGATAAATAATTGTATTTCCCCTTATCAAAATGGTTTTAGAAAAGGACGTGCAACTGTCGATAACATCCTACTCTTAGAAACAGGTATACGTAGAGCGTTCGTTAGAAGAAATCACTATATATCCATATTCTTTGATATAGAGAAAGCCTATGATACCACATGGAGGTACGGTATCCTTCGTGACCTATATAACAACGGTTTACGAGGAAACATGCCGATATTCATCAAACATTTCCTACAGGATCGGAAGTTTCATGTTAAGATAGGCCCTACACTATCTGACGTGTTCCATCAAGAAGAGGGTGTTCCACAAGGCAGTGTATTAAGTGTCACATTGTTTAGTATAAAAATTAACTCTATTTTAAAACAACTGCCTCCAACAGTCCATGGAATGCTGTACGTTGACGACCTGCAAGTCAGTTGTCACGGGGAAGACCTGAATGATATAGAGTGTAAACTGCAGACATCTCTCAATAGAATCATTAAATGGTCACAGGAAAATGGTTTTAGGTTCTCCACCCAAAAGACTGTGTGTGTGCACTTCTGTCGAAAGAAAATTCCTCACCCTGATCCCGAACTATATCTGCAAGATGTGCTGATTCCTGTAGAAAAGGAAATAAAATTCCTAGGAATGATATTTGACCATAAGCTTACCTTTCTTCCCCATATTACCTATCTAAAAAAGAAATGTTTAAAAACTATGAATCTTCTGAAAGTACTGTCAAATACTTCTTGGGGTGCTGATCGAAGCTCAATGCTTCTTATATATAGAGCGCTTATTCGTTCGAAACTTGATTATGGATCAGTCATTTATGGGTCGGCAAGGCCTTCGGTATTAGCCAAACTTGATCCGATACATCACCAGGCCCTTCGGATATGCACTGGTGCCTATAGAACTTCTCCAGTGGAAAGCTTGTATGTGGAAAGTAACGAGACCTCCCTGCGGTTAAGACGTGAAAATCTTTGTTTCAAGCACTACTTCAAAGTCTTATCACAAAGCGAAACTCCTACGCGGTCGAAATTGCTTAATGACCCATACTCCCGTTTATATCAGGCACGACCATCATGTGTCCGTTCTTTCGCCTTGCGGATGAGTGATTTAATAAAGGAGTATAATCTGACCGATATAAACGTACAGCTGGAGAATTTGTTTGGATTTCCTCCTTGGAATCCATTCTCTGGACACTTTTCGACACTGGGGTAAATCGCAAACTAACGAAACCATCTACAAGCAGATTTTTTGTGAACATAGAAGCAAATATAGGAAGTACATCCCTTTATATACAGACGGATCAAAATCTCAGGATCATGTTGGTGCCGCTTTCGTCACAGAGAAAAATATAGTGGAGGTCCGATTACATCCAGCTTGTTCTGTACTTACTTCCGAGCTTACTGCAATCCATCTGGGTTTGACTTACCTTTCAAAACAACATTATATGAAGTTTATTATCTACACGGACTCCATGAGTGCCCTAATGTCTCTGGAAAATTATGCTCATCATTCTCATCCAGTTGTAGCCAAAATCCTGAAGTTGAATAATACTCTAAAAAATCGGGGGTACCAGATTCTTTATTCGTGGATTCCTGGGCATGTTGCCATTAGGGGGAACGAGTTGGCGGATATTGCAGCCAAAACTGCGACCACAATGTACAATTCTCAAATTCCATTAACAGACATAAAAAAGTTTGTCAAAAGCAAAATTCTCAGTAAATGGCAGAGGCAATGGGATGACAAAGTCTATAATAAGCTAAGAAATGTGAAACCCATCATTGAATATTGGCCGTGTACGGCTAATAGAAGGGAAGATGTTCTTTTGACTCGACTAAGAATTGGCCATTGTCGCCTGACTCACGAGTATCTACTGAAAGGAGAAGAGAATCCCTGCTGCCCAAACTGTAATGCAAATCTGACAGTACGCCACATCTTGGTAGAATGCCAGAGTTTTAATTATTTTCGACTAAGACACTTCAGTTGTTCAGAATTGGATTTAAGAAATCTAATTGGAAAAACTCATCATCGTAATCTGTTTCTGTTTTTAAAAGATATTGGCTTTTATGGTAGACTATAATTTAGCTTTTATTGTAGATTTTAATCGGTTTTTAGTCACTTTTTACCTATAGAAGATTTTACAAATGACTAACTGCACTGTTACCATGTGTCTGGCGCAGATAACCTTGACAGGTTTTGTGCCAAAATTACAAAAATCCAATCCAATCCGATAGCAACTGTGATACAGGCTTTGAAATCAGTCGTAGTCTTTGGACATGGAGGCTCATATGTGCGATCTTTTACAAACCCCTGTGGAAAAAAATCACATGGGGTGAGATTTGGAGATCATGATGGCAAGGGGAAAGTGCATTGTCTGCATTAGATATGTGACCAATCCACAGTTGTGATACTGTGTTATTGAGGTGACTTCGTGCGTCAGTCATAAAATGTCATGTATCATACTGCTGCGGAATAAAGCTGGGAATATCCTCTATAGCTGTAGCAGAAGATGTAATTTGAGCATATTGAGGTACACTCCTCACGTCTCAGTGTTTTCAGAAAAAGAATGTACCATAAAAAGTTTCATGGGATATTGCACAAAACACATTAACCTTAGGGGATTCATGTGGTATTGCACTGGCACATGTGAATGTTTAGTACCCCAAATGCTCACTGTATGCTAATTTACTAATCCAGAAATCTGAAAAGTTGATGTATCGCCAAATACTAACTATTTAGAAAATTTGTTATTCTCCATGCATGTCAGAAGTGTCTCACAGAAAGATAATCGATCTTTGGGTTCAGATGTTGCACTAACTGAAAATAATAGGTTTTCATTTGCAAACACATCCTAAGAACTCTTGACACAATTTTCTGGGCTACTCCCAGTTCTCATCCAGTTTGATATGTCATTTTTTAGGGCTTCTCACATAGCTGCCTTCAATATGTTCAACTACATCTTCTTCTACTGAAGGACAACCTATTGATTTTCGTTTATAAATGCACCCTGTGTCTTGAAATTTTGCATACAAACATCAGATAGACTTATGTTCTGGTACTGTCTATCCATATTTTGTTCGGATCTGGCACTGAACAGTGATGATAGGCTTGCTAATATGAAAATCAAGCATGCAAAATGCTTCTTGTTGTGTAACCATTTTACGAAGGTGTTGTTTTTTTGCCCATTTTGTATTCAAAGAAACACTGATAATGATTGAACTTCGAGTGCTATTTGTTGGCAACTGTTCAAAACTTCTTATATTATTTCTGCATTTATGTACATTTTTAATAAAATAAATGTATTGCATTTTGCATAGTACACCTATGAAACTGTGGTATTCACTTTGATTTACTCTGTATATTGAACCAAAACCTTCTTACTTCCTTAATTCGTGAAATATTAAAATTATATTTTCAGAAAAATATTCATTTTCTTTTTATATATATATACTGTTTTAAATTTTAATAAAGTGTTTTAAAAAATGATTACATCTCGGGATGGAAAAATTCTAGATCCAAAGCATCCCCCCTTTCATCTGAGAATGCTATTAATTCATATAGCAACTTCTTTGAGAAATTAGATTGTAATTCACATTGTAATTTTTTAATGTATCATTTTATTTCTGTCTTAATAAATACTAGAATATTCTTAATATTCATGATAATTTTTAAATTATATTTGCTAATTAATTGGTAATCCTTTTATATTTATCTTTTGAAGGTATATGCTTGTTTAATGGTTTTCTTCTTAAGTAACACAATAGAAGGTCAACTAATCTCAACTGGAGCATTTGAAATTATATTTAATGGTAAGAAAACTAAATTCATCATTTTGTACAGTTTTAATTATCTGCTTTTAAACAAATTATGATAATTATAGAATTCTTGATTTTTTTTATTATTATTATTGTAATACAGAGTAATGTAACAAATATTCTGAAGTGTTTAACATTAATTTATAAGTATTTTGCATGTTGTCTGCAATAGCACCATAATAAAAAAATGTTGAGTAATGCTGTATCAGATTGAGCCTTAAATTGGCTATTTTAGAGTCACATGAGAGGTGAAAAAGTTGTTTAAGAAACCAGGTGTATCATTAATGCAACTAGACAGTTTTAATCAGTCAAAAAAATGTATAATTGTCTCTCTGTTCTTGACAAGTTAATTAGCAAAATATCATTAAAATCGAAAGAGTCGTAAGTAACAATAATTTGATAATCAATTTGAAAATCTATTGTTGCTGACTTGTGATATTTGATTCTATTTCAAGTAATAGTTGTCAAGAAATTCTTTTTTGCTCTCTGAAAATAACTTGATTTTGGGGTGTGTTTAAAGTGTTAGTATAGTTTATTAATGAAAGTTTAAATAGTTTTCCATAATTGTCGATAGACAGTTGGAAGTTTCTTAAACTAAGCTATACATTCTCACACCTCATGTAATGTAGTTATAAAGCAGACCCTGGTTGCTGAATTTTTTGTGAGAATGATTGTTTTTGTATTATGTAATAAGGTAGAATGATGGTAAATGAGGAAGAAGCATTCCAACTTGTTTGATAATGAGAGGCCTGTAATATTCATTTAAAAATAAAATATTTTATAAAAGCAAAATAATTTAGTTTCTGTAAGAAGATGACCTTTCAAAATGCACTAAAGTTTTCTGTAAAATTAATGTCTGTAAAAAGCTGAATTTTTTACTAGTTCTTGATAATTGGAAGAAAATCTGTTCAAAAAATTATGTAATAGCTTTTTTTCTCATCTGTGAGTTTTAAAATCGCCCATATTTCCCATAAATTCAGTTTTAAAATTATTTCTCCTTTGTTTATAAATATGCTGTTCACTCTTTAAAGATTATTCCAAGTTTTAATTCGTGGGAAATTTAGAATTTTTCTATTGTTAAAATATATTAGCCAGACTGAGACATTATTAAAATATTTTATTGAATGTGAATTTAATATTTGAAAAGATGTAGGAATAAAACCTCTATTTTTTATCATTTTGAGGCTCACAATTTTTTTTTTTTTACTTTAGTATAGTTGAATTTAATTCATTCTTTTGGTGAATTAGATTTTCTTGTAGCTTTGTATAGTTCTTCAAAATGTATCAACATAAGTGCATTAATTTATTGTCTTACTTCCAGCAGTGTGTTTAAAAGTTTGAGCAAATAATATGGTGCTTTTTCTGTTAACACTGCTATTTTTAATCTCCAGTTTGAGCATACCCATCAGCTTAATTTCTCTTTTTGTTCTTTTGTTAAATCATTGTTTATTTATTTGAATAGAAAGCTAGTTGTTTATGGGTGTATTAAAAGAATTGTTTTCTACGCAGTTGTTGAAATGTGGTTAAAAATTTGGGATTTCTTATAGGCCATAATTTTTCTTTAAGGAAATGCATTTTGTCAGAGCCTAGAATTCACACAAATAATCAGATATGGAGTTCTAATTTTTAGAAAGATTTGGAAGTGTGGATTTAAATTATATATACAGTAAATTTGTCTAAAAAAGGAAATTAGTTTGAAAGTGGACATATTCCATGTGTCATTGCCAAAAAGGAAAAATTACCTTCATGACAGAATTCATATGGTGGCAGAAACTTAAGTGTGGTCAACACCTTTTTATTAAAAATTTGTTTGCCATTAAAAAAGGGGAAAAAAGTTATGAGTTTTTAATCCATTTTTAGTAATATTGCAGGTTGAATACTTATTATGAAAAATATTTGTCTACATACCATTTGTAATTTATCCTTATATCTTCATTTTTCATAGCTGTACATTAATCTCAAATATTTTAATAGCAAACTTAAATATATTTGTCTATAAACTCCATCAAAGTTTTCATTATTCATGCCCTTATTTTTGGATATATCAAAAGTTTTTGTAGTAGGTTTGCTATGTTCAAATAAAAATTACATTCGTAACAAATGTTTATTGATAAGCGAAATTTGAATTAGTACCAAACTGAAAAAATCAACCAAGGTGATAGCATTAATGGAATCCCCAATTTTATCCCAAATTTAATGGAAAAGTATCTGAATGTCTATATAGAACACATCTCATAATTATGTGAGATATGTCAAAACAATATTTGAATTGATCTTATGTGGCTTAGGATATTCTTTGTCGCTGAATTCAGTTAAAGTAATAATGTCGTTTTTGAGCCTATCTAAAATTTTGATATAGTAATATTTGTTTATCAGCATTGCCTGTAAATGTGAATGAGAGCAGAAATTTGATTACACTTTTGAAATGAATGGCAATTGACCTGCTAGAATGATTGTTGGGTGAATTTGATAATTATCTTGACTTTCCTTGTATAACTATGGGAAGTCACATAAAGCACTTGCAGAGTGGGGAATACAACTTGTAGAGCTTATTAATAGTATTTTTAAAACCTAGAAATATGTTGATTTAAAAGTAGATGAATCATTTTGCATTACCCTTAATTTGGATTTTTTTAGTGCATGTATAAATGAGGCTTTTTAGATCTTTTTTTTTTAGTGACATCAGGAATTGACTTCATTTATTTTGTAGATGTGCCTGTGTGGTCAAAAATTGAAACTGGTAGAATTCCATCACCGCCTGAGCTTTTCCAGATTATAGAAAATCATAATTTATTTAGGAGTTCCAGTCCATCATCACTAAATTTATAGCATATTAAGTGATAATTTTCTGTGGAGGTAAGCTTATAGGGATTGTCTTTTAGTTGTAAAATGTTAAATGTATATTTCATAAAATATTTTGCCATATGTTGCTTTTAGAATGTAAATAATACTTTTTTTATAAATGAATGTTTTTATTTATTAGTCCAAAGGAGCAATTTTCCCAGAAGGACTATTAATTTCATTTGTTACATTTTACATTGAAAATGTTGGTTCACTTTTTAAATTGTTGCCACCAAATATTAGAGCCCTGTAATGTATTTAAAATTAGAGAAATATTAATAAATATTAAAAAAATATTAATTAAATTTAAAGTATGTTTCTCAAATTATGATAAAACAACGGTACGTAGAGCCATCAAATTTTGAATAACATGCGTTTCCACCCGAATATGAGCATTTTGAAGCCCAAATGTTGAATCTGAAATTTGTTTTATTAACTATTTCATATTTTATAAAACTTTAACAAATATTTGATTAACAAACTGAAAGATTTAAAAGCGAGTAATGGCAACACTGTATGGGGGAGCATTTTTATCTCCAGCGCTCGAGACTGTGTATCGGAAATTCTAAAGATATGTTCATTTTAAAATTCTTTTGTGATATTGCTGTTGAATTGAATTTTATCGTTTATGTGCAAAGAACATGATATTTAATAAGTAAAGGTAACACACAAAGCGTTAAAAAAACACCTCTTTGGCCATAATGTAAAATCTGAAAGTTTTCAGTTTTTTTAAATTTATTTATTATGTTGAGATTCTTTCCATTGAAAAATATTACATATTTTTATTCAATTTTGGACCTGTTTTTAATAGCTATCATAGCTTTTTCTGTAATATAATGTTATTCATATATGAATCTTTAAGTATCTCTGATACTCATACCAGTGCAATTTTCTGAAAATTACTTGTGTTTCTTGCATTTTGATGACTTAAAATGCTTTTACAAGATGGAGTACAAAAAACTGACAAAATTGAAGCAACAGAGGAAGTACAAAAACCCATTTTTATTCATGGTATAGCTGTATAGTTTAATGTGTGCCATTATTGGGGAGAAAAAATATAGTAATAACTTCATTTAATATTAAGTTCTAGAAAAGACATCTTGAGAAAGTCGGTTTTTTATCATTCGATCTGTAGTGTATTTTATTAGCAAAATTTTGACTAACTTCATTAGCATCTATTGTGATATGGAGTGTCAAAGTTTGATATAATTGGGCCCATACTTTTTCATGATCATCAGACAGTTTAAGTGAATGCAGAATGATGCACTGCAATTCTAAAGAACTTCCTCTTTCCAAAATCACAGAAGGTGCATAAACCCAAGTGATGATGTGAAAAACCAAGTGAACCTATAATTTCAAAAGAATATGACAATAGCCCACACAATTAGAAAATCAAAAGAATCACTTATCAAAAGAAATGCTGCTAACCATTATGGGAAGTTTTGCTGATTGACTGTAACATTAATGTCATTTTCAGAACTTATATGATATTTTCTGATTCTCCATACCCCCACTGAAAAGTGACAAAAATGTATTGATGACACAATGCACCATATTGGCAGAAGTATTTATTTATGTGGCAACCCACAATGTTGCCAAAAAGTGTTTATGTGGTTTATTGGTACACATGTGTTTGAGTTGCATGAATTTGCACTTTTGAAATTCACTGGTCATTTTTCTGATTAATAATTTTTTTTTTTCGTTGAATACATTTATTTTTGTCATAAGAAATTATACTGGGTGTAGAGAGTTTATAAGGTTTCAACTGTAATCTCTTAATCTTCTTGCTAAACATTCACTGTGAAACCCTATGTGGAGAACAGTGAGCAAATCTAGGCTATGTCTTTTAGTGTTGAAGAACTACAAGTCAGAAGGAGGGTTTAAAGAACCCTTAATTCAAATAATTACAACTCTCCGACTTGAGAGTAAGCCATTACTTGGGCTGAACTAAAATAATATAAAATAAAGCGTGTTAACAATTCAATTACCTAAGTTTAACTTTAAGTAGGACGGCGAGGGAAGCCTAACTCTCAGTGAAATGCAATAATGCGAATTTCATGAGTAAGAACTAGTAAATGCAATTTGCCTATGAAGGCGAGCTTTCACTAGACAGAGGAAATGTTTGCGCGCACAGCCTTACACCGATAAATCCCAGACTCTGTCTCTTTTTCTTGTTAACTCCTGCCTTTTAAACTGCTATCAGATATATGCGATTTGCATAAATATCTCGCTC
>KK119488.1:0-12556 GCA_000611955.2 Stegodyphus mimosarum
AAGAAGGAAATTTACATAAAAATCGATTATTAGGCATCTTGCCTTTGATAGGTTTCGAACCTGGAACCTTCGTCTCTCGAGTCCTGCGTCTTATCCACTAAGCTATGAGGAGCTCAGTCGAAAGGAGCAATTTTCGCTACAATATTGAAAAGTTTTGGCATATGTCTGAGTTTCGGGCATGCAAGAAATATTTGTAATTAGAGTCTACTATATTATTTCCTTCTTATTTTGGAACAAGTGGCTTTCTGCTGACGGGATTGGATAACTGTAAGTAAACATTGTTCTGAATTTAATTATGTTAAATTGAATTGTATTTTTATTATGGATGCTTTAAAAGCAAAACGTTTCCAGTATAGAAGAATGTTTAGTAGAGCTTTAAATGATTTTGAGAAAGATAAGAGTAATTTAACTAAGAGTGAAAAAAATTACAAAGTTAATTGAAGAAAACGTGAAACCAAAACGAAAGCTACAACTCAAAAACAAATTCATGGAATAGAGATAACGTTGCCACACAAAATAAGCTAATCATTAAAAGTCCTAAAAATTATTTTTCGCTTTCCAGAGTGATGTCATATTTCATGGAACTCGTAATAATTTTTCCTTAGACACACACACTTACATGTATGTGATGATAAGATTTTGTTCCTTGCAGCAAATTGATGAGAGATGGGTGCTTGACTATGCAGTCGCGAGTGGATTGTGGATTCGAAGATCACTAAAAATATCATTTACATAACAGAAGATGCCAAGAGCTTTTGAAGAATCACAAAATCACTTGATATTCCAAATATATCTTTATTACTTGTTGCACTTCACAATTCTGCACCGCACAATTTTGATGATGGCGTATTACATTTTTAACAAAAGCAGCCAAGCAAGAGACGTCCTTTATGTAGCAAGCATAGGCAGAGAAGGAGGGAGCGTAGTTGGGTTGCAACGGTATTTATAGCAAAAGTTTTCGTTAATCTCATTGGCTAAAACTTATGGGCAATGACTAAGTTTTAAGATGACATAATGCGGAATTAGTTTTCATATATGATTCACTTTCGAGAAAGTTATTTCCAAAGATGAAGTACCGAACTTAAAAATAAGCAATGAAGAGGCGTTTTAAGTTATAATTTTAATTTGAATATTTTTTTTATCTTACATATATACCCACCACCTTAAGTTTCCCCTTACCCGACTATATACTTACCCACTTTCTTACCCGGCTTGAAACTCCTCACACGGCCTTTATTTTCGCAATCGTTGTTTGTGTTCATGTGAAATTAAAAAAAAAATTCCATGTTCGATAAATAGCGAAATTTAACTTTTAATGTGGTCTCCCGCTTCCTATACTTATATTTGGGAAGGTTTTACTCTTGTTATGAAAAAATAAAATTATTAGAAGTTTGACTCCCATACGACAAAAGTTGTCCAGGATATTTGATTTTAACATTTGCAGTTTGATGTCATTTTCAGCTTGTTTTGAGAGATGGCTTAACTAAATTAGAATAATTCGACGAAATAAGTTTAAATGAAGTGCAGGAATAAAATGTATATAATTTAAGAGGCTGTACAAGGATGAAGACAAATAGTCAAATAGAATTTTTAAAATAGTCAAAGGCTCTCCGGACAACAGGAGGACAAAAACTTTAGCATAAAAGATTTGACGATATACCTCAAATCTATGGTACTACGAATGGGTTAAGGTTCAAGAGAATGGGTCTAAACTGGAGGAAGCAACCGTTTTAAACGCTCTAATAGTCTAGTTTGTGTTAATTGAAATTACTAAATCTTTTAGGGTTAGCTTTCATTAACATATTTTAGTTCTTCCGCTAGTGGTTTAAGCAAAATAATGCAAAACCCCTACTGAGTTGATAGATTCCTTTAAATAATTTCATTTATCGAATATGAAGTTTCTTCACAGAACACTCTATCGTAACTTATTTGTTTTAGAATTAGAAGTAAAAAAATCGTTGCTCTATTTTTCAAGTCACAACGTTTTTCTTAACTCGAATGAATTAAAATGAAATGTAGTTAGATAAGCCTAACGACTCACAGGATAAAATAGCTCACAGGAAGGCTCTGGTTTGCAGGATAGTGGAAGCCTAATGGCTAGAAGCACTCAACGCTACAGAATGAAACTGCTATTTAGTCACGGTAACAACGTGGTTTCAAGAAGACAGAACACGCTCTAAAATCAGCTTGCGAAACATTCGCTTAGAAAGCACTTTTTTCTCCCTCAATCCGAATAAACGGGCGTTATCTCATTTACATTCTGGCATGAAAGGAGTGGGTGAAAAAGAGAGCGACGGGAAAGTTGATTTAGCTCCAAATGAACTATTATTTAAAAATAAATCCTAACATATTTCCTTGCAAGAATATAAGTACACGGAAAAGAGGTCCGAAACGACCTCATTAAGAACTTAAATTCTAATTATCGGAAGTATCTAACCTTAAAAATGTTCTGCAAACATGATATATAATTTTCAGAAATCATTTAATTTAGTTTTCTCTACACTTTCATGCCACACATTTATTCCATGATTAAATCTCTTCCCCCATTGTTCTCCAGAAGAAATGGAGCGCAGTAGCGAGACAGTGTCTTTTGTAATCGTGTTCACAGACACTACCGCAACTAACCAACAACCTACTTAATACTAATACTTTACACACTACCAAGTAACCAACAACCTACTTACTGTTATTCGTACTTGACACTCAAGACTTCAGAGACACATTATTTTCAAAACTGCACCTGATTGCTAACAAGAGCGTGATTTAAATTTGAGTATTGGCTGGAGAGCCTAACTGAACTCTAAACAACTAGCTTTACTTTTATCGTAACGTTTTTCCATTTTGCTAGCTTGCACATCAACATCTCATCCATACAATACAATCAAATTCTTATAACTAACAATACAAGTCTTATTTAAAGTAAAGATATATATTTGCGGACACTTTTTACGAGAAAACCACAAAATATAATACATTGAATAAACAATTTACAACAGAATTCAGTTTGCATTTTACATCGAGATATACGAGTTGCTTTGAAATTGTTAACATTTTCTCTCGCATTATCTGGTAGCATTCTCTCAGACAAAAAGTGCACTTTTATTTCTCGAGTAACATTAAAATAAACATAGATAATTACATTTTAACTTCCTAGCCGTTTTTACTCTTTAAATGAATTTCTTACAGATGGGCAACGCCTGGCGGACTCGCAGTCGTTGGCAGAGTTGGTAGTCCCCTTCTTCGTTGACCTTTATCCTTCTTGCCGCCTCCCGAAACCTTAGAATTTTCATCCGGAGCTGAGGGCTATCGGCCGGATCAGGTGATTGTTTACCCATCGTAGTACTCCCCGCTGGTTCTACCTTCCGTAGTTCAAGCACGCTGGAATTTCCTTAGCGTCTCCGCAGCTTGTTCGGCTGGACGTTTGTTCTTTTGACATTTCAACGTCGGAACCTCACCGTGTTTTAAGTCCGTTGCTGAAACTTCGGCGTTTTTTGACAAACTTTGCTTCTCCTTTGCTAACTCGCTTTGCATCCTGGATTCATCGAGTCTTGGCCTCTTTGCCTTTTTTGCTTTCTAGCCTTCCTTGCGTGTTCTTCTGTGTTCATAGTTGCCTTTCTTTTTGAGGATGGCATTTGAACCTCCATCGGTATTTGCATGCCGTCGCTGCTCCTCGTGGCATTCGCATTGTGCTTTGATTTTTCCTATGAAACATCTTTAAATATTTGTATTTTATGTCTATTAAAATAAGGTCCAATAAGGTGTACATATAAGGTGTATTTATGTCTATTAAGGTGTATTTTATGTCTATTAAATTTTGATCCACATTTGCCACTACTTATTCCCCATCTTTACTTTTCAAGTATACTACAGCTTTTCTAATTCTTTCTATAACATATAGTCCTTGAAATTTTGGACACAATTTGGAACTTCGCTCGTCGTCTGTCGATGATAACGAATGCTGTATTTTGAGCACCTCATCTTCCATTTTATAATCGGCTTCCCTCCGATTTCTATCATAATACAAATTTTGTTTCTCCCTTGTCCAATCTGAATTTTTAATTGTCTCATCTATTAGCTTTTGGATATCTTTCATTCCTCCGAATACCAGGGCTGTCTTTTGTACAAAGAATAATTTCTCTAGCGGCGTAATTAACTTCCGACCTAAGATCAGCTCGACTAGACTTTTCCCCGTGGTATCACGCTTCGCTGTTCGTATTGCATACGCTAACTCATTAATCCCGCTGTCCTAGCGCTTATAATAGTTTTTCATGCAACAACGTATTACCTTTACTATATTGCATAATAAACAATTTTTCTCACCCTATTAGTGCCCTTCCTTTCTTGTATTTTGTATTGTTACTACTCTGACAAGAAAGACGCGACCATGCATTGCTATGTGATGTTTTTATCATCTAGGTGTACTCTATCTCTCCTGAAAGTTTGCAACCGTCGTGCTGAAACACTCTTTAGATAAAGATTTGTTCGATATCATGCTAATGAGAGTTAGTTGTCACCGGTCTTCGAGATTACACTGCCCAAGATGCACAGTTCGTGACTACGAGGCGAAAGTTTAAATTATTTCAAATATTTGTGTTTATTTTCACATTATTCCTTATTAATATTTTATTATTATAAATTTGCTTTTATTTCTTTATTTAATTAGTTAGGGTATTTTATACGGTTTATTACGGTTTTATGTTTACTTATTTATCTAAATTTTTGTTAAATCTTTTATTGGCGGCTATATGTTTTTTCAGGTATTATTTTAGAGAATTTCAAATTATGAGTCGATCGACGTAAAAATTGTAAGGATTCTTTAACTAGAAAGAGGTTTATACGGGTTAGAGCACTCTAGCTGGGCTTTGGGATTATTGTGGAAGGTCCCGGATAATGCGCTTTCGAAGCTTAAGAAGAATACTTTTGAAAGATTCTGAATAAATTTATTCTAAACTTTAAAAGTGTTTTTCGTACATTTTATTTTATTCTCTTTACCTTGTTATGGAAAAGTAACAAAAATTATCACTGCCTCTGAATCCGCTGTATTTTCTAATCCGACATTCAAAAATTGCTGCTTCTGAAAAGAAAATTTCTTTTACTAATCTGGAACGAGATTACATACATATCATTAAAAGTTTATTTCATTTAGAAACATCATCAAACAGCACATGAACATTCACGTATCAAAAGCACGGAGTTACTAATTGTTGCGTGCGTACGGGTTCGTTATGGATTGAATGCACAAGTCGTTAAAAAGTTAATAAAATTTATTCTTTTCTCAACAAATAAAACAAAATGCTGAAATATTTCCTCAGAGATATTCGTACAATATCACAATATGTCACAGGAGTTATATTTTTAAACTACTAAAATATAAACAGAAGTCAAATTAAAAATACAGAGAAACTAATTCGATCTCACAGGGAATTCGCTACAATCAATATCAACAGTAAGTAAACAACAGTTTGCTTAATACAACAACTGAATTGAGATGCTTTCCTCCAGCTTTTATAAGCTTTTTAATCAGCACGAGATCATCTCGATCTTTCTCGATTTTTCTGGATAGAAAAGCAATTACGAGATATTTATTTATTAAGTAATAAATGCACGCGCTCTTGTATTTTTACTTTTTCGCCGTAGCTTTCTCTTCAAATTCGTCACGCGCTGTGTTGCAAGGGAAAATAAAACAATTTTAATTATAATTCTATTAAAATAACTAAATAAATACAAAATCCGTAACACTGCCCGCTTCCCAAACGACTGTATGTCCCGGGCAGTACATACAATCCCTGGACAGGAAGCCAAACTTACAACTAAGACATTAATGCAACAACAAACATTACATTACAAAAAGAAACAACATAAACACTAATTGCAATATGTAACTTAGAACAAATCAAATACTATCAAATACTAAATACAAATCAAATACTATCAAATAATAAATACAAAAAGGACCATGGTCTTATCGTATTTATATTAGTATTTACAGTTATATACATTACGTACTAGGCCATAGTAAGGAGCTAACCTGCCGTAATGAACGACTTTAGGCCTAGAGTTCGGTGACTTACGGATCCGAACCACGACGTTGTTCAGCCTGTTTAGGGCTGTATATGGACCATCCCAAGATGACTGTAATTTAGGACTGAGTCCTTTGCGTCGAATCGGGTTCCACAATCACACCTTGTCTCCTTCGTTGAAACGACGTCCAGTAGCTCTGGTGTCTTATCCGGTCTTCATGTTCTCCGTCGCCAAGTTGACTCGCTCTCGTGCAAAGATGTGCAACACTTCAAACCGGGCTTGGAGATCTTGAATGTATTCCTCAGGCGATGAAAGAGTATCCGGAGGGCGACCAAACAATAGATCACAAGGCAGACGAAGCTCATGACGAATGAGCATCTGAGATGGGGAACAGCCGGTAGTCTCGAGTTTCTCATCGACCCTAGTATGATTTTGGCAGCTTTTTGAGCCGTGTCTTTCAGACAACGCGTAGGCGTTTCGAGTTGAGGATCCCTTCTGCTGATGGTGAGTTATGTCCTCTGATGCTGAGAACAGTTTGTCGTCTTTGAAGTCCAAGGAAAAGTTGTATTTCCTTGAAAAGCGCAATCCAAATATGCAAGGATCTGTAATTTCCGCCACATGTGCCGTGTGATGGTAGGCGCGTCCACGCGTGATGTTCGCGTTTAACTTTCCAGATATGTCAATTTTCTCGACGGACGTAGTCTGGAGGGTAACACAGGAGGGCGTCCAAATGAGTTTATCCTTAAATTGTTGAGCTAAATCTTTTCGAATGATGGTAACATTAGCTCCTGTGCCAGTGCAAGGAACTCCATCGATATGCCCTCTGATGGATAATCCATTACTGTTGCCACTCACTACAGAAATCTAGAGATCGTTCAAACTCTGCTCCGCGATATGATAATTAATTTGCTTCCTTCGCAGTTGCTGGAAAATGGTCTTATTTTCCGTACCTCGGGGTGTTCTGCAGTTCCTTCGTACGTGGTCTTCAGCTTCGCAGTTCCAGCACTTTGGTTTCTTGTCACTCGTTTTCTATCTCATGACATATAATTATCTACTTAAATCGTCTGTCTTATTTTCCGTGCTCTGTGGTGTTCTGCAGTTCCTTTGCATGTGGCCTTCAACGCCGCAGTTCCAGCACTTTGGAATTGGTTTCTTTTCACTAACATTCTGTCTCAAGGCATAGAGTTCTCTGGTTAAATCGTCTATCTTATTCTTCGTGCCCAGGTGTATTGTGCAGTTCTTTCGTATGTGCCCTTCAATACCGCATTTCCAACACTTCAGAGCAGTTTATTCTCATTTCTACTCCGTATCAAAGCATTGATTTGTCTGAATAAATCATCTAAACGAGCCACCAATTCATCCATTGGCTCGTGAAGTCTCACAGCTCTGACTGGGTAGCGATCCCTACGAGTTGCTTGCTGGGCTGCCTCGAATTTCATGGCGTACACTAGGGCGCTTTTTATATCCTTGACATCCGCCATTCTTAGAGCTTTCTGTATTTCAGGATCCCTGAGGCCATCGATAAAGTACTGCAGGGAAAGGATTTCCCTTGTCTCTGTCGGGCACTCCGTAAAGGCAAGGTGAGACAGCCTTTCAACATCCGTAGCGAGCTCCTGGAGTCTTTCGGTGGGCTTCTGTTGAAGGGATTTTAATGAAAGCTTGCTGTAGTCTTTCAAACATTTCTCACCAAGGCGCAGCTCCAGTGTGTCAGATAGAGCTTTGACGTCTAGTCTCTGGTTTTCAGGAATAGTTTGAGGAATATCCGCAGCGTCTGCTCTCAGAGAAGCGGTGAGATGACAGGCCTTAGCTTCGGAATCCATCCATTCGCTTCTGCTACTATAATTCCGCGGCACCGGCCAGTTTGAACCTAGACGTCAACAGCGTAGCTCACCACCACTTCGCTCCATCTTTAGCTGGAACTGCAACACTGCAAATTACACCACGTCGACATTGTTCCGTTCGGGAAGGATACGAAGATTCATCACTGCTTACGTACATTAGATTATGCCACTAATTAGAATTTATGATGTCATGTTATGCTAAGACAAGATATGCCCAATTGCTTATAAATTCTATACAGGATGCGGCCTCTGCCCAGGCGCCTGTCTACACGTGTTTATAATACCTGAGTCTTCTGCTACTATAGAAAATTGTGTCTTATACACTTGCCAGGAGGTCTTCCCCTCATATGTCGATAGCTTCAGAGACAAACGAGCAGGAATCAGTAAAAATTTAAAACCATTCGAATCGCTCCCTCCCGTCGCTACGAAGTTCTTTAAATTATCAACTTCTTTGGCCACTGCAGGAACCCTTTCATCAATGTGTTGTTCGATATGTCCTTGGACGACAGAAACGTTTGCTTTTAATTTATAGTCCGATTCGCTGTTGGACGGCCGAAACTCTTTCTTCGATTCGTTGATCCATAGCAGAAACTCTTTCTTGAATTTCCCGGACTTTGTCTTCAACAGCGTCTATTATGCCTTCCATAGCCTCAAATTAGTTTTCTGTTATACAGGTAATCTCTTCTTTAACAGCTTTCATTTCTTTTTTAAACAGATGCTTCACCGGCTTCCATCATTCTTGACCTACTTTCATCTTCCCTTTAACGGATTCTAGGCCAACTGTCATCTCTTCTTGGAATGCAGCAAAAGCAGTGACGAGCTGTCTCAATTGTTCTTCCATCGCTCTAGTGAATGACATGCAAACCCCACTTCTGACTCCAAAAATTGTTGCTTGCATACGAGTTCGTTATGGATTGAATGAACAAGTCGTTAAAAAGTTAATAAAATTTATTCTTTTCGCAAGAAATAAAACGAAATGCCGAAATATTTCCCCAGAGATATTCGTACAATACCACAATATCTCAAAGCAGTTATATTTTTAAACTACTAGAATATAAACAGAACTCAATTCAAAATGCAGAGAAACTAATTCGATCTGACAGCGAATTCTCTACAATCAATAACAACAGTAAGTAAACAACAATTCGCTTAAAACAACCACTGAATTTAAATGTTTTCCTCTAGCTTTTATAAGCTTTTTAATCAGCACGAAATCATTCTCTCATTTTGTGGATTTTTCTGGAAAGCAAAAGCAATTACGAGATATTTGTTTAAAGATACAAGATTGTTTTTTTATTATTACGACATTTTTTTTTTTTTTTATAAATGTACGCGCTCTTGTATTTTTACTTTTCCGACGTAGCCTTCTCTTCAAATTCGTCACGTGCTGCTTTGCACGGGAAGATAAAAACAATTTTAATTACAATTTTATTAAAATAGCTAAATAAATATAAAATCTGTAGCATAATAATAAAGATTAACTGCTTTATATATGTATACACACACACACACACACATATATATATGTGTGTGTATATATATGTGTATATATGTGTGTATATATATACATATCCATTAATAGTACCAAATGCGTAATAACTAAAAAGTCTAACAATTTTTGAAAACCGCCGAAATTAAGTTAGGTCAGAAATTTTAAATACCTTCATTTGGAAAATTGGTATCTAATATATGGGATGGTGTAAAAATAAAAATTTTAGAATCATTAGTTTGCATAAATCACAAATATAAAAAACAACTAGCTTTTATCCGCGGCTTCGTTCGCGTTGATGTCCGTAAAGTTTCAAAGACTATTGAAAAGAAAAGAAAATAATTTGATTTTTGTTCTTATTGCCTGACTAGGATAATCCGAATAAAATTTTAGTTACTATTACTTATTTTTTAAGTTAAAAATACACTCCGCGTAAAATTTCAGTAAATAATGCCCCTTTTCTCCCCCCATTGAGATAAAAAGTGCTTGTTCTTGTCTTCTCAATTGTGCATGTACGGAAGATTCTGGGGATAGAGCAATTTTTGCCGCCCGGGCACGAGATGAATTCCTAGATATGTTAGATTTACGTTTGTAATGCATTCCGAAAAAAAAAAAAAAAGAAACTGTAAAATATTAAATTGTTCTTAAGTGAGTTTAAACTCCGCGTGAATTTTAAAAATAGACTCCGCGTAAATACTGCCCTTCCTCAATACCTATAGGGCGCGAATATTTTGTATTTACGCGGAGTATAATAACACCACGAAATCTAGTAAAACTGCTACGTATATTTCCTAATGAGTGAAAAATGCTTGTGAAAGAAGAGCCAAAAGCCGGAAATACTGAAAGATTTTAAATAATAAATTAAATTAAACAAATAAAAATTAATAAACGGTCAATTAATAAATGTTACGCTTTCACGCCTTAATTACTTAACCGATCATCATGAAATTTTCAAGAAATATTTTTGATACATTAGAAAAGGTTATAGGCTATAAAATGTTTGCTTGGTTTCAGCCACGCACCTGCGTGCAGACAAACTTTTACATCGTTCAACTTATCCTTATGAATCTTTCATCATTTAATGTTTATACAACGACAATCATTTGAAGCTATAAAACCTATTATATAGTTTAAGTTTCAACAGATAAGTTACATTGTATAGCTTATAACCTTTTCTAATATATCAAAAATTCAATCAAATTTCATGATGATCAGTTAAGTAACTAAGACGTGAAAGTGTAACAAACAAACGCGCAAACAAACTCACTTTCGCATTTATAAAATTGATTATGATGCTTATACAATAATAAGTATGTAAGGTAGAATTTGAACTCAGAGATATGGTAAGAAAACATTTACATTGTTTGCTTATCATTCTCTAATAACAAAGTGCTTATAAAATTGTAAAATGATAAACGAAAATAAAAGATTGTTATGCTATCTATCGGGGACTGCGAGAATTATCTAAATATTGATACAAATCACAACTGCAAATAATTATTTATCAAAAGTACGGAATAAATTCTGAAGGTATTATGAAATAAATACTTCATGTGAACTAAATATGTTGGAGTGAAGTAAATGTGATAAGAAAGTTTTGGAAGATGGAGCTTCTATTAAAGCTGCTAATTTTAATGCTTCTGGGAATGACGCTTTTTATTAATGCGCTTGTACTGATTTACCTTTGGTTTCGTATATCTAATACGGTCAAGAATTATGCCAATTTTCCCATATATGGTGCAGCAAATCCTCTTTTGGTTTTTTGGCAATATTTTCAACAAATGAGAAATATCAAGAAGATTCCAGTACTTGCGAGTAAGTAGTTTAACAATGAAATTTGTTTTACTAAAAGACACTCTCCTTGCCTAACTACTGTAATGAAATTTCCATAAGATCAAACTAGAAAGACAAAAATAATTTTGAATAAAATGAAATACCTGTCATCGCGTACAAATTATCTGAATAAAAATCATGTCGAATGTCAGAGTACCTCAAGTTACTAACGTTCATATACCCAATAAAGTTTTTGTTGCAACGAAAGACAGCTGGGAAAGATTGTCTTCCAAGGAAAAGGATGTATCCTAGGTTCTTTGATCTGCGAAGTTTATGCAGAATGCAAGTAAGATGTAAACTCTTTATGTAACGATATCATCATTATAAAGCAGTATGAAGCATTTCTTAAACACGGTCATATCTTAAACATTTTCAATGAAAAATACCATGTCTTACTTGAAGTACTTAAGTCGTTTTAATCTTAAACTTGAAGTGTTTAACTTGTCGAAGTGTTTTGTCACAAACTTGAAGCATTTAAGTAATCATTTATGGTCCAAAAATTTTTTCTTTAAGAGAAAAAGAAATCTGAAAGCTGACAGATTTTATATTAAGAGACGTTTTTTCGTTTACATACGCATACACGTTTCGAGAGCATTTAGGCTAACACATTTTCGGGCTAAAAGCATTTAAAAACAGCATATCTTTAGAATTTTCGATAAACAATTTTGCGCGCAGAAGATGAAGTTGCTTTATTCAATACAAGTATTGCCACTGCTCGCTTTGAAATCGTTGAGATTTTTAATCAAAAATTAGTTAAACCTTTACAAAATACGAAATACGTAAGAAACGAAATTCGAAATTGAAAATTCGGGCTTCAGGCTGCCTATATTCGGATGGAGGAATAGCTGAAGGTACCTTTTTTTTTTTTAACAATACGTTCATACACATTGTTCCTTATTTAATTTCTTCAAACATAGAATAGGGCGATAATATTTGGTGGTATAATATAAAAGTGATACAATGCTTTTAGCGATTCAACGCAAAATGCCGTTTTGAGACTAATAGCCCCTGCGCTAAAAAAAGATGAAGAGTTTTAGGATTGAATTGTATTTGTGAACCAAGATTTCACTGCAATAAAAATGTGCCCACTTGAAGGGATTTTCGAAAAATTGCCTTTAAAGTATGCCAAGGAATTTAAGATCACTTCTAAACGGTTTTCCAATAATTCATGTCGCAATAACAGGGAGAAAAAAGGAAAAATATTTTTTTACATAATACTAAAATTTTAACTAAAATAAAATAAACATCTGCAGCTGTTGATAAATTTAAAAAAAAAAAAAACCTCTTTCAAAAAATTGTAACAATATTTACTAAGTGCAGATAAAACTTTTCTTTCAAAGCTCAATATGTGAGTATTTTCAAGTAGTGTAGT
>KK119488.1:12618-79944 GCA_000611955.2 Stegodyphus mimosarum
GCAATGTTAATTACTTTTCTGCTTCATTCTTTATGGCATTAATACGATCTTTGCATTTCAAGGTGTTGTTAATAGTCATTGCTAAATATTTTGCTCTCTGCACTTGTGGCACAGGTTCATTAAATAATTTTAATTTCATTCTGGATGGGAGTATTGGCAAAACTCCTTCTGATAACAGGGCTGTATTGACGATTACAGGGTTGTATTGACGTAAGTCCTTCAAAACAAATAAATAGGACTTTTGTGTTGTAGAGTAATTAGGTTATTTTGATACGGGAGACATGAAAAGTGAGCAATGCCCTCGCCGGGGCTCGAACCTCGGATCTCTCGAATTACGCGCCGAGCGTGCTGACTATTACACCACGAAGGCATGCTTAGAACGCGAGACAAATACCTTATAGCGTGTTTATTGGTATGCGTCATTTTTTGCACCAACTTTTTCCGATACCTTTTCAATGCGAAAATTAAATCTTTAAGCTTTTTAACAGCATGCATAAGGCTATCGCCACGTCCTGCATGAATAAAGAAAATTTTAGTTTGTTACGTAGGACATCACCTGCAGATTCAATGAGTCTTAAAAGTTGCTTGGTTGTCGAAGGATTTTTTCTAAAGCCAAATTGTAAGGTTTATCTTAAGCTTATAACAGTTACTTTAAGTTTGTCACACTTTCCTGTCTCTCCTAATTTCAGCTTACAATTTCCTACCAGAATGTATTTTCAGAAACGCATTTAATGCAAATGAGTAAGAGCAGTATTTAAGTTTTACTGACTTCGTTAGAGAGCTAGAGTTTCTCACTAGCGAGCGTTTGCCTTTGGGCTACGTCTCTCTCTAAGCTACGCTCGGCCGTACTTCAGGCTCTTGATAGATTCGCCTACTTAGTTGAGATTTAGGGGCCAACTACTTAGATTCTTGATAGCTTCGGCTGTATCTTTTTAGTTATACTTTAATTCTTATTATTTAAGTTCAAGCCCAAGTGAAGGCTTTGCTCTACGCTCTGAGATAGGAGCCGACTGGGCTAAATCTTATTTTGAGAAATAAAGGGTAATTAACCCTTCTTGAGTCTTACGTCTCTGTTCACACACTCAAGCGATTATTCGCTTATAAGAGGTCCCTCACATTTAACTGTGCAATAAAAGGGTGAAACCCCATATTGTTCTTGTGGTAATAAGTATATGTGAGGCTGCATTCGATGTGGAATAATGTGCTCGTAAATTTTACTCAATCCAGATAAAAGACTAATAAGCATATATCCTTCAGGTTTGGTTCTATCTTTATCATATTTAGGGAGAAGAAGCATTTTCACGCATTTCCAATAATTCGGAAAATAAGAAATAGCTAAATAATCAGTTATAGTATTACTAGTAAGCTTACCGATAGCGTTGGTTGTACAAAATTTCTAATCGCAGTATTTGTAATGCCGTCGTTTCAAGGAGCTTTTTTTTAATTTTAAGATGTCTGATAATATTGGTGACTTCAGATGGTGCTGCAAATTGAGGAAGCTTCCGTATTGATGGAGCGTTAAAACAGTCCCTAACAAAGTGGCAAACTTTACAGGTGAAATCAATATCTCGTGGAGCAGTGTTTTGCTTGAATTGGCTTTCTAAATGATTTGCAAAAGCTGTAGCTTTGCCGTCGTTGGAGAGTGCTGTTTTGTTTTCCATGGAAATTGGATAAGTTCGTTTGGTTTGATGTATACCCAAAACGAGCCGTCGTTTGCATCCAAACTTCGAATTTTTACTTTTCATTTTTCAGATGTATTTAATTTTTTTTTAGCTATTAAGTTTGTTAATTTCTTTCTTTAGGTCTGGATGTCATGTGAGATTCCGTTTTTTCCTGTAATAATTCCATTTTTGGTGAGATCTTTTAAGTTTTTTGGAAGTTTACCTGTATGATCATCGAGCACAATTCCTGGTGCATATCAGATGGCGGAACTGATATTACTTGTAAAGCTTTCAATTGCGGTATTTATTTTACTAGGTGAGGTGAGTTCGCCGATTTTGAGCGGGTTTCTAAGCATTCGTTGTAATAGAGTGTCTAATCTGTTGGTTTACCGTGCTCATTTTATTTGGTTTTAGTAATCTCCAGTTCAACAAGGATGGGGACACAATCTAACGGCAATTCGTGTTTATCATCTAATTCATCGATTTGTGGGAGGCGCGCCCCTCAAGGGAGGCACGATGACATCTTAAGAGAAGCGCGAGCCATACGAGCAGTACTGCGCTTCGTCGCTCCTCCTTACCGCACCACCCGCGTTACACCGCCGCTCATGTTTTAGTTGGGTCAAGAAACATGTATGTTGAGAACGAAAACTTTGTCAAAGCAGGATTGGTTGCATCAAGCTGTAGAGGGAAAATATATTCTAACTTTACTTAGAATACTATCTATCTATCCATCCAGCCTTAAAAGTTTTTGCGCATGTGAACCGGCAAATAGCTGTCGAAAGTGATCCACCCTTAACACCTTTTTGTGCATGCGCAAAACAGTAGTCCAGCCGGTGTGGAAGGTAGCGTTTGTCAGCTTTCTATGAGTCATCTGAAAAAGCGCTCGAAGCTTCCTATGAGTTATCCCGTTTATAAGGTATATCTTCAGTTTGCATATAGCATCGTGAGTATTTACTAAGGAATATGTATGAAATAGAACAGGTGTATAAAATATATGTACATATGTATGTAATAGAACTGGTCAGTAAGTCATCCAATTTCAATGTAAATCAGTATCATTCAAGCATAAGTAATCTAGATATGTCTGCGATGTATGTGTATAGCGTAAGCCTTATATGCTAATTAACTTAATAGTAAAGGGGTGGTGGCCACGTCCTCCGTCACTAAGTCACTATCTCATTATGAGTTATCCCTACTTGCACTTCAAAGTAAACAAAAGCTTTCACCGCTTTCTGACAACACTGGAAATGTCGCATTAATTATATGGCCAAAGAAATAAAACATCAGTTAGTGCACGCCATGAAAGAATCCATTTTTCTCAATGCAGCTGAATGAGACTATAGATTTTTCACAATTTTGTTCAAAATTTACAGTTCAGTTAGTTTTCACAAAATGTTGTCAACGATTAGTTTTCGTTCGTTTCATACAAAATGAAACAATTAATGACGAGATGTTGTTTTCTATAGAGCTAACGAAGACTTCGAAAGCAATTCATGCACAATGGCTATCCGACAATGCTTGGATCTCGCTCAGGTTCTTAAAAATGGTCAGAGAAAATAATTCCAGTGTTACAGCTATTCACTATGATACATACATCACTGTGTTATATACTTGGCAACTAAGACACTTCCAAACGAACACAACGATGTCTTAAAATTACGCCATGAAATGTCTGATAACTGCGATCAAAATTGTCAATCATGTAAAAACGCGTGCTTTAAATACCCGACGTTTTATGGAACTTTGTGAAGATTGGGGAACAGAACATAAAACACTTTTATTTCATACAGAAGTACTCTGGCTCGCAAAAGGAAATATGTTAGCGAGATTATTGACCCTTCGAGATGAAGCGAAATTCAGAATCAAATTGAATTGTATGTGGAATTCCGAAAGCCAAGTGTTCTACTTGTACTGGCTTATCTATCAGATTTTCGATTCGTACTACGTATTGAACTTGAAATTACAAGATGGAGATTCCAATATAATTTATCGTCGGGATGCCATCACAGCGTACACTAGTAAGCTGCAATTCTGAAAACATGAAACTCTAGCTTTCAATTATTCCTGTTTTCCAAAATTATTTGGAATCCTGGAAGAAGGGCTCATTAAGGAGGTTCTTAAGGATACTGGTACTAAGAATAAAATGTTAAATAATTTCCAGCACCTAGCTGATGAGTTCAAACGTTACTTCCCTAATTCACGTGATAAAAATACTTATAGAATGGCAAAGGTTCCTTTTCACGTTGACACAGATGTGCTACCAGAGACACCAACAGCAAGCTTTGGTGAATGATTCTGCAGCCAGTTATTATTTTGAGAACATGGATAAGCCATTAATTTGCGTAAAATCTCAAAAGTTTATTCCAGCATAGCAGAGAAAGCGCTGCAATTGCACTGACCGTTTTCAAGCACTTATTTGGGAGAAAGAGCGTTTACAGCAGCTGTAGTAATAAAAACGAAATAGAGAAGCAAATTCAGTATTCCTAGTTATTTACATTGCGCACATTCTTCTATTCAACCAAGAACTGAATATCTTGTCACAAATATGCAAGCACATCCATTTCATTGACTTATCTGTTCTTTTTTTTTCTTACCATACGTGTCTGAAACTGCATATTTCTGTAATGAAACCGTTGTAAATTATGTTTCTTGCTCTTATTAACCTTATTGATAGATAATATAATTACTATCAAGGAAAGAGCGCAGGAAATTTCATTTCTAGAATTAGGGAAGCGTTCCAAAAATCTTTGGGAACCCATGATCTTAGTCCATTGAGTGGTAGTCTGCAAAGTAACAAGTTAAGAATATCCGCACGTTAAGGAGTCCGGACGATAAGGTTAATCATCTGGAGTACCTAATAGATCAGGGTTGTTTAATGCTATGCAATACAATGCCATTTTTATTTGTTGCATGACATCCCCAATCTGTATGATAAGCAGTAAATCGCCAGCAAGTATAATAGGTTCATTATCAGGAAGAAGCTGTGGCAGAACCGCAACATTTAAACAATGTCTTGGCGAATTATGATGGGTCTTGAAATACACGTTCCCATAATCGAAACTGTGACTAATTCATATCCACGGTTTCTCTCTTTAGACAGGATTGAAGTGAATTTCTAACATAGATTGCAACGCCGCCTCTTTTGTGAGGAAGACGATCGCATAGATGCGATCTATAGTCAACAAGTTTGTTATTGTCAACCTGCGTGTCAAATGTTTTTGTGATTACGGCAACAGCAACGTTGTGTTCTAAAAGAAAGTTATGAAGCTCACAGGACTCGTTTATAATGCTAAAAACATTCCGAACAATTAATATGATTGGTGCACCTTTATTAAGTGTATTTACCTATTAATGACAATTTGAGAAGAAGTATCATCTTTTGACGTGCATTCATAATTTGTTAAGGAAGTTGTAGAAAGCCAGGATTTTGAAAGCCTTGTAAAAGTATTTAAAAATAGTGGTCAAAATGCTGTAAATGTCTTTAAAAAGTGCGTCTAAAACTGCTATTAAGTCAACAACTAAATGTTTGGCTTCATTTAGTATGCCAGCCTAGTCCCGACGTAAGAGCTTAAGCATATGAATTGTTCACGACAAATCTATCAGTATATTGTTTTGGTTTTCATCCTTTTTTCTTTTTTTTTCCTTTCTTTCTTTTTTTTTTTTTTTTAATTCTTCGCAATTTCTGAAATTTGAGGTGTGAGGCTGTTGATAAGAGGTCTAACAAAGTTCTTGAATCTTATCTTTATGAATTGTACGAGAAATGATGAAACGATTTTTCCACATCTAACACACTTGGCTTCGTGATTACACTAAGGTTGTGTGCGATGAAACCCTTGGCAACAGTAACATTGCAAGGGTCTCTCACGTCTGATGTGTATTTGACTTTGATTTTGCATCACACAGCTGCGTTTCTTTAAATATTTCTTTGGATTTATCAGTTTTGGTCAGAGTGGTTAAGAATAATGTTAGTTCCTTAATTCCTTAATTCTCTGCGGCGTGTCATCTGGGAAATGTTAGTAACTTCATAATTTTCACTGAGGTGTTCATGTTTCATTTCTTCTATTTCTGTGGTTATTTGTAAACCAGTAATACGATTTTAAGATTTCTGTCCTTAGATAATACACAGGAATGAAATTTAACATTCGTATCTTTGAGCATTTTCGTCAAATTTCTATATGCTTGCGCAGATTCGGCGTTAATTTGAAATCACTCAGGAATCACAGTCCATTAAAATCCTATATACCATTCTGCTTGAACATTCATTTGTGTCCAAGCATGAGTTTCATCTTTGATTACCACTGGGGGGTATATTATTAAATTTCTTGTAAGCTGAATTTTTACTGAGTGCTATTTAGATTAATTTTTTCTTTATTAGTATTTACATCTGTGTCATTATTTTTGATAGTGAATTCAGTGTCTGGAGTACGCAGTTTTTTCTTTTCAATAGCAGGTATATGCTTAGATTTAGTTTATCGTTTAATTGTTTTGAGTCTTGTGGTTTGATCACCTCTGTGCTTCCGTTCGATGTCTTCATCAAGCTTGTTTCAAGATTCAGTGAAATGTCCTTTAATCCGTTGAATATACACTCTTAGACAGAAAAAACGACGCACCGCGACGCACCGAGAAGATATAAAGCAAATTGGACACAAATTGATATGCATACAGGTTTCGACGAAAAATGCTAAATTTTACTGTTTGGCTGCCAATGAATGAAGGGTTGTCGCTACAACGCATCTGATCTGCGCAACTGGCAGGATATTTAAGAGGAGAAATTACGATTCCAGGTCATAAATTCTTCACGAATTTCATTCTGTGTACAGTGGTAGACAGCAATTATGCCTCGCATACAGGTGCGCGAACGATATGCGCAGATGTCAGAATTTGAGAGAGGTTGTGTAGTTGGGCTTAGAAGCCGGCTGGTTTTATCGAAGAATAACTCGACATTTGAGCAGTAGCGATGCCACTATTAGACGATGTTGGCAGGAATGGGTGAACCATGGCCGCACACAGTGTCAAGAAGGCAGCGGTAGGCCTAGAGAAACGACAGAACGTGAAGACCGAGCAATCGTCAAAGCGGCACTCACAGCTCCAGATGCATCATTATCATCGATTGTACGTGCAACTAGTGCTTCAGTGACCGCAAGGACCATTCATAGACAGCTCACAAAAGGAGGGCTGAGGTCACGGCGCCCCTTCCGACTACCATTGACCTCTGTACAACGTCAAGCCGGTTTGCAGTGGTGTCGGGGTCATTCGCACTGGAATGTCACTGACTGGAGTAGAATAATCTTCAGTGATGAGTCCCGCTTTGAACTGAGCCCCAATGAACAGCGAAATCGAGTCTGGAGACGCCCCGGACAGCGGTGTGATACCAACCTGTCTTCCGGCAGACAGGCTGAGAACCAGGAGTGATGGTCTGGTGTGCCATTTCATTTCATAATAGGGCCCCTTTGGTTGTCATCCGTCGCAACCTTACAGCACAGGGGTACGTCGACGAAGTTCTAAAGCCTGTTGTGTTGCCCTTCATTTCACGCCAGCCTGGGTGACATATCTGTGGCTCTGAAACTGTGACATATCTGTGGTTCGGAGTTTGACGGCTCTTGTAAGAAATAATTGTTTTTTTCTTAAATTTTAATATTTTTTTGCCTCATTTGAATTTTAGGGTTTGAAAAAAATGTAAAAAATACTTAATTCTTAAAATTTTGTTCTTTTTAAGTATTTTATGCCTTTTCCCATTAAAATTAATGAAAATTTTGCCTATATTTTTTAGGGCGGGATAGAAAAACATGATGTTTTGTTGAAAATCATGTGCGATTTAATTCAAAAATAGTTTAATATGAGCAGCCCGTGTCTAAAACTATGGTGTACCTGAGTAGTATACTAGAGGTGTATACTCATACACCGCACCCTAGGAAGAGGATCGAAGTCTTGAGTAATCTCAGTAAATAAGTAATTTTGAAATGGCATTCTTGTTAGGAACTTGATAGCAATTATATATAAATGGTAATCTTATAGCAATATAGGCAATTGAAGAAATTGGTCATATCTCAGGAATTAAATGATATCAGTAAGTAACAACCATATTTATAGCAAAATAAATGGGTGGATTAAAGAAAAAAACACAATAGTGCCATCCTGATGAGGAAAGCAATTATCAAAATGATTTTCATTTTCAATGGATCTTTCCTTTCGATCTGATTTTTAGTTGTTTAGGCAATCCGAAACTGATGGCGCAAGTTAGACTTCGCTGAGACGATTGATTAAACAAACGATGCACCCATAATTTTTAGAAAATAATTAATCAACAAATGATCTGCAACTGGACTGATGAAACGCTGCCGTTTTAAATTATGGAACTATAAAATATAAGAATGAACAGTTCGCATAAAGAGCAAAACTCACATAATTTAATCAAACAAATTTTTTCTTTCATCTTTTATAGATGTATTAAGATTAACCATTGCTAACGCATACATGTTCCAGCTGGAAGGAGTATTCCACTTTTGGGTCGGATGCATTCCGTATGTTGCCATTTATAAAGCAGAATACATAAAGGTAAGAATTTTTTAGAAGAATCATATACCTTTTATAATTTACAATTGCAAAGTTTTTCGAAATAAAGCATAGAATTTTATGAAAATGTTCAGCATTGTGAATGGGAAGGTCTTCATTCGCTACAAAATGTAACATTTTATGTGGTACAGGGAACAATTGCATAAAATATTTGTTATACATAAATTAAATACAATATCCTTCAGATTCTAACTTCAGCCTTCATAGAGAACGCACAAACAAATTTACAGATTTGGTCACAAATCACTGGGTATTACTGAGCGAAACTCAGAATTTTTCGACTGGAATGTGGCAGACACGTCAAATTCATTAAATCAAGTGGTCAGCATTTTACAAATTTTCGAGCCACAAGGTTAAAAAAAAGTATTTGTATACTTAATGATGCATTTAAAATAATGGGCAAATCCCTAAAATTTTAGCTGATACTTTTGTAGTTTTTTTTTAAAAATAGGAAGAATGTTAGGAAATCCTGGAAATTATCTATTGTTTCTTTCCTGATGACGGGTATCTTTTTCCTGGAACTAGCTTTGAGATGTATGAAGATATCTTGATTATCCTAGCAGTTTTTAGAAGTAAGATGAATGCTCCTTAACTTGATCTCATTAGGGATTTGTTACGCTTCATTACTCAGAGAAATTTTGTACACTCATACGTACTATAGAACATGGAATCCACGATGTAAATTTTCGGTTTCCTGCGAACCACACAGATAAGTATTTGCGAAATTCAAAGATATCAATTTCACTGAATTTTTTTGCATTCGATATGTATTCGAATGAATTTCTGTTAGTTCCATTTGCAAATGGCTTCGCCAATGGCCGACTCTGACTAATGGGAGTTGGAACCCTCCTCAACCCCAGCGAACAGATTAGCTGTAATGGCTTGTTTTTCGTGTTTTTTCTTATGTATCAGGTGAATATGTATCAGGTTAATTTTCCTTAAATCTTCCAAGAAGGATTCCTTGACCTTAAATAGATGATAACCCGCGTGTGCTTTGTCAAATTCCTTGATTCCACTTCCTCATGTATAAATTAGCTGGCATATTCTCAATAGCGGTCGAGAAAATATTTTTATAGAGACATCGTCTCAAGAGTTCTTTAACATCCGAACTTGTATATTCGCTATAACATGAGATTGAATTTTAGTTTTTGTTAATATATTATAATCATATATTTTTGGTTATTTTTTCGGGATTACGGCAGGAAAAAATGAGTCAAGATCCACGAGTTTGACATCCCTATTCTAGAAGATTTAAACAAAATGCTTCATCTTACATTTAAAACATCAAGGTACTCTGCTCACTAGCGTTTAGAAGTTACCTAAGTTTAAACATGGGGAAGTGAGGAATTACCAATTTTTTGTTAGAAGGTTCTAGATATGAGAAAAATAAAATATATACCACTCGAAATATTAAAAGCACATATAAAAACTATTATTCCATCCGGAGACTTGCACGGTATTTAACTTGCCAGAAATGTGAGCACAATTACATCTTGTGCGACTATTCTCAAAGTGTTTCGTTTGTTTTACTTTATTATGGCAAAGCACACTAGGGCTATATACATAGGGGAAAGGATAGCTTTCTAAGGGAAACTGGCTCGTATACACGTTACACATGGGGAAAACATGAAAGCTTAACTAATATATAATCAGTGTGAATGCCGCCATTGATGTTAATTTAAGGGGGCTAGAAACGAGAAATATATATTTTTCAGAATGGTAAGGACTATAGCAAAATATTAAAACGTGCGCAATTTTGCATTTTCTAGAGAAACAATTGTACCATCAAAAATGACATATTATTAGTGGTACATGTACCATAGTCTGATGACCCTAGTGTACATAGTTCTTTGAAACCACAGCCCCTTTGGGAATATATTGATATCATTAATTCTTCCCTTAATACAGATGGATAATTTCTAATAAAACAGTAAACAGTCCCTTGCCTGGAATTAAAGAAAATCATGTAATAAAAATGCGTTATTTTAGAAACTTGTTTGCGGGAAGGGAATAAATTTAATTATTTAACTCTTACCTAGATAATTGTCTTATTACTTTCTTATTACTTTGGCACTGCACTGCTTCAAACCTAATTTTAAAGGCATACTCCTGATCGAGTAGTTCTCTGCTGAAGATGATTAAACGGAATTAGTTAGTTGACCATATAGCACTGAGAATGAAAATATTATCAATTAGATAATGCTTTAAATTAATCGTAAATAGGGCTAAAAAGCCTTTCTTTTTTTTTCT
Source organism: Stegodyphus mimosarum (assembly GCA_000611955.2). NCBI lineage: Eukaryota > Metazoa > Arthropoda > Arachnida > Araneae > Eresidae > Stegodyphus > Stegodyphus mimosarum. Next base: position 23,103 of record KK119488.1, read on the forward strand.
TAAAAGTAAAACAGCTTCCAGTTAGACATAAATTCATTTCGTGAAGAATCTTCAAGAAATGTAACATAAGAAAGTATTAACTTAGGTGGAACTGGCTACCCCGCAGTGCAATCTTTGACATCCTCGGATGCTCCGAGCTGCCATTCGGCCCTCTGGAATACTAGCCTCTAGACCCTGCAAAGTTTGTGCTCCAAGCATGCGCAGTAGGCATATTTTCAGCATGGTAACCTTCGACGCTTGGCGATGAATTCAGATTTCAGTTCACATACGAACCCTGCAAAGTTTGTGCTCCAAGCAGTGCTCAGACATACGATAATTTTTTTAATGGCGACTAAAAGCGTGTGGGGAAATGGATGTTATTTATTTTTTCCACTCGTACTGATGTTTTTGAATTGCTTTGAATTAATGCTTAGGTTTATGTAACGTGTAATAATCCATTAACTTAACCGTATTATTTCATTTATTGATTTGTCTGATAAAATATATTATAGATGATTATACTTGCAGTAAATCAATAAAATATTTGTGTTTTCAAAACATTCTCTCTCTCTGAACACTTTATTTTTCTAAAATAGGGAAATATTTTAATTTATTATTATTATTATTATTAACCAAAATGCACGTAAAGCTCGCACTTGTTATTTTAAAACTATAACAAATAATACACTTAAGTGTTATGTTATAAGCCATTCAACCTTGAACTATTATTAATTCGCCAGTCGAACCATAATCTTTGGTTAATAACTAGATATTTTCCTCAAATTTAATGCCTAACCTGAGCCTGTGCCCTATGTATACCGAAAAACAATATAATATTTTGTAGAATCATAGTCAGGTAGTGACTATTTATAATGTATTAGAGTATTTTAAGCTCAGCACTGTATTCTTTTATTATTATGAGTATATATTGTATTCTATACAGTGGCTCTTAAAAGTGTTCACACAGTTATGAGTTTCAATCAAATATTACTTTGTTCATTAATAAAGATTAAGATTTGAGGATGAGCATTCTTAATAATATTTTTTAAATTTCTCTCAGCAAAACCACATTTATTATTTTATGAATTTAGTGAAACTTTTTTATTTTGTAAAATCAATAATCAAACAGAAAAGTTACTTTACACAACTCTTTGTACATTTTAAAGAAATCTGCACATATTAGTAGTATTCCTGCTAGTTAATATTTTGTAGGAGATCTTGCAGTATTTATGACAGCTTTCAAACATCTAGGCACAGAGTTCACCATTTTTTTTTTGGTAATATCTATTCCTCCTTTTTTCCATCATTACTATTTTTATTTTGGCGTTTGTCTTAAGGCTGTGTTTTCATATTGTAACCTCAAATTCTCTCCAAATATGGATTATTCCTTGCATATGTGCTAAGCTAATATATTTTTCTAATCTAATTAAAGCAATACATGTAAAACCAGACATGTAATCTTCATCCTTGCAATTAACATGTCTCGTTGGATTGGTGACTGTAATCTTGACTAAGGTAAAGTGTGCTTAGTCGTGTCACTAAGTGTATAATACTAAGTGTATAATAAAAATGTTGCTGATGCATTAAAACATTACTCTAAATCATTATGATGTTATTAACTAACATTCGTGTGAAATTAATTGCATTAATCATGAAATTCTCACCAGTGGTGAATTTCCTCTATCTAAGGAAGGAAATTTAAAGTCTATAGGGAAAATTGTGCAGTTAAAAATTAGGATACATTTCTACACCTATGAAAGGGAAACCAAACACATTTCGAGATCTAATGATAGCACTTTCTGGGAACAAAACCATTCATCTCCTCATACATGTACACGCATATGTGTGGCACTTACATAATGGAAAAATACACACAATTGCATGGCAGATGCATAATAAATATGTACCAGATTAATCTATTCAGTAATGAACAAAAATCTAGACAATTAAATTATATTTTCTGTAATAATCCAAAATTTTCCAATTGCATCTTACTGGGTTCAGATTTGACATATGATTAAAGTTGATGGCATTTTCATTAACATGCCCCTCTAATATAAATATATGGCTCTAGTGTAGAATTGGGTGCCCCTTGTTTTTTGGCGAAAAATTTTGTTCAGTTTTGGCGATGAAACCCCATTTCTGTTTACCATGAGAGTTTTAACATGGTTTTAGCTTCTTGATTTATTTAATTGAAAATAAATCGATGTGCACATGGACAAAGTCAAAATGTGCAATGACAAGTTTGTGCAATTCTCTGATGTTTTTTTTAAGTGAAAATAGGTCGATGTGTACATGGTCACGGAGTTTGTGAAATTCTTTGACTTCTTGTTTTGGTTTTGTGTAGCGGCCATCTTGAAATTTTGTCTTATTGGCGCCGATCTTGGCATCAAAACAGAATCGCCAAAAAACAAGGGGCACCCTATTGTAAACTTTTACCAAATATATAATACATATACATAATGAAAACTTAATATTTTCCTCTGAACCAAAATTCTAGCACATTTTGCATTCATTTATGTACATTGAGTCTGTTTTTCAACATGTATTTATATAGAAGTTGACTAAAATAATATTCATATGCACCAACTTTAGTTCAAATTAAAAAGTGGTATCTGGACAATTCAAAATTTCTTACATATCTAATTACTAAATGAAATTGAGAAATTTTTAGAATTTCATAATTGTTAGCCATTAATATCTTAAAATTTATCTAAATTTTGGACTTACCACTTTATTAGTTGCTTGCAGTTTACCTATGAGATGTTTAACAATGTACATGCATTTTTCAAATATAGAACACTAATGATATTTATTTATCGACAAAAATATTTATCGTGTTAATTGTATATCTCTAATGCACATTTTAAATATAAAATAGGTAACTGAAAAATTTTAAAAAGAAAAAAACTTAACGATCATAATTCTGATTTTATTATTTCATTGTGATACTTAGTATTACAGTGTCTTTAAAAACGTTCAAAATACTTCAAATGAAAATCAAGTTTAGTAAGATGAAAGCAATTTTGATTTTAGCTCAGTGTCCCTACTCCCTTTAAAATCACCAGCCTTTTCTTGATTTTGTCTAAAGGTATGGGGAAAGAAATAATGCTTGCAAAAAGTATTTATTGACAGTATGTTATATAAACAAATATTTTTATTTTGAAATGATTTATCAATTTAAAGATGAAATTTTTAGTCATTATTTACAAATTGTGCAATAAATTAACAAAAGAATATTATTAATATTCTGTCAATTTATAGCACAAACAATAACGTTCATGTGCACTAAGTAGGTTTTGTTTTGAAAAAATTTTCTCACATTCATCACATATAAATTTGGGAACAGTTCTTAATGTAGGAGCTAATTAATCTAATTTCGAAGGATGACACTTAGTAATATGCTTCCGTAGATTTCGCCGGAATGAATAAGATCTTGAACATTCCGAACACAAAAAATTGCCAGCCATACTGATCACGCTGAATAAACAAATTGCTAATTTAGAGTTAACTTCTGCAACGTGACAAAATTTAGCGAGACAACAAATCCTTATTTGCCAATCTGATGATACATCGCCAATACTGTGTAGCGGAAACCAGCCAATACCGCCAACGGAGCTTGTCAGTGCGCATGCTTGGAGCACAAATTTTGCAGGGGCTAGAGTCTAGTCTCTGGAATAGACATCACTCGGTCACCTCTGGCTTGGCGTTCCTGCTTCTAGACAGGACTCGGCGTCTGTGGCGTTGCGCGCAGACTACTTGATCACGATCCATCCTTGCTGTTCTCTGCCGCTGCTACTTATACTGATTATGAAGCTATTATTGTATAAAAATTAAGGCACTGAGGACACATAAGTTTGATTAATTAGCAAATGAAACACCAGGAACTATCAAGAAAGTGGGGTAAAAATGGGGACCATGCAGTAAAGAATATAATAAGCAGACCAATGTCTCCTTTACTGCATGTGTGCCAATCTAATGCAAAGCGACGTGAGACAAAAGTCACGCCATCCAAAAAATCAAGTAAATGATGGCAGTCTTCCTAGATTACGAAGTTGTGATCTCTAAGCATACGAGTAGCAAATGGTCTGATCAAATTATCTCCTGGAATGATTTGTAACTAAAAACTTCTGTTAGTCTGAAAAGTTTTTAGCATCACAGCTAAGTCCAGTTCTGAAGAAACACTTATTTAGTAATGGGGTACGCTGTAGGATTGATTTTCAAGTCGTCATGAATCAGTTTGCTTCTAACCAGGTAATGTGCATTTACAGTTCTCAGAATCTTATTCTGTAGTGCTTGTACATGAAGTTCCTTGAAGTCTGCCTTTGAGGCTGACACCCAGGCTGCGGATGCGTAGCATAGAATTGGACTTATAATGCATAGGCAAATCCTTCTCTTTTTGTTGAGAGACAGTCCAGCGTAATTAACAAGAAGCACTGAAAGTTGGTTGGCGATACAACAGGTTTTTCCTATGGCCTGATTAATATGACAAGACCAAATTAGCCTTTGGTTAATGATAACCCTAGATAACTTACATTACTTCTGTGTCGCAGCTGAAATTACAAATTTTTTAACAATGGCAGCTGCCGCTAATTGAACAAAATAAGAAAGCTTGGGCTTAAATTCATGGGTAACTTTTAATTGCTTTTTTTAGCTGTAAAGAACAGTGTTTAACACACTACATTTCAAGTTTCTACAAACTGCTATTCATTCATTTACAAAGCCTTCGGGAAATAAAAATATTTCCTTAAACTACAAAATTTAAATTATTCCGAAGATTATAGTTCATACAATGAAACAAACAAAACATTACCTGCTTCAAAGAACGTCTAATGATTTGTATCATTGTTGCAACATGCATGTGGCTACCACTCAAGCATATGCATTTTCGGTGTGTTATGACTTATTCTGGTGATTATCCCATCTCTGTCTTTCGGATGACAAACAGGTACTCTTGGATCTACATACCTAAAGAAATTATCTTTGGTGGCTTTCAAAATTAACGAAGATAAGTCATCAATTTCTGCTTATTGATTTTGACTAAGATTACGCTTATTAGCATATGAGTTCCACTGTAAAAGTTTCGTAACAGGCCGGAGAATATAAACTTATTATTAATTCTTTTACAAGTATGTTATTTAACAGAAGAGAAACACGCCAATGTAATAATCAAATTCGCTGAAACAACCTTGTATTTGGCGTACATTTACTAAAAATTACTGTAGCTGCTCTCGAAATCGATTGAGTGTTTTTACTAAATGTGCGCCAAATACAAGGTTGTTTCAGCGAATTTGGTTATCTTATTTAAGCTTATATATGCTTCTTAACTGCTGTAGCGTTCTTAACTACTGCAAAGAACTGCTGTAGCGTTGAAGAGTGCGCATGCTCATATCAGTCGCTCTTCTTTTTAAGGCAACTTAACTATCTTTTTAGCAATGTTTTTTTATTTCCAACGGCAAAGTACTTAACAAGATAACGTAATAAAATACAGGGTACACTGCGAAAAAAAATGGGACAGTTCTATAGCTCCCTTTCTAATGGCCCGACTGACGATATTCAGCTTGCGTTTTTCATGTCTTGAAAGCGCCACTTAGGATGCGTATTAAATTTATATATACCAGTTGTTCTAATATAGGTATTTTGACACAAAGCTGGACTTTTTCTGTAATGACATGCCAATGTTTTTTCCATATTTCGATTCTACGACTCAAATTATGTCAAACTGCCAAGTTTTGTAAAAATCGCACGAGTAGTTTTTCAAAAATTAGCTCTCAAAACTTTAGCTCCTCAATGTTAATTGAATTTGGTATATATTTGTTAATATCTCTTTTTTTTATTAAACTTGTTTCATTCTTCCTTTCATATTTCGAAATTTAGTTCATTCCGATTGAATAATTTTTATAAATTTTTCGAAAAAAAGTTTGAATTACAACCTATAAAATTTTTAACATCACCTTAAAGTAGATGTATTTCTAGGCTCACCAGCAAAAAATTAGAGTTTTTTATTTCAAATTATCTAAGATATACATGAATTTACATATTGGCGCGTTTTGAAATTTGGCATACTTGTTATAAGCGATAATAACGCCAAATGTGGTTTACGCACTTCATTAAAATTATTTGAAAGTATGAACGATGACTTTTTTCTCTCGTGTGCAACGAAAAAAAGGTTAGGTTGCATTAAATTAAGAAGTTCGCCAAATGAATTATTCTTGACGCAAACTGAAAAAAATTCGCCAAGATAAATTTTTGAATTTCTCCGTAAATTTCGCACCAAATTTGATAAAATTTAATATTTAGGCATAATTTAAGTCGTAGAATCGAAATATGGAAAAACATTGGCATATGTTTCCAGAAAAAGTCCGATTTTGTGTCAAAATATCTGTACTAGAACAACGCTATATATAAATCTAATACATATCCTAAGTCGTGCTTTCGAGACATGAAAAGCACAAGTTGAATTTTGTCAATTGGCCCAGTAGAACGGGTGATATAGAACTGTACGATTTTTTCCCCGCAGTGTACATAAACAAAAGAATGCAGAAGTAAAACCCACTGACCTACCCTCAAACCAATATCGCTAAGTCTCAGTGACCTCTAGTGGGCAGATTAGACCTGATAGGATACTAATGCGAAACAAATGCCCCGCCAAGGAATCTATAGGGCAAGGCCAATTACCGATATTGTCTTGAACAGTCTTCAAGCAACTATTTGTAGAATTTCTATATATTAATTCTTTAAGGAAGTTAGAGGCTGAAGTCGACTGCATGCCAGGAATCGTGGACCACTTTGCCGTCAAAGGACGTTGCCCGGGGTGCACCACTAGGAAGTAGGTCTATGTTACATTATTAATGTTAATACTTACCTTTATTTTGTGAAAGATTACTGCATAATACACTACAGGCTAAGTTTTACTATTCATATGATTTAGTAATGTCTTATACTTCATTTCTAGTGCCTACTAGTGGCCGAACGGTATGAGTGCTAAACATTCATAATTTCACATAGGTCCAAATGCCGACAAATAGTTTCGCTAAACATGAGGTGTCCTGGTTTCCTCCCTACTTAACGCGAAGAACCAGTTTTCCTCAGAAAGCTTTATACAGAAGATCTCACTCCATAAGCAGATAACCCTCGGGTGCTTAGGCATAATCAAAATAGCCTAATTAATCTAAATTTTTCATTTCTATACCCTTTTCATTTTGACTTGCTGTCCCTCTAGTAGCCAAGGGGACAGGATTGTTAAAATTGATAGTTCCCCAGAAGTCCAAATTCTGGTGAACGCAAGGACTGCATATAGAGGCTTTAGTGGTAGCTCTACCCTATCTGTAACCTGAATACGAGCCAGTCTTCTTTCTAGGAAGTCCTCCACGAAAGTATCCATTCTCGTATGCCTTGCCTTAATCAATTAATGTAATATATTCATGTTATTTAATTAACTAAGAGATATTGGATGTAATAATTTTCTGAAATAGGAGCAGTAGCTTGGTTCTAATTTTTTAATCAAAAGATCGATCGCAACAAAAAAAAAGTTGCCCACCTCTGATGTGTACTCTGCCATATGCTATTTATTAAACCATTTTCTATTTTAATCATTTCAAATTATGTGCATAAATCATCATAGAATTTCATTGTCAGGAATAACCTAACACTATTTTTTTTTCCGTAGGAGGTCATTAACAGCCGAACTGCTGATGACAAATCTAAGGATTACCTTGTTATTCGAAAACTCTTGAGAACTGGCTTACTTACCAGGTTACATTGCGTTTTAATATTTAGCTATTAACACACTACCTGTAACAATATATTATGCATTACGAGGACTTTATGCTTCTTAGGCGATCGCCTAAGCTTGTCATCATTCAAACAATGATTTCACTTTGTGTTTATTTGTTTATTTTTTATGAGCCAGCACTAGAGAACTTCACATATCTTATTTTTCAATGGTTTTCTTTAACTCATCAGATCTTCAAGTTCTTTAAGTGAAGATTAATTTATTTGACTGAAGACCCGAAATTATTTCATACATAAGTATTCGTAATGAGAATACAGGGTTTTGGAAGAAAGTTTTACAAATTTGCTGAAATTTTTTTAATGTTGAATGTTTGTCGCATATCCTACCTTAACAATCAAATTAATCTTCGCAGAATTTCGATACTTATATTGTAGAGTCATTAGGTTATTTCGGAGCAGGAGACATGAAAAATGAGCAATGGTCTCGCCGGGACCCGAACCTCCGACCTCTCGAATACGCGCCGAGTGTGCTGACCATTACATCACGAAGGCATGTTAAGAAGGCGGGAGAAATACCTTATATTCTCCCCCTTTTAAAGGCCGCCTGGGGATTAGGGGACCCAATGGCCAAATCCTGGCGGTGAAAAATCATCATCTACCACCTTTGTTTCAGTTCGGGGGCCTCTGTAGAGACATAAGGATTTTTCGTAGCAGGAGACATGAAAAATGAGCAATTGTCTCGCCAGGACTCGAACCTCGGACCCCTCGATTACGCGCCGTGTGCGCTGACCATTACACCGCGAAGCACGCTAAGAAGGCCGGAGAAATACCTTATAGTATAATCGAAAAATAATTTTCAAATGGATTATTTTCAAAATTGCTAGTGTAAAGTAACCGAATATTTTATTTCAGTAATTTTTGAAAGGCTTTTCGAATTTTAACTACTGAGTAATTTTTAATAATGTAGGACTTTAAAATCGAAATATTTAATCACGCTTCTAGCCTAATTGATCCGAGAGGATGGATGTATAAAGGTATACAATTAGATACTTCACAAATTCTTATTGGAAATGAAAAGACATTAGAAATTTCCGAAGAAGTTTCACGTGATCGAATTGTTCCTGTTTTAGGCTTAAACTGGGATTTTCAACAGATATCCCGTTTTGTAATGCAAAATTCAACGACTATAATGATGAAAATATAACAGAAAGAATCATTTTGTCTTTAATAGGTTAACTGTTTGATCCAATTGGATTCCTGTGCCCTGTAACTTTAATTCCAAAAATTCTAATGCAAGAATGTTATAGGTGAAATTATCTCGGGATACCAAATTACCTACTGACTTATAAAAGAAATTCCTAAAATGTTCATTGCTAATAATCCCCTGAATTTAGAGACAAAATAAAATTTCTTAATCAAACATGTAATTTTTCGCCAGATAAGAAAGAAAAATTTTCTTCTTAGGTTCAGATGCTGCAAATGTCTTTATTCTCTCGAGTAAAATGTATATGTTACCGACAAAGTATGAAACGCCCGGCATTCTATAGAATGCCTAGGGTATTGTATATAATGCCGTACGTTTTTAGGCAGATTATGAAATATGAGAATTATTACATACTTTTTCTAGGCATTGCATATAATATCTAGGCTTTCTATAGAGCAACAAATGCAATTTAGGCGAAGTATGAGAAAATATCCTGCTAAGGCTATTATATAAATGACATGAATTCCTCAAAAATACGAACGTTATTCTGAAAAAATAATGAGAGTGCCATTGAAAACATTTATTCAAAATAAGTAAAGGAAAATGAAAGCTGTGCAATACAAAATTTATACCTTTTTCATTAAGTTAAACAAAATTTTCATATTAAAAGTTACCAACTTGTTGCCACATGGTACCCTTGAATGACATTTTGAATTACATTTCATTATATTTTGGCGCAAACACATTTCATGTTTTTTCAGTTTGTTTTACACATACATTTGACGAATCCTTGGGCGCTTCCACTGGAATGAGCAATTAATTGCAACTGACCGGAGAAGGTCGGGAATATCTTCAATTTTGAACAAGTTCTTGGGGAATAAAATGAATTATTGGGATCTCGTATATACTTGTTTTAAAATTCCTTAAGAAGTTCCAAATCGGTAGAAACTATCCTCTGTCACACTTATTACAAGTGCCAATATATTGCGCTAATCACCACGCCCCTTGTCGACGTCAGGGATAGGAACTCGTGCAGTTTTTTTTTTTTTTTAGTCCAAAGGGATTTAGTCCCGAAGGACTATTACTTTCGTTTTGCGATTTTGCGTCGATTCACTCTGAATGTCCGTTTCACTTTTCAAATTGTTGCCACTAAATGTTATCGCTCTGCATTAAATTTTAAAAAATGAAAAATCTGCATAAATGTATGCATGTTTCTCGCATTGTGATAAAACCTAGAGCCATCGAATTTTGAATGACGTAATCCTACTGCGAATATGGGCATCTGGAAGCCCTAATTTTGAATTTGAAATTTGCTTTATTATCGATTTTATGTTTTGTAACATTTCAACGAATTTCTGATTAACAAACTAAATGATTTCAAAGGGAGCAATGGCAACACTGTACGGAAAAAAAAAAACATTTTTATCTCCAGCGCACGAGACTTACGGAAATTCTAAAGATATGTTCATTTTAAAATGATTTTGCGATATTGATTTTGAACTGAATTTTATGGTTTGAGTACGTAGTACATGATATTTAATAAAAAAAGGTAGCACACGAAACGTTAAAAAAACGCGCCTTTGGACATAATTTAAAATCTGAAATCTTTCAGATTTTTTTTTTCGGAATTCATTTTTATTTCTATGGCTTGTTTGTCCAGATTGATTATGGAATTGATTTTACTTTCAATAGCATTTTCAGTTTTGAAACAAAGGGTATACGCAACATCCATTTCATCATCTTTACTAGCATGGCCACAGAAGATATGAATTTTTTGACGACTCTTTTTGCATGCAAGTGCATCGCTCGTTTCTTTTAAACCCATACAACAGGTATCAGAAAAGGAAATCTCTTCAGTAAGCATGTCTTCATCATGTTGGTTTAATCCTTTATCGACTATAATCTCATCCGCGATTTTTGGAAGAGGCTCTTTTTCTTGCATAATCTGATTAGTTTCACCTTTTTCTATTGTGTGGACGTATTCTGTTACTTTTTCTAGCTGCTCCTTTGTATTTACATACTAATCGGAGATGTAACTTTGCCGGTTTCTCATTTGGCATTCTATAAAATAATAGACATTCTATAGGCATTCTATATAGAAATGTGTGAAATATGAATCGTTTCATACATTGCCGACCAGTTTTAGACATTACATACAATGCCTAGGCATTTTATAGAATGCCAGATTTCAAACTTTGCCGGTAACATATAAAATAAAATACATCAAAATGCAGGATGTTTATAAAGTCCCGGACCCATTTTGATGTTTAATAACTCATAAAATAATGAAGATATAAACAAACTTATGGCATTTATTGATGGAATAACTTATATATTTTCCTTTTCAGGTTTGAATATCTTTACTTTTGTAAATATCGTCTGCGCGTGTGGTTAATTTCAGATAATTTCATTTTCCAGTCTAAATATCTGTACTTTTCTAAACATCGTCTGCTTATTAATTGCATTTTTCTCTCTTTTGTTTTTGGCAACTATTGCAATGTTATGTTTACTTTTGATGTGTTTGTTCTTGTACTTTTGTATGTGATGTTTTATTCGACCGGATATTAAGGAGAATGCATACACAACAAGAGAAAGTACAGATTTTATGGTGGTTTATAGAAACGAAATCCATAATGCAAACACAGAGAAATTACAGAAGAATTTACCAAAAAGATCTTCCATCCAAAAGGACAACTTTTACAGGAGGAGAGTGTCAAACATTGATGACCTAAAAGCCAGAATTACATTCGCAATGGCCTCTGTGGATGCCGACATGCTTGCCGGTACCTGGCGTGAAATTGAATATCGACTTGATATTCTTCGTGCGACGAAAAAGGCACACGTGGAAGTTCATTGACAAGGGTCATGAAACTTTTTGAGTCTATCTAACCATTTACGTTATTAATTTTAATCTATCTTTATTATTTTATGAGTTATTAAGCATCAAAGTGGGTCCGGGACTTCATAAACACCCTGTATTTTACACTACATGGATAAATGCGCACTAAAAAGTAAAAAGTAATCTTTTAATTTTTTAAAAAATTACTTTTGATCATATAAAACTAAAGATGAAGCCCCTAATTCCTATATACGAATTGTATTAGGACATTAAACAGAAGCTCAAGGAGGCAGAATGGTTGTGATGAAATGATACGTATTGTTGGGGGTTTAGGAGTTTTCGCAGTCGCCAATTCACCGTGGCCGTTTCGCCGTCGAGACGTTTAGCCTTCGGACATTTCGCCGTCGGGACGCTTCGCCGTCAAAACATATTTTTCTTTCCATGACAGACTTTCAATATCTTGTCGTATTATTCTCTGACCGATCCTTCAATCCGAGCCGTTTTTCGAGATACTGCAATTTTTAACAATTTTTCGACCACCGTCTTTTACGCGTTAATGACCTATCGTTTTTACTGTAACACTATTATATACATGCAGTACACCTAATTGTCACACTGAGAGAACCCTTCCAAATAAATTTTTTTTCGGAAAAAAGTCATTAATTCTACGTAATATTTTAGTAATTCTAAAAGACGTGTTTAATTGCAAAAGTTTTTTTTTTCTTTTAAAATTTAAGCCAGCTAGAGGTATACAATTGGCAAACAAAATTATTAAATTAAATAGACTTAAAATAATATAACATGGCAAGATGTAATATAGGCATATAAAGAAAAATATCTCTTAAATATACAATAGGTAAACATAATTATTAAACTAAATAAACTTGATATAACAAGGCAAGATATAATGCAGTCATGTAATGAAAAATATGTATTGACGGCGAAACGTCCCGATGGCTAAACTTCCACGTCGAAACGGCCACGACGAATAGTCTCATTCCCATATTGTTGCCTGCGCACGTGTCCATAATATACTGAATGCACACAGAACTGATAACAGTTTGATAAAATTTATTTTACCAAAAGGAACACTTTAAAGTTCGGGAACGTTTTACAAAAATACTCGTACAGGTCTTCTCAGTATCACAGAGCACATTCAGTAGTTACTACTTCAAACAAATAATAACGTTAAACACAACGCAATGCAAAGCTCATTTAAAGATCTAAGCTCACACGGAGATATCTCAATTCTCCGAATTCTATTCTAATCTGAGAAACTGATAACTGATGTTCTCTCTGGTTTTATACAGTTTTCCTCCGGCCGCTGAGAAATCTCGAGTATCTTCGATTCCTCGAAATTACTAGAAGGCGTACACAGTTAAAATTACATATAAAGGACAGATACGATTACATACAGGGATGAATCAATTATAGTTATACAGTGACTGTCGTTAAATAGTAGCTAGATATCCTCAAGTCTGGCAACTTTTGGCGATTTATCGTTGAATTTGATAACAAAAATTAATTGCTAAAACGGTCGCAGCTTGGCGATATCTCCCTAATTTAGCGAGATAGCCATTTACTCGATTTTAAATAAACTTGCCCCTGTAATCTTATTCTTCTGGCAGAGCTTCGACTCTTTCAAGCATTTCATGCTACATTCTACAAAAGCTACTACAATTTCACGTATAATCTCACTAAAATTATTTAGGTTTATACAAAATCCGTAACAGTATAAAAATGATTACACTCAGTTCACTTTAGTTCGTTTTGACAATTTTGATTTAAAATTCACCATTATTAGCAGTTCATGATTTTAATTTTAATCATAATTCTATGATATCTAGATTTTTAAAAATTTTTAATGAATTTGGTTAAAATCGCATTATTTGAAAAGACCTGTTAAATATTTTGGGGTTTCATACATTATGCTAACTAGCATTTCGATAATTGATTGTATTTATGACACTGATAGACTTACTTTTCCCAAAATAACATTTAGTTGCGGATAGAATTTTTTAAATAATTAATCCTTTGCTTCGATGTTTTGAACATCTGCTTTCGTGGATTCGAAAGCTGAGCAAAGACTAGAGATAAAATTTTGATATGAAGCAGAAATTAATCCTGATTTTTGTTAAATAAATTGTAATGGAAGACGAAATTTGGCACCTTGTTTATGATCCTGACACAAAATGGTAAACATCTACAGGGACTGTTCGCACATTTTTTAGACGACTTTGCTTTGGTATAAAAAAAAGGCCTGCTTGGAAAGCTTTTAACTGCAACTATATTTTTGAAAGTGGAAATTACAGTCTGTTACCTGACAATTTTGTTTTCGTGCAAAATGGCGATTTTAAAGAAGCAATGAACGGAAAGCTACGTTTGTGCACTTTCCGAAGAAAATGATTCGTATTTAGTTATTAAAAATGGTACGAAAACCATGATTTTTCGGTAGCTAAAGCAACAATACATAGTATTGTCAATAAGAAAGATAAAAAACGTCGTTATTCCTTTCTTATTGACTTCTTATGAGAAAGTTTGCCTTCAAGGAGAAAAATTGTTCGAAATACATATCCAAAGAAAGAAATGGAATGTTTCGGATGCTTGCAGACGTAACAATTTTAATGTTAAATGAAAATTAAAAACGAAAATTAAAACTGTTTTGAAAAGTCACAGTTCACATAAAATTAAGAAGAAATCTTAGCAACTAAATTCTTGAACAGTTTGTCGTAGTACATATGAAACCCTAAAATGAAATGATTAATGATGCTTTTCATACATCTCATGGCTTATTTTGTTTGCCTTTTTTCAGCAACGGTAAAAGGTGGCGAATGAGGAGGAAACTGATTCAGCCATCCGTCCAGATGAGGAATATGGAGATGTATGTTCCTGTATTTAACGAACATTCGCTGGTGCTTGTGGATAAACTGAAGGAAAAAGTGGATGAGCCCTGGATTGATGCTCAACATATGATAGTTGCATGTGCAATAGATATCATGTTTCGTGAGTATTTTTGTACACCAATAAAAATTTCTATTTCCGGGAAAAGAAAACTTTTAAGTATTAGTACTTTCGATAATGATTTGGACTCAAGCTTCTATTCCAGTGTAATAAATAGCTGAGCGTTATGGCTATGTTTATTCCTGACTCTGGTGGTATGAATTTAATATTCTAATTTAAACTGGCTCACATAATTACAGTACGAGACTATTAGTGAGTCATAATGTGAAGGGCAGTGTGGAAGACTGTGGGAAAAGGTATATGTAATGCAATGGAGAGTGAAGCCCTGGGTCAAAAATGGACTTCATGATTTCTTATAAAGAAGGACGGGCAGCAGCGAGAAATTACAAGTGACTTATGGCTGTATATGATGTGCGATCTTATATGCGAAGCTCTTTATTTAACTGGATTAGGAGTTCCCACGTGGATAATTTAAAGTATAGCGAAAGGAATAAGCAATGGTAGATCAGCAGTGAGGGGTACAGGAGTCGGAGCATACCAGTTGTCCAACTTGATACTGACAAAAGGAATCAGTTCCTTCGATAATCTATAACGTCAGTAGTTGATATAACTGACAGACTAGCAAAGGAGGGGTGCCCACCAACGGCCGAGGGGTAAAGTCTCTAAACACTGGTAGTTCGGTCTGAGGTTGGAATTTTGCGAACGGGCTGGCTGCATGTCCATTTTCGTGGTTTTCCCCATGTGTAACGTGTTAATACGGACCAGGTTCTCCTAGAAAGCCCTCCACGAAGGCATTCCTCCCCTCTGTGTAGCGCCTTAAGGTGAAACACGTAAATAATAATAATAGAAAAGGAGGGTACTTCCATGTCTCAGTGTTATGCAGAACCTTTGATCTACCTTGAGCTATACTCAAGAAGAAAAGTTTTAATTAACATTTCTTGGTGAGGCAACTACCGACGTATTCATGGTATCGTAGTGCAGGTCTTTGTACTGCTATTGGTTTCAAGGTGACGGGAAGGAGCAAACAGTTCTGGCTCGGTTGACTTCAGAAGAAGAAGCTTTTAAGAAGCCTCAGATTTTTTCTGTTACTAAAACATTCTCATCTTATACAAAGTGAAAAAAACCACGAAGTCACTGAGCAACATCCACTTAGCCTCCAATAAATGCAATTCTGAAAACTATATTCTATAACAAAAAAAATCGGCGCACTGAGAAGGAGTTGCCCGATGGAGACAAAAATTGGTGGCTAGAAAGATTACATACATAATAAAAAATGATTAAAATTTCAGAACAATTGAATGATTTACTTCAGAGTTACATAGCTACAAAGTAACGAGCTCATTAAGGCGTTAACCCACCTCTAACGTGAATGTAAGCTGCCCCACGGCGTGGCATAGGCAGATAAAACTCCCGAACGGTCTCCCGAGGTATTTGTTGCCAAATTTGCTCCAGTTGTCGAACTAGGTCATTAACATTCCCTAGTAGATGCAGTCGCCTTCCCATCATATTCCATACATGCTCGATGGGAGAGAGATCTGGCTGGCTAAAGAAATGTTTGACAAGCTGTAAGACAGTTTATAGCAACACGTGTCGTATGTGGTCTGGTATTATCTTGCTGAAAAATAAGACAAGGGTACTGCAAAAGGAACGGTAGCAAAACAGGTCTCAGAATGTCGTCGAAGTACCACTGTGTTGTAAGTGCGCCTCTAAAGGGGTCCAGCTATTAAGGGAAACGGTACCCTCAGACCATAACTTCTGGCTGAGGGCCTGTGTGACGTGCATTAGTGAAAGCAGGATCAGCACGCTGCTCTGGGCGTTTCCAGACATGTCTTCGATGATCGTCACGACACAGTTAGAAGCGGGATTCGCCGCTAAAGACTAGACGTTTCCAGTCAGCATCATTTTAACCTGATCGAGACAAGCACCACTGTAACCTGGCTCGACAGTGTGTAGGCGTGAGTGGTAGATGGCGTAGCGGTCGTTACGAACGTAGATTTCGCTCTATCAACCGTCTGTGAATGGTCATGGTGGACCCCCGCGTGCGGGTCGCACGTCTGATGGTTGATAGCGATGAATCAGGCGCTGTGACAGCTGTCCTCCCGATCTGTTGTGGCCCTAGGTCGACCGCTACCATCATGACGCTAAAATCTGCCATTGTCTACCCATTCTTGCCAGCATCTACTAATCGCTGCATCTCTTCGACTCATATAACGAGTGATTCTCCGATTTGCCCAACCTGCCTCTTTTAATCCAATGATACGACCTCTTTGAAACTCTGATTCTGTAATGAGCTCGAATCCTGGAGCGAGGCATTTTTTCAGTTGTTGAAAGATATCCTAAATCGCACTGCAACAGCAATTTTTATTAACAATTCAAGAACAGCTCCGTATATACATCTGCTGGATGCGCTGGAAATCGCACTATTCATTCATTGGACACCAAATTTTAATCATTTGCATATTTAGTCAAAACATTTATGCATACGAAATTTCAAAGCGATCAGATGATTCCTTCTTGGTGCGTCGATTTTTTTTTTGTTGTTGTTGTAGAGGGTACTTTCTCAGAATGGGAACATTGCATCTAGTTGGACAAGAATTAATTATGACATATATTAACCGTATTGCAATAGAATCTCTTTTTAACTGACAAAATCGGGACCTTGCCGATTTCGGATAAGTCATTTTTCCCGATAATTGAATCCATATTTCTGGTTCATGTTCTCTGACACCATCTGCAGAAAGTACAGCATGCGAAATCGGTCAGCCGTGTTTTTTTATCTATCGGTCAGAATTAAATAAACGATTACAGACTATTTAAAATCAAAACACAGCCACAAGACTTTATATTTCGGGAAAAAAATTAAATAACTTTTTTAACATTTATCGTATTGTTACGGATTTTGTATTCATTCAGCTATTTATTTAGAATTGTAATTAAAATTGTTTTTTATTTTCCCGTGCAATGAAGCCTGAGACTTATTTGAAAAGAAAGCTACGCGGGAAAAGTAAAAATACAAGAACACGTGCATTTAATATTTAATAAATAGATATCTCGTAATTGTATTGTTTCGCTACCCAGAAGTATGATGAAAATAGATTTTACAAGAATTTTCTCGTGATCATTAAAAAACTTATAAAAGCCGAATAAAAACATCTCATTTCAGTTGTTTTAAGCAAATTGTATTGTTTACATAGTGCTGTTATTGATTGTAGCGAATTCGCTGTGAGATCGAATTAACTTTCTCTGTATTTTGAATTTGAGTTCTTTTTATATTCTAGTAGTGTAAAATACAATTACTGTGAGATATTGCGATATCGTACGAATATCTCTGAGGAAATATTTCAGGATTTTGTTTTATTTCTTGTGAAAAGAATAAATCTTATTAACTTTTTATCGACTTGTGCATCCAATCAATTACAAACCAGTACGCACGCAACACTTTTCTGGTGTCAGAAGTGGGATTTGAATGCCCATTACAAGAGCGATGGAAGAACAATTAAGGCAATTAATGGCAGCTTTTACTGCATTTAAAGAAGACATGAAAGACTCTGTTAAGCACGAGATGAAATCCGTTAAGAGGAGATGAAAGCTGGCCAAGATTCCGTTATAAAGGAGGTGAAAGCTGTGCAAGAAAAGATTGAGGCAGGTTAAGAGGAAATGAAAAGAGAAATTACATGCGTAATAAAAAACAAATTTGAGGGTATGGAAGGCAGCATAGATTCGGTCGAAAATAGGGCTGGAGAAATTTAAGAAAGAGTTTCTTCTGTTAAAGAACAAATAGAAGATAGAGTTTCTGCTGCGGAGCAACTAATCGAAGGAAGAGTTTCTGCCGTCCAACAACAAATTGACGACAGGGTCTCTGCTGCTGTCGCCAGAGAAGTTGACACCTTAAAAAAGTGCATGGCGATAGCAGGAAACAATTCTGAGGGTTTTAAATTTCTATCCATGACCGCTCGTCCCTCTCTGAAGCTATCGACATATGATGAGAAGACCTCCTGGCAAGTGTATAAGACACAATTTTTTATACTTGCAGATGCGAAGGATAGGTTATCGCGGGCTCTCTTGAGGGAGGTTTTAAGGGTAAGACGTTGAGCTAGCTGCAGCCGGGCAAGGCCATTTCGATAGCAGGTTTTAATTTTCTTATCACAAGCTATGACTAAATTTCATCTACAACCGTTTGTTATAATACTGCTTTTAACGCTCAGTTATGCGACAATGAACTGGAACTGCGGAGCTGAGGACCACGTACGAAGGAATTGCAGAACACCCCAGAGCACGGAAAATAAGATAACTTTTCAGCAACGACGGAGGAAGCAAATTAATGATCATATCGCGGAGCAGAGTTTGAGCGATAGTGAACAACCCCGTTTTAAAGCGCTCAAGATTCCTGCAGTGTTTGGCAAGAGTAATGGATTATCCATCAATGGGCATATCCATGGAGTTCCTTGCAATATGATCATTGATACAGGAGCTAATGTTACCATCATTCGAAGAGATTTAGCTCAAAAATTCAAGGATAAACTGATTTGGACGCATCCTGTGTTACCCTCGAGACTGCGCACAAAAGAATGGTGACTTATTTTCCGTTTCCTAATTTTCCGGTGCCTATCTTTCCGTTCCTTATTTTCCGGGTGACATTTTTTCCTACAACCTTAGAATTAAAACCATTGAGCACAGACCTCGTATTTATATATTTTTTGTCCACGTGTTGTCGAGAATCACATATGAAATGCACCGGAGATTTCCGGAGCATAATGTTTGGGAGGTTTATGATAAAATATTACTGTTTATTTATCAAGTAATATTTTAAGCAAACAAACCATACAAATAATTAAAAATTTGTGTTAAGAACCACAACTATCTCTGTTTTTCTGAAACAAATTTAAGCTTTCCCGAATACCTAAAATTTTCATTTTCATTTCTTTTATAAACTAAGTTTTATAAACTTTTATAACTAAAACTTTCTTTTATAAAACTCTGTTGAAGGTTTTTTAATGTTTCTAAACCTGTACTCAATAGAGTCAATAATATGCAAGATTTTTCCTTTCAATATTGCCTGATGTTTCAGACTCTGCACTGGGAATTCACATAAAGTGTCAAGAAGGATCTCGCGAAATTCAAGAAATGCCACAAATTGCGAAAGAGTGAGTACCACAGCTGCTTCTTACTGGATTTATTAACTAAATTATTTACGCTATTTCTTTTTTTTTTTTTGAACAATTGTTTTTGAAACTCTTGCAATCAAATTCACATGGAAAGTAAATATTAAATTAAAGAGGAAAAAAATATAATTTTCTATATGATATATATTTCCTATAACGTAGGTAGGAAATTTATGCCGGTGTATAGATCCATCAGTCTATAACTTAGTCATTCTTAAATGTCTCTTCACCTAATAGTCTGCGGTCGACTAACAATCACCTTGACTAAAATCATACTTAATCAAAACACAAATGAAACTCAACAAACTTTTATTTGACAACAACTTGTGTTTTGCAACTAAAGAGAAAATATACAACAGTATTTGTTAACACAAATATTAGAATAACGAGAAGACCTGTCGTTTCATTAACGCAGAAATATCCGTCTTTAAATACCTCCTTTTAGTTTAACTAATCAATTGGCAAAGAATTTTTGACGCGATGTACCAAATAGCCCCTACTTCCTTTCCGCGCTTCAAACAGTTGGATCCATGCGCATAACAACTAACAGCAAGGACGTTTTTCATGCTTAATGGCGCGAGTTGCAATTAACTTTCGTATAGATATGACTTATTCCTGCGTTTTCATAATTTATAAAAAATGATAGCGTTTTCGATTATTTTCTGTACAGTTTTTCTCCCCCCCCGGGGGGTTGACTCAGGAAATCCTGGGAAGTACTGGCTAGGATCTGTACTTAGGCAGTCTCAACCACGGGGGTATATAATTTGACTTCACAGGACTAGAACCCGAGTTTATTCTCAGGTTGGTTCAGGCTTGGTAGGGATCGTACTGGTACTGTCGTGTCTGTTCCTCTGACTGTGGTGGAGCTATATAGCACGTAGATTTATGAGCCTTCTATGGGGGTTTGGCCCTCATAGTTCCAGTGATGGGGACTGACGAAGTTAGGCAAGGCACCAAGCGTTCTTCTGATACCTAGGGAGTGGTGCCCCGAGGCAAAGGTGTCCTAGTGTTCAATTTTTCGATTTAGTTTCAACGTTTCTCGTCTTTGCCGAAGCGACGTATAAAGCCGGGCAGGGACTGCGGGGTCCGCGCCGCCATTGAGGGGTCCTCCAGGACCTGGATATCATAACTTCGAAAGGTGACCCCAGGGCGAAGGTCCCGGTTCTGGCGCAACGCAGTGTACAGTTTTTCTAGGTTTTTATCTTTGTCTGAATTTTGTTTTCGTATAATTCTTCATTTCAATTCAGTTTTATGAATTTACTTTCATTATTTGTTTATAACTGGTAGAGTGCCAAATACACGTCGGGGTAGTCCTTGTTATTATGGGATTACTATTTAGCAGTTTTGAATAATTGATTAGCAGGGAATTCAGATAATTGCAGGAAGAACGAAACGTATATTCGGCCCTCATTTATCATCCGGGTTTGGTGTTTAAATACTTACCCCTTGAAACGTCCCATTTAAAACATTAAACAGAGGGGGATTAATATGTATTGTTTATTTGTTTCTCCCATTAATCGTTTTTTCAAATTTTAATTTATCCTTTTCAGAAAATTATTTTCCAGCTTTATTATTTTATCTACTAATTTAACATTTCATTAACAATTAACAAGAGACAACATTAACATCCTAAAAGGTTTTCCCTAGGAGGGAATAATCTTTTTAATTAAAAAAATTTAATTTCTTACAATAATTTCTTTAAAATTCAATTCTCTGCAGCTCAAGCTGAGGAATTATTTAATTATTTTTCTATTTTCTTAACCTTATATATAGTGTTATATAATAGCTTATATTTGCATAACCTGGTAGCATTTATTATTTCAATTAGACATTTACTTATAATTTCAGCCTTTACTATAACTTCTCCCTTACGTTTCTTCAACAGAAATGGGAATGAGTTCCAGGGTATTTAAACTGAGGTTTTCGGACTGTAATACAGAGAGGGATTTTGTCGCTCGAGGTCACGTTACTAGGTTTCGCCAGCTCTGATAAGATTGAAATTATTCGACTTTGCGTTAGAGTTGCTATCGTTTAAATTTACGCCGTTTAGTCTTAACGTCTAGCTTACATTTTAGATTTTGAATCTGACCGTTACTTTAAGCTGCCTCGCGACAAATGGTGGCTGATTTTGTGAGTAGAGACATGTATTTTATGTTTAAGTTCTGATCTAAATGAATGTTGTTTTAACCTTTTCGAGAGAATGTAGTTCGTTTCAGACGCACCCATAATTTGCTTCATGTATGTTAGAAGTTTGATGCTATTTTATGCTCCTAAAGAAACTCAAACTCTGTAACTTTATAGCTTATTAGTTAACTTCATTTACATTTGCATAATCTTATGGTGTAAGCGAATATATGTGACGTGAATGAAAGGAAAATAAGGGCCATGTTAAGTTCAAGCCTATTTGTTAGTTGAACTTGTAAATATTGTTATGTTCTACGGGTTCGTGGATTTGAAGCGACTGATGCCAGCACTTGATGAGGAATCAAAACACAATTTATTCGTCAGTATTATACAGGACAGATCCGAGGACGCGTTACAATCGTCGAAAAACTGCAATAAACAAGCTGAAACAATCAGTAACATAGCCTTCAGGCTATAACGGTGAAGACAGCTTCACGGCAAAACACTAAAATACAGCTCTCGACTCCGTCGACTGCTCTGAACTCAACACACTCAAGATACTATTCACAATAAACTCCACGATACACTGCTACTCCGTGTGCAGGCAAGGTTTATATAGCCTTTGACCTGCTTTCGAGAACATTCTGGGGAAAACTGGTAAGAATTCATTCTAGAATGTTTTCGCTCCGTCTATGATATCGCCGATTTTGTAGCCAAATGGCCGACTTCGCGCCAAATTTGGCAACCCCGCCTTTTTTTGCACTTTCTGGCAACCCTAAACTCGCATTGCGGGGAAACTACCTTATCGCAGCTGGGCATTTCGTAACAATATCACGAATCTTGTAGCGAATATCTACTTATTAAGAGACGGAATATTTAGGATTCTATCTTGATTCAAACAGCTATTACTTTAATTATCAAATATTACCTCAGTGTTAAGGAAATGGAAAGGAGAAATGTCGTATTACATGTATGAAATCCACATTTTTCAGACTAACAGAGCACATGATCCGTAGAATGGTTCAGCCTTGGCTTTGGTTTGATACCATCTTCTACTGCACTTCTGCAGGGCTAAAATATCGAACTGCTGAGAATAAAGTGAGAAATTTCGTTACTAAGGTAAGTAACTCTGATATTCCTTCTGATTCCGATTTCTCACTCTTAAATTCATTCCCTTATTACAAGTGTTGTCAACCAGGAGGAATGACTCTCAGGGAATGCGGTCAGTCTTTTATTTACCTTTTAAGAATTTAGTTTTAGTTTATGAATATAAAAAACTACTTTTACTGAAAAGCTGGGAACCGCTGCTTTATAACTTGCTAATGATTTGAAAGAAAATGTCATCAGGGGATTTTCATCTAAACCCAGGAAGTGTAACTCTTAGTAAAATATGCTGATTTGAAATTTAAGGATGTCGGGTGAAATTTAAGGATGTCGGGTACATTTTTGTTATCTTTCCTGAACTCCTCAACTTCCCCTAGCATTTCCTCGCCAGGATGTAAATTTAAAGTTAAGGGAAGTGAGTATTTAAACGGGTGAATCTTGCAGTTCATTCAGACTGTGTTTTCGCTAGCCAGCGCACATTTCGTTTCTGACTTTGCTATTACGCTAATACGCCCCTTGGCCATTTCGAATAATTGTCATGCCTGTTAGGTTTGTTGAGTCAACCTACATTAGCCGTAATTTAAAGTGCTAATCCAGCACGAATCTTTTTAGACTTGAATTTGGTTCATGTAATAATGTTCAAGTTCCACCGCAAGTTGTCGGTGTTATTGTAAAGCGCAAAGTACGTCCCTTTCTGTTCATAGTTGAAAATTAATAAAGATTTATTTTCACCCTTCTTTTGTGCTGTATTATTACTTCACGCCAGTAAGAAACCTCGACAGGTTCATTAGTAGGATCTAGATTAGTTTATGTGGCCTAAGAGGGCAGGATCTTATGAGAATAGGAACTATTTATTTACAACTGACACAAAAGCGTTATTTCTCTGTAGTTCCTCTGTACACGTGTGCAAGTCATTTGAGTGAAAAAATAGTATATCTATAACAACGCCTGTTTAGTTGATGGTTCAAATAGAGGGATGAATAACTGTTAGAAAAGTTTGCAAAGAAGTATCATGAAATAGTTCTTTCTTTTAAGAACCAATTCCTATAACAAGGGTTTTACTCTGGAAATATAGTAAACGACAATGTATTTCTCAGCGCTAATGAGCGAACAAATCTCTAAGAATCGCTTCTGACAAAATGAGAAAAAAAAATCTGAAAGGTTTCAGGTTTTAAATTACGTCCAAAGGAGCTTTTTTTAACATTTTATGTGTTACCTTTATCTATTAAATATCATGTTCTTCTCACTTAAAAAAATAAAATACAGTTCAAGAGAAAACATCGCAAAATAATTTTAAATTCAGCGTATCAATAGAATTTGCGATACACAGTCTCACGCGCTCGAGATAAAAAAATTTTCTTCTGTACAACGTTGCCATTGCTCGTTTTGAAATCTTTGACTTTGTTAATCAAAAATTCGTTAAAGTTTTACAAAAATATGAAATCAATAACAAAACAAATTCCAAATTTCAAATTTGGTCTTCCAGATGGCTATATTCGCCGCAGGATTACGTCAATCAAAATTGGATGGCTCTACGTACCGTCGTTTGATCACAGTGCGAGAAACATAGATACATTTATGCAGATTCTTCATTATTTAATTTCATTAAATATAAAACAAGGCGATAATACTTAGTGACAACAATTTGAGAAGTCAAACGGGCATTCAGAGTGAACCGACGCAAAATCGCAAAACGAAAACAATAGTTCTTCAGGGACGAAGCCCTTCTGGACTTAAAAAAAAATAAATAAATATGAAAAATAAAATAAAAAAATAAAGACGAATATTCAAATTTTTCAAACTTACACGGTAACAGAGGTTTATTTCTTTCAAAGCAGTATTAATTTAAATTAATGGTTTAAATGAGAAATTCAGTTCAACAACAATATCGCAAAATAACTTTAAAATGAGCATATCTTTAGAATTTCCGACAGCAATATCGGAAAATAATTTTAAAATGAGCATTTCTTTAGAATTTCCTATACACAGTTCTGTGCGCTGGAGATAAAAAGGATTTTTCTGTACAACGTTGCCATTGCTCGCTTTGAAATCCTTCAGTTTGTTAATAAAAAATTCGTTAAAAGTTTTACAAAATCGATAATATGTTTTATGAAATCGTTTATGAAATCGATAATAAAACGAATTCCAAATTTAGCCTTCCAGATGGCCATATTAGGGTAGAGACGTACGTTATTGAAACTTTGATGGCTCTAGGCACCATTTTTTTTTATCACAATGCGAGAAACATACGTACATTTATGCAGATTCTTCATTATTTAATTTCTTTAAATATTATACAAGGCGATAATATTTTGTAGCACCAATTTGAAAAGTGAAACAACGTTTGTAGTGAATCGACGCAAAATGCCAAAACGAAATTAATAGTCCTTCTCTACAAATTGCCCCTTTGGACTATGTTCTTGCCAAAGATAGCTCAAACTTATTTAATGAAATTATTGGTTTTGCCTTAAAGCAAATTTTGCAGTTTTGGACGATCTTTCTAGATATATTCCTGCCATTAATGGGCCAATAAATTTGCCTAATAAAATTTAAGTTATTGTGGACCATTATGAAAATCTTTTTTATGAAAATAAATAAATATAAGTTCAGTTAACTTATTCTTAGCAGGCAAAATAATGGGATGTCTTTGACTATAACTTAAATTTAAATTCTTTATCCTACCACCTACCCTTATCATCTAAGATCTTTTTCATCTAAGAAAAGATCAAAATATTTTAACTTAACTCCTTGACGTTAACTGTAGACCTTTCTGCAACAAAGAAATTTCTTCCGCAAAATACCTACCTTGGATATATTTAAGGAGTGTATTCCTTGAAAGCTCCATTTCATCTACGTTAATACTACCTGTTCGTTTCTCACTTGGGTTCCTACAATTGTGAATAAATCTGCAAAGTAAACTAAGAATTCTGATTAGTTTCAAGAAATCATTAGTTATTTTTAGGCAGTCATCAAAAAATGAATCAGTTTTTAAAGTCAACAAGGAAGTCGTAACTGGTTTCAGTTCTGAAGAATAAAGCTCATCACTAAGTCTACTTTTATCTTGAAAATTGCCCTTATTTAAAAAATCAGGACCTTTCCACCACAGCTTGTTAGATCCAAGAGTTGTAGCATCTGATCCTTTGGAAATGATGTCGGCTGGGTTCATTTCTAGAGACACATGTCCCCACTGATAGTTAGAAGTAAGTTGTTGAATTTGTGAGACTCTGTTACTCACAAAGGTTTTCAAAAGATGTGGTGATGTATTAATCCAGGCTAAAGCAATGCTTGAATCTGACCAGCTTAAGCAACCAAAGTGCTTGCATCAATATCTTTGACAAACGTTTCCACAATTGATTGTCTTTTTTCAGGGATTTCTTTTGAATCCCCTAATTGTATGTTTTCACCAGTATCTGGCTTGAACGGCATTTTAACCACATATCTTCCATCCGCATGTCGGTAAAATGAGTTTTCAAAAAGTTCATTGCTGTAATTTAATTCAGAATTAACTGTAGGTTTAGTTTCATTTACTTCTTCAACTTCCCAAAATCATTTTACTAAGTTATTTAACGAATTGGCTCTAGTGTAGAATTGGGTACCCTTTCGATTGGCGAAAAATTTTGCTCAGTTTTGGCGATAAAACCCCATTTCTGGTTACTATGAGAGTTTTAACTTGGTTTTAGCATCTTGATTTTTTTAAGTGAAAATAAATCGATGTGCACATGGAGAAAGCAGTGAGCAATGACTAAGTTTGTGCAATTCGCTGATTTTTTTTAAGTGAAAATAGGCCGATGTGTACATGGACACGGAGTTTGTGAAATTCTTTGACTTCTTATTTTGGTTTTGTGTAGCGGCCATCTTGAAATTCTGCCTTCCTGGCGCCGATCTTGGAGTCAAAAAAGAATCGCCAAAAGACAAGGGGCACGCAATTGTAAACTTTTACCAATGAATTGATCTCTGTTGACAAAAAACAATAATTTAAGTCATATTTTTTTACATTTTGAATTCTAATGCTTCCAGAAACTAAAAAGCAGAAGCAGCTGCTCTGAAGAAGTAACTCATTATCTTCTAAACGTATTTTATTTGTTTTTAAAAATTCAAAAAAGTAATTCCACTACTAAAAATAAGTCTACATTTTTTGTCTTGAAAAATTCGTCATCAGCTAACTTTATTCCCTTCGGAATATTTAATTGCAAAATATCAATAGATTTCATTCTTTTCTAAGTTCGATAAACGCGTCTTTATTTGGGATTTAACAAAGTAGTGTTGCCAATTCCACTAATTGGAATAAATGCTCGTTCTTTTTTTATTCCTAATGAGAATCAACAGTACAAAAATTAGAAGTCGAAGCTGAATCAAGCACGTCTCAAAAAGGAATTCATTCATTGTAAACATCGCTGTATATATTAACACAAATTTAGACTTATTTGCAGCTGCCATCAGAGTTGTGTGTGGGGGAGGGGCAGTCCTCTTTCCCATTCACTGACGAAATGTTCAAGGTCAATTCTTTTTCTTTCAATGATTCATTTTGTTTTTCGTCATCTTTATGCAACAGCGTATGATGTGTGTCTCTTACAGACATAACAACTGAATTTAGCTTTAAACTGCGATAATAAGTGTGATGGAGAAAGGCATTTAATGTATAGTTTATATTCTTTAACAAAATCATACCGCTCAGAAACAGAAATGCTCTTAAATTTCGAACAATGATAAATTGCGTCTGATTCTTTACACATAATACATTTTCGAAAAGGGTTTGTTTTAGTTACCAAAGATTTTGAATTCTAGAGCGACTTAATTGATTTGATACTTTTGTAGAATAGCTCTGCTTAGGAAAACTACTTTTGTTTATTTCTTCAAGAATGCGAATTCTTTCTTCGAGAACTAAAAATTCCTCAAGTTTGGGAATTTCATTTGATTTTACGTTTAGTTCAAATGCTTTTCTAGATTCTCTATATAATTTATGCAATAAAATATTTAATATCAAAACATCAGATAAATTATTTCTATCAAATTCTAATACACTTAAAGATCTCAAACATCTTTTAACATTATCTACTAGTGATCTCAACTGAGAAGGTGAGTCATTTATTTTTTCAAAGTTCAACAAATTATTAATAAAGGCATCAACTACTGCTCTTTTGTTTTCATATCTGCTTTCGGTACAGCTTAAGTATAGGACCCCATTGGCGATTTTCAGCTTGGCGCACTTTTTAGAAGGTATTTTTCTGTATTTTTAATGTAAACATGTATTCTGAACTCCTGTTTTGTTTTACAACTTAAAACTTGCATTTTCAATATTACTGCTTAAAATATGCTTCCATGTACTTGTGTATTTTCAAACGTTTCTTTCTTTTTAATTTAAACATGCGTTCTTAACTCCTATTTTCATGTTTTTAATTTAAACATGAATTCTGAACTCCTATTTTCAATTTTACAGCTTAAAATTTTTATTTTCAGTATGACTGCTAAAACCATACCTCCACTTATTTATTTATTTTCAGTTTTACTGTTTAAATATATATTCTAAATTTGTGTTTAAAATTTTTCTTGTTAAAATATGCATTCTAACTTCTATTTTCAATTTTAACTGCTTATCTTAGGCTAAACTTGTATTTTCAATAGTACTATTTAAAATAATATGCCTCCACTTACTCATGTACCTTCAAATTTGCTGTTTAAACATATATTCTAAAATTTTTTCTGGTTAAAACGTACTTTCTAACTTGTGTTTTCAATTTTAACTGCTTTCCATGGCTTGGCGACATTTTTCGGTCGCCAAGCCAAAAAATCGCCAATGGGGTCCTATACTCAAGCTGTTCCCTGCTTTCAAGTGCAATGCTGGAAAATAGCGACTCAAATGTATCCTGACATGATTCTAACATTTTTGCTTCACCTTTAAGTGACGCTTTCAAATAAAACAGTTTCTCAGTATCATTTAAATCATTATTATTACCAATCATAGACATAAATTGCACTTTAAAATTCTTAAAATCTTTATAGTTACCATAAAATTGAGAAAGAGGTAAATCAGGCAGTTTAAAATTTGGGTAAAAGTTTACAATTGGGTGCCCCTTGCTTTTTTGGCGATTTTTTTGACGCCAATATCGGCGCCATGGTAAAAGCTTAGAATACTTTGCGTAAACAAAATTGCGAAGGCGGAGCTCAGTGACGCCCAAAAATGGGTGGGACTAAGCTTGTGACGTCACAATGTATTCTCTATAGATATAGAAATACAAAATACGTATAATAAATTGCTTTTATTTCAAATTACCATGATGCAGTAAATTAATTCTACCAATCATTAAAACGGTAAGCATCGTCGATGCCTCTCATACTTATATTTCAAACAGTTTCAGTTTTTTCAAAGATTTTTAAGCTTTAACATTTAAACAAAAAAAAAAGTTTTTTTTTTAATTTAAATTCATATTATGGAACACTTTAATTTTATCATTTTTATAATTGATATTATTATTACTTACTGCTACGTGATGATGCAATCCCTTACATACTAATAAGCAGCCAATCTTCATTTTTTTCTAAAAATTTTAAACTTTACATTTATAAAAAAAGAAAAATATTTTTGTTCCATATCAAAATCATACACAGCTTTCATATCACTGTTTCTTAAATCCCTAAATCAAATCATATTTTCCGTAGGCATACTACATTTCAACAAACTAATAAATAAAAAAAATCTAATTTCTCACAATGAGATAAAATAAGATAAGAAAATAAATACTTCAAATTTCGAGCACTAAGCAATGCTTCACACACATATTATTAATGAATTAATATTATCAAGTGCAATTACGATAGAAAACACTACATATTAAATGATAACGTAAAAGTTATTTATAGGGTCAAAGTTTACACTTTTGGTAGTGTAGGTACAGTAGATTGTTTGGTACAGTAGATTGTCGAATTATCGATATTCATCTTAAATCGAAAAACGTTATTAACATATCAAAACAAAACAATTTAAAATAAAATTTAAATACAAAAAACGTCTATAATATAATTTACAATTAAAACAGCAATGCACATTTAATACACAAATGATACATTAAACATTGCATATAAAATATGTTACGTTACCGCTCGGCATCACATACAACCTAGCTTTGCCCATGTGCGCACCGATCTGTATTCGCTCGAAAAACACCAAAGAATTGCAGAAACTCGGTGTCCATGTACACATCGATCTATTTTCACTTAAAAAAACATCAGAGAATTGCACAAACTCGGCATCGCGCACTGCCTTGACTTTGTCCATGTACACATCGATCTATTTTCAGTTAAAAAAAATCAGAGAATTGCACAAACTCGGCATCGCGCACTGCCTTGACTTTGCCCATGTACACATCGATCTATTTTCACTTAAAAAAACATCAGAGAAATGCACAAACTCGGCATCGCGCACTGCCTTGTCTTTGCCCATGTACACGTCGTTCTATTTTCACTTAAAAAAACATCAGAGAATTGCACAAACTCGGCATCGCGCACTGCCTTGACATTGTCCATGTACACATCGATCTATTTTCAGTTAAAAAAACATCAGAGAATTGCACAAACTCGGCATCGCGCACTGCCTTGACTTTGCCCATGTACACATCGATCTATTTTCACTTAAAAAAACATCAGAGAATTGCACAAACTCGGCATCGCGCACTGCCTTGACTTTGCCCATGTACACATCGATCTGTTTTCACTTAAAAAAATCAGAGAATTGCGCAAACTCGGCATCGCGCACTGCCTTGACTTTGCCCATGTACACATCCATCTATTTCAATTAAAAAAAATTCCAGAATTGCACAAACTCGGCATCGCACAACCTTGGCTTTGTCCATGTGCACAGTGATCTCTTTTCACATAAAAAAAGACAGTTGAATAAACTTTTATCATAAAAAATATCTCCCGCAGTAACATTATAAACCTAACATTTCAACTCAGTTAAAATAGAATTTAACATTTCTTCAAAAATGAAGCTACAGTTTAACTACAACTTGCTTTTACAAACAGGCGTAGCCAATATTACGTCATAAAACGCGAATTGAGCTAGATGATGTAGTTTACAATTCGTAAAAAACAGAACTTACCTAGATCGTTACTTCGACATCCTCTTCAGCATCGTCGGAGAACTGTGGCACATACAAATCTTTCACGCAATTTAAAAAGTCCCGGAACGGATCTGCTTCCGTCTGATTCCGGTAGCGCCTCCTCCACATAAATTCCGCAAAATAAGAATCGAAAATATCTTCCGACGATTGCCGGACACTGTGTTTTCGGAACTCCCGCTTTACCTGGCTCCACATACTTTCAATATTGTTAGTGTGGGCACCAGTCATTGGTTCAACAAAGTTCAACGAATGGTTGACAGATAAATGCTGGAAACCTTTACTATTCAAACAATCGTAAGATTTCCAGCAGTCTGAAATAATTGTCGTCCCAGGTAGAATTTTTCGTCTAATAACCTCCAACAAAGTCTCTTTCGATCTATCTTCCACAACCTCAAAAAAACACTTTCCACTCTCTCTTTCAATCCCACCAAACACCCATTTACCATTCACTCGTCTACCTCTATTATACTTTCTCTTACCAAACTTGCTTTCATCAACCTCCACAACCATACCAGGACCTCCAATCATTTCACTCTTTTTCACGCATACATCCATACACACTTCTCTACAAAAATTACGCCAATCAACCACAGTCTTATTCGATTTCACATTCACCTCATTCATAATCAAATTCGTACCAGCTTCATACACCCATAGATACGAAAACATTAAAATCTCAATCATACTCATATTACTCTCTTCAAACCAGGTACCTTTCCTCACTGACCTCTTACAATGATGAGCATTCACACCTTTTTCACGACAAATCCATTCGTAGCCATCCGATCTATCCTTTCTATCGATCAAACGCATATCTTTCATACAAACAGGACAAACATAACGAGAACTAATCAAACTTTCATGCATACACCAATCAATAATAGCTCTCTTACCGTTTTTCTCCAATTAAAAAAAAAAACGCATATTAATTTTCCCAGACATACTACTTTGCTGGATGACGGAGAACGATAGCGTAAAATATCAAGCGGGGAACTAAAAGTAAAATGAAATACTTACGCAGTTACAAAAACAAACAATATAATTTACATAAATTACTCCCGCTATCACAAAAATAACCAATAAAATTTACACTTAATTTTACATAAATTACTCACGTAATCACAAAAACAACCAATAAAATTTATATTTAAGAAAGTAACAACGATGACGTCATATAACGTTAAAACAGAGTAACGGTAACCCTGAAGTGACGGCAATGGAAGCAAACCAAGTTAAAACTATCATAATAACCAGAAATGGCGTTTTATCCCCAAAAAATTAAACAAAATTCGTCGCCAATCAAAGGGGCACCCAATTCTACACTAGAGCCAAAATTTGATTTAGAAACAGTTTTAGTTTCAAATTTATCTTTATTACTTGTTTCACAATTAGAAAGTAAAATTCTAAATCTTACTTCGAACTCTTCCACTTTTTCTTCCAATTCCTGTGTAAGGCTTAGATTATCTTGCAAATCGATTTCCTCTGGTAAATTGGTGTATTCCACTGTGAGTTGTTTAACCCAAAATTTTAATTACAATAAAGCATCCAATTTACTCATCATAATAACATCATGGTTGAGTTTATTCTCTTCCATTTTATATTCATTAAGGAATTTTATCAAACTTCCGAGTTTCGTTTTCACTACGCCGCGTTGGCGATTCAATGAAACAATATTAGTAGCCATATTCTTCTCCGGGTCTACGTACCAAAGTGTTCTTGCCGAAGATAACTCAAACATATTTAATGAAACTTAACTTCAGTAAATAGACTGTAATATTAACAATAACAAATTTATTTTAACAAAAACAACATTATTGAATACTAGCACACGCATGTGCTTATAACTTAGCTAAAAGCGAGCAACAATATACTCTTACATCAAGACAATCTGCGTACATACTAATAAGCAAAACGAAATAACTTTCGGGTTACATTGAAAGCCAAACTGTACTTGGCGTAAAACAATGCTGCCAAGCAATACTTTTTCACACACCGAACAGACTAAAAAAAAAATTACAGCTGTCCTCGCTGGTAACACGAGGTTAAATAATTCTTTTCACAAAATTCTTCTACAGTTTTATACCATTAGTGTGTGGCCTTTGATAAATTTATAAAGATAATAGCTTATATAGTCGAAAATAGAATTCGATTAATTTATTTCGTTATTAAGGCTCTCACTCTTTTTTATTATTCCTGATATGAAATAGTGCATGAATTTTGTATAGATAATTATTTAAGTTCTTTTTTAGCTATTGTTCGGAGAACAGCCTTGTGGTATGGCAGGCAATGATTGTCATTCGATGACGTACTTCCATTAGGGAGACAGCCGTAATACTTTTCCCTTGCTAAGGGTTTATCTGAAGTATTACTTATTATCTCTAGTATTTATTATTAGTATTTATTATTGTAGTATAAAAAGAGAAATAGCTTATTGTGTTATGGCAGGCAATGATTGTCATTCGATGACGTACTTCCTCTAGGTAGACAGCCGTTTTCCCTTGCTAAGGGATTATCTGTAGTATTTATTATTAGTATTTGTTATTGTAGTATAGTAATTAGTATTTATTATTGTAGTATAGTAATTAGTATTTATTACTGTAGTATTTGATTATCTGTAGTATTTACTTCCGTTAGCAAGATGAAATGTCGCCCATACCCTTAAAGAAGCCAATTTGCGCAACCAAGGCTGTTCTCCGAACAATATCTTTCTTTTTCGTACTAAACCAGTGGTTTCAAATTGAAATTGCACTGATTGCTGAATGGATAATCTGCAGAAAGCTGACGGATCAGAACTTTAATTTTTTAACAGAATTAATTTTTTTTTTCTGCAGAAGAAGAAATATTTTAAATTTCGTTTGCTAAATATTTGTTATAACACATATAAACAATGATAATAACTCAAGATAAAAAATTCAAATTTATATTTATTTTCTAAATAAAATCTAGTTTGGCAAATGTACGACATTTGGGAGGGGGCTGAATTGGGTAATTTAAGCATACTGGCAGCTAAATATTAAATTTTCAGGTTTTCATTTATTTCAAACAATTATAATATGTTTAATTAATCATAAAACAAATTACTTTAATTTAAACTTTAAATTACTTGTACTTATTTGTGATTTCAGATCATCCTGGAAGGTAAAGAAGCTTTAGAAACAAAGCCACGAGGTGATAAATGCAGCGAGCAATCTGAAAATAAAAATAAATTTTTCTTAGAAATATTACTGGAGGAACATGCTAAGGATGAAAGCTTTACTTTAGATCACATTCAGGACGAAGTAATAAATTTCATATTTGCAGTAAGTTAGTTTCCGTAACTTTTTTTCTGCTTGTAATGTGCAATTTCGTTTATTTTTTAAGCTTTTTATTCTTAAACACGCGCTATATAGTCATGATAGTATAACAGAGATTGTTATAGTATCATGATTTTATCGTTTTACTGATAAATAGATTTTAAAAAAGAAATATTCAATCTCAAGTAGATGGCGGTTTTAAAAGAAATTTTATATATTACCGAGTGTTACTGATGGGGATTCCTCTTCTTCAAGAAGCAAAAATACTCCCTGCAATTGTACGAAATTAACTTATTGTCCGTATTATGTGGTGACTCTGTATAACTTTGGGCTGATCCCACGGGTTCGTCCTGGTGACGTGTCTTCAAAGTGTCTGCCCTATCAACTGTCAATGGTAGGTTATGCATCTACTATGGTCGCAATGGGTGGCAGGGAATCATGTTCGATTCCCGAAAGAGAGCCTGATAAACGGCTACTATATCCAAGGAACTCATCAGGCGCGCAAATCACCCACTCCCAGAACGAGGAGGTAGTGACGAAAAATAACAATACTTTCTTATAAGGTCCATGACAATACGGGACTTATATGAAACTCCGTTGATTGGAATAAGTGCACTCTTAATCTTTTAAGGAGGATCAACTGGGGGTAAGTGGAGGACAACTGAAATTAGGCGGCCAGCAGCAGCGGTAATTCCAGCCGTAACAGCGCAGGGATAAATCTTTTAAGTCCTGGTAACAGCGTACATTAAAGTTGTTGCGGTTAAAAAGCTCGTAGCTGTATCTTAGTTCCAGACGGGTGGTCCGCCTACAGGTGGTTACTGCCTGTTCTGAACAGCTAACCGGTTTCCTTTGATGATCTTCAGCGGTTGTCTTGGGTGACTGGCAAGTTTACTTCGAAAAAAATTAGAGTTCTCGTATGTCTCTTAAATCGACGAAGTAAACATTAAGAGAACCGAAATGAAAAGCCGAAGAACCACAAGTCTGAAGTAGTGGTTTCGAAGAGAAGTCAACTAACTATCTGAAATCATCTTGAATTTCTGTGTATATTTGTATTTTAAATAACGATATTATTTAGGTATTATATAGAAAGATGTCATATATAAATACTTTCTGTATTAATTATAATGTTCTATATTAATTTCTGAATTCAATTTAAAATTGATTAAAAGTTTTTAGAAAATAGAAGAAAGTTAAGTTAGAAGTATTGTTACAATGACAAATGCATAAACATAGGAGCCAACGACAATATATGAATATACTGAATTTTAAAGATTGCATTTCTGAGAATGAGAAGAATATCACTATAAGAGCACCACAGCACTTTCTTTTTAATGATCACGTACAAAATACAGAAGAAAATGTGTATAACTTTCTGATTTTGAAGTTGGTAAAAGTTTTTCATCTGGGGTAACAGCTGCTGGAAATCGTGGTAGTTCACTCATGTCGAACTCTATAAGCAGGAATCGTGGTTTAACTCGCTGAAAGAAAAAACAAGCTCTCTTGGTCCTGTTAATATGGGGTGAGCACAAAAACAGCCCCAGATATCAAGATGACATAACATAAAAGTTTGCTTGAATAAATCGATAAAGTTAATATCCAAGATTAACTTAATTTTTTAAAGATAATAACCAAGATTACATCAGTTTTTTTTCTTTATTTTATGATTTTACCAATAGGACTTTTATGACATACCTCGAGTTACACTAGCATATGGAAAACTGCATGCATCTCACAGCAACTAATATAGTATAAGCTACATTCTGAAAATGTAGTCGTTGACATCAGTGCGCAGCGTGCGTTCAAATGGAGCTTTTAATTTGATTCGCCTATATACAAGTCAATTTTGAAGTAACATTGCAACATCGAGTATGCTTGTCTATCATAATGTTACGGATTTCGTATTAAAATTACTTTATTTTCCTGCGCAACGCAGACGATTTTTTAAGAGAAAGCTACGTCGGAAAAGTAAAAATAAAAGAACGAGTGTATTTAATATTTAATAAACAAATATCTCGTAATTGCTGTTGCCATCCACAAAAATCGAGAAAATAGGTTTTACCTGAATGTTCTAGTGAATCATTTTTTTTTTATGAATGGCGGGTACTTGCCTATAACGGTATTGGCCACTACTAAGGCCAGAAGTGGGGACTATTTTATTATGGAGGCACCTAATAGGAGGCCACCACTACCTCCTATAAAGGGACATACAATTTTACATCCATGCCTTCTCCAGGATTCGAACCCGGACCCTTCAATATCGCAGTCAGGCTCCCCTAACCATTTTACCGTCTGGGCGGCTCTAGTGAATAATTAAAAAGCTTATAAAAGCCGAATGTTAATTCGGCTCACCTCAGCTTAGTTGTAGCTGTTTTCTTTTGTTTTTAATTGAGTTCTGTTTAACGTTTGAGATATTGTACGAATATCTCTGAAGAAATATTTCAGTATTTTGTTTTATTTCTTGTGAAAGGAATAAATTTTATTAACTTTTGAACGCAGGCTTCAATTGACATTCAATCCATTACAAACCGGTACGCACGCAACAATAATATGTCCGCAACGTTGAAGACTGTTGGTGAATTACCACCAAGCCTACAAAGGCAGACGCAAAAAAAGGCAAGTACTACAAAGTACTAAGGCAGTACTACAAAGGCAGAAGAAGGGTGTAAAGAGTCCTTTATTAACTCAAATAAAGTTTAACATTAGACACTAACTCGTGCTTACAAAAGCCAACATTTTTGGCTTAAATCGAAAGGTAATGAATAACTTAAAGTTGATGAAGTATAGCCTAACGGCTTCACAATTTAACTATCGCACAAGATGGCTCTGACTCGAAGTCGGCGTAAACAAACGTAGTGGTAAGAATAACTCGATTCTGCAGAATTTTAATCGCTAGAGAATTAAAGTTAGCAGCGTGGCCCTCAAGCAGGCAGAACATGTTCCGATTTCACCCTTCAAAACCTTCCTTTAAATACTCCCGTCTTTCCACCTAATTTAAATATCGCGCGTGCTGGAAATTTGCATTCTGGCAGGAAAATGAAATGAAAATTGAAACGAAAGGTACTTAAAACAATGAGTTAGAAAATTAAACGTTACTCTACAACGTAAAACATTTAGTGAGACAGGTTGCATCTGTGATCGAGTAACGGACATTCTGACTATTTTCAACTCGAAGGGAGCTCGATTGACTTACCTGAACAGTTTGTGACCGTTTTCTGTGGGTATTTGGGAAGTATTGTGTATATGTACACAGCGCGGGGGGAGGAGGAAATGGGTCAGTTCTATAACTCCCGTTCTACTGAGTCGATTGACGAAATTCAAATTGCGTTTCCCATATTTCGAAAGCGTGACCTAGGATATGTTTTAGATTTGTGTATGGCAGTGTTCTAACATAGGTATTTTGACACAAATCGGACTTTTTCTGAAATGACATGCCAATTTTTTTTCCACATTTCGATTGTACGACTCATATTATGACAGACTGCCAGGCTTTGTAAAAATCTCAAGAGTAGTTTTTAAAAAATTAGCTCGCCAAATTTTAGCACCTCAGTGTTACTTGAATTTCATATATATTTATTAATATCTCTTTTTTTTATTAAATTTACTTGATTTCTTCTTCCAGAATTCGAAATTTGGGCTTAATCCAAATATAATTCCCACATTTTCTAAGATTTATTTTAAAAATTTGCATTTATTTTTAAGCACACCCGCAAAAAAATTACTTTTATTCAAAATTTCCGAAGATATACGTGAATTTGTATATTGGCGCGTTTTGAAATTTGGCATATTTATTGAAAGCAATAATAACGAAAATGTGGTTTACGTACTTTGTTAAAAGTATTTGAAAGTAAGAACGATGTGACTTTTTCTCCGCTCATGCACAATGTAAAAAGGTAGGAACGAGGCGACTTTTCCCCTCTCTCGCACAATGGAAGGGATAGGAAAATAGGCTGCTATGTATTAAGAAGTCCGCCAAGTGAATTATTCTTGGCACAAACTGAAAAAAATTCTCCAAGTTAAATTTTTGAATTTCTCCATAAATTTGGCACCAAATTTATGGAGAATTTAATATTTAGGCATAATTTGAGTCGTAGAATCGAAATATGGAAAAACATTGGCATGCCATTCCAGAAAAAATCCGATTTTCTGTCAAAATACCCGTATTAGAACAATGCTATATATAAATCTAATATATGTCCTAAGTCGCGCTCTCGAGACATGGAAAACGCAATTTGAATTTCGTCAATCGGCTCAGTAGAACGGGAGATATAGAACTGTCCCCCCCCCTTTTTGTCACAGTTTACCTCCACAACCCATAGCAATAAATGTTCAACAACTCATCAACGCTGCTTTGAACTCTCTTCAATGAATAAGCTGCACAACATGCTATTAGAGTTGGATTACCGGAAGGCAACGTCTGTCACAAATAGGTTTAAGAGACGGTTTTCACCTATTGGTGTTTGATAAGCACATAAGCGCAAAGAGAAGGTTCTTTTAACCATAGATACATTTTCTCATTATTTATAACTGGAAATGCATAGGCGTACAGGAGTTTTTACTACGCTCGGACAAAATAAGCTTAATTATCATTCTTTAGTCACTGTCAATTTTGGTGCAAAAAAATCCTTCAGTAAGCACGGGAGTGTTATCATACATCAACTCGTAAACAGTAGCTTTAACGTCTGTTTAAATTAGTAATTTCAAGCCAAGTATCTCAGTAAACAAACCTTCTATCCAACTGTCGCTTAAATGAGCTTTTCATTATGATTAAACTATATACTTATATTTGATTTCTAATGTTCTGTAATTGCCAGCGACCTTAGTACTGGGCATAATACCTGCTAATGAAATTATTTCAATGGAGCCAGTGGAGAAAAAGTTGAGTAGAGTGAGCGTTAGATGGTGGTGCCAATGCCAATTTTGTTTCAATAGAAATCCACATGACATGACTAGTTATAATTTAACGATAACCTTCTATTTTTGGTAGGGGTAAATGATATAATGGGCTGAAAGCAAATCTCTAAAATTTCGGAGGGAGTACTTATAATACTTTTCTATCATAAATATTGCAATCAAGTTTCATGCCAGTGTCTTACCATATTAAAGTTTTAATTCTACATATAAAGAAATATCATTGTATTTTAAGAACGCCTCCCATTTCTAATAATTATTAACATTTTTGCCTTCCCTAAAGAATTGAATTCCCGTTAATGGGCACTCATGAGACCATCACTTTTTTTTTCTGTTAATGGAGAGTGTCCACTGAATTGGAATGCATTGTTTTGGTACTTCCAGAGTCAATGACTACTTCTTCTTAGGATCCATGTTCTGTTGCGAGTGTCTGGCAGAGAATTTTTGAATATAACTCAGTTTTAAATAATCTCTTACCATTTGAAGTAGAACCACGAGTATCCGAATGTCTTAAAATTTTTTTCCATGTATGTAAGTTTTCAAGAAAGATAATTTTTTCTTTTCACAGGGTTATGATACAACAAGTAGCGCTTTAAGCTGGGCTCTTTACCTATTGGGCCTACATTCAGATATTCAAGGTAGAGTATATCAAGAATTATATTCTATATTCGGAGATGATAAGACAAGAAATGTTACTCTTGAAGATGTGAAGAATATGACATATTTAGAACAAGTTATCAAGGTACAGACTTTTTAAGTTAAAACGCGCTTTTAATATTTACGTACAGTACATAGAAATGAAATTTTAAAATAAAAATTTAAATCTATTAATTTGAGCGAATTAGTACCACAAAATATGTGGTAAAAGAAGAAACGCATAAAGAAAAAAAGTTTTCTTGCTGTTTGCTCACTTATTTGCTTGCTATATATATATATATATATATATATACACTCACGTTTGTGAAAATTGCAACACCAAGAAGGAATCGTCATAATTGAATGCAATTTAATACACAGTTGAGGGGTAGTGGTACAAATAAATGATTAAATGTTCAAAGCAAACAAACAAGAACAAGAGATCAGAATCAGTATTTTGTGTGGCCACCACGCGCCGCAATAAGTGCTGCTACACGACGTGGCATGGAGTCAAACAAAGTTTGAATGTCTGACTGAGGAAGAGCATTCCATATCGTTTGTACGCGTACCCAAAGTTCGTCTGCAGACGCAACAGGACGAGGATCACGAGCAAGACGCCGACCAATGACATCCCACACATGTTCAATTGGCGACATATCCGGGGAACACGCAGGCCAAGGAAGAAGCTGTACCTGCTGCGCTGCAAAGAAGGATTTAACAATCCGAGCAGTATGAGGGCGGGCATTGTCCTGTTGAAATACAGCGCCTGGCAAGCTTTGAAGGAAGGGAACAGCTTCGGGCTGTAGAACTTCACGGATATACCGGTTGCTGTTCAGATTGCCCACAATTCGTAGCAATTGAGATCGTCTATGATATGCTATGGCGCCCCAGACCATAACTCCGGGTGTTCGTCCACTGTGGCGTTCGATAATGCACTCCGGAAGGTGGCGTTCACCGGCATAGCGTCTGACACGAATGCGGCCATCATGGTACCACAAATTAAAGCGGGATTCGTCAGAAAACACGACATGCTGCCAATCAGCACGCCAGTCTCTATGCTGATTGGCCCATTGTAGCCGCAGGCGGCGATGGTCGTGCGTTAGGGGGATCCTGTATAAAGGAGTCCGTGCGCGCAGTCCACACTGCAGCAGACGTCTACGAATTGATGAAGCACACAATGAAACACCTGTAGCTATTGACCACAGTGCTGCCAATTGTCTAGAGGAAGCTGTACGGTCCGTCCGCGCCATGCGGACCAGGTGTCTATCATCGCGAGCTGACGTCACATTTCGGGGTCCACTCCCGGATTTCCGAGTTGTCCGACACTCGTCCGTCCACTGCTTCCAAACGCGCATCACTGTGCTGCTGTTACGCTGCACACGAGAGGCTACTGCACGATACGACAATCCAGCTTCACGAAGGCCGATGATTCTCCCTCGTTCAAACTCTGTAAGTTGTTCAAATCTCGCTCTCTTTCGTTGACGAGGCATAAGTACAGATTGAGTTAACGTTTACCACTAGCAGATAACCACCGATAACCATACACGCCTCGCTACAGCCGTCTATTTATTCGGATCCATCAGCCGTTCAGAGGGCGCTGCTCAGCATACGCATGCGCTACGGATTTGCAATTCTAATCATTTGCATATCATGCGCTACTTTGCATTTCCTGAAAATTTCAGCTCACTCGCGTAAGTCCTTCATGGTGTTGCAATTTTCACAAACGTGAGTGTATATGTGGATTATTTGAAATTTATTAATTATGAATTTCAGTTTTAAGTTTTGTGAAAAATTAGGTCTACAGTGCATGCTTTACCGGATCACAAACTTCCTCAAGGACTCGGCCACTGGCGGTATATAAACTTGGTCTTTAACAGCCGGCAAAGAAAGAAATCGCATCGTGTTAAATCCGACGAACGGGGTGGGCAGAAGAGAAAGTTGTTGCGGCTGTGCAGCACGTCCAGTCCAGCTTTAGCGAAGTACACAATTAAGAAATTGTCGCACATTCCTGTGAAAATGGGGCGGAGCACCGTCTATTTGCAAAATGTAATCATCATAATTCGTGCTCAATGAGTCACAACCAGGTTTCCAGCATGTCTAGACATAAGTCACCGATCCCAGTCTATTGTTAAAAAAAAATGGGCCGTGACTTTCTCGCGGGATACCGCACGGGAAACATACACGAAACTCCCGCTGCACCGAAACCACAGATCTGGACACCTCAAAACGGAGCACATAGAAAGCCTCTTCTTGTTGCCAAGCTATCTTGGAAACTGACACTGCGGCTGTGCAGTAGGCATGACGAACAAAGAGCTGAACGATTGGTCGTAGGTCTAAGAAACCAGTTTGAAAAATTAATTTTCTTAACTTGACATCTTTTCGCAATACAAACTTGAAATTTTTAAGCTAGCTTTCTAACAATTAATCTTTTAACTTTAGTTAGTTGTTATTTACTTCACTAATATTCTTTTCGAAAAAAAGACTAGTTCTGTAATGCGCAAAACTGGTCCTAATAGAATATTACATTGCTTCAGTCACTTTTTGCTTCTCACGATAAAAAAAAACTTAGAATACTTCGATTTCGGAGACTGTGTTTCGGAGATACATTAATTAATTTTTCTTTCAAAATTTAACGTTTCTAAACAGCAAAACTGAAAATTCATACTTTCATCATTGCTGCTTTAAAAAGTTCTTTTAGAAATTTATATTTTTGAATCATATGCACACCTGTTTTCAGCTCATTTGATACACCAGTTCCAGGTTCCGTTATATTTACAGAGATTACGAATATAACACTGTTACGTCTCTGAAGTAAAGAAGCCGTTGCTGTTCCTTGCATTTAATGCTTGGCCACAGCCATGTTCAAAATGGCAATGTCCAACCTCGTGCTGCACGCAACTTCAGCAATTCTTCAGTTCTCACCAGATCGTACTGTTGGGCCGCCCTACTCTTTCCTGCATGATGTCGCATAGCGAATATAGCTAATCCGTGATTGGCAAAAGAGTTGTCCAATACACATCAACCGCTGCTATGCCAGATGGGCTTTAGCAACATGTGGAAACAGCATAAGCTAACATAAACCAAGAACACATCCAGATCACCTTGCTTTTAGTACTCAGGCGTGTAACAGCAATTATTGTCAGCCATTGCAGTTATACAAAACGAATTTTTTCGTATTTCGCAATCGAAAGCAGCTGTAATTTTAATCAATTCACACTTGTACTTTGTACTTTACATTATTATTTATGCAGTAAACATTTCTTTGATATCGCTTAGTATTCTTGGTGTTGCATTTCGGATGGCTAATAGTATAGCTTTCATAAAAGATATTATACGTCTCATAAAAATGTATATTTCACGTACATGTATTTTAGGCAAATAAAATGTTGCATACAATCATATGAAGTACGTAGCTTAGGTAAAAAAACCACGTAGAGGCACAATGAATATGTCCTTGAATAACAAAGAGAGTTTAGGATCCATCCGAAATATTTTCCTTTCCAAATCTCTAATGAATTAGCGCTAAAAGTCGCCGAATAGTGGCAGGCACGTTAGGCAGACAGCCATCGCGCAGTTTGCATAATAAAAGATACCAGAAGTACAAAACCTAACAATGATTTTCATGACGCATCAGAGTAACTTCTTTTTCACTTTAAAATTAGCACAGTTACAGCACATGTATCTCCACCCGTAATGGCGGCATGGTGCAAATCATGGTCTTGTGAGCAAATTTAACGTGCATTAATAACGCTTCAATAAATTGGTACTTTTCTTACAAAGAATTATTTTATGCGCATTTTTATGAATTTTTACAATGGGGGCGAGCAAAAAAATTTAAATATGAAATTTAACTATTTCCTATCATTCGTTTGTTTGAAGTTAGGTAATTTATGTTCCAATAATGAAAAAAAAATCCGTTTTTCGAAAAAGCTGGAACTAATCTCAACTATAACGCAAGTAAAAATTTAAAATGCTTATATTTTCAAGTATTAAAATCACATTTTTCTTCACAACCTTAAGAGTATTACTTCTAGTTCGAAATTAGCTATGTAGAAATGTTTTAAAATACGCTCACTTCCAAAAGTTAAGCACGGAGAGGAAAATGCTAATTTCCGGAAGTCAATCAGAATTGAAGAGGATGAAATTCGCTGTAGAGGTAGATGGAAGTATGCAAATATGTTAGGTAACAGCCAATCGCGCTTTCATGTCAAGAAATACGCAAAAAAGGCAGTTTTATAAGAAGCCAGATGTATGAAGGGTTACAGAAGTTGATTGTATGTGCTGATAGAAGGTGTTTAAAACTTTCACACAATTTGCTTTCAAGATATACGTGTTTCTATGACTTCCAGAAGACGCATGGAAGATTCTGAGCGCTGGCGTGCTGTGGGGTGCATTGAAGCAGGGCAGTC
This sequence comes from Stegodyphus mimosarum, assembly GCA_000611955.2. Classification (NCBI taxonomy): domain Eukaryota; kingdom Metazoa; phylum Arthropoda; class Arachnida; order Araneae; family Eresidae; genus Stegodyphus; species Stegodyphus mimosarum. Next base: position 67,573 of record KK119488.1, read on the forward strand.
GATCACAGATGTTCCTCTTTTCTTCGTTCATCATTCTGTAATTTCACGTTTATGGAAACAATTCCAAACCACACAGACAGTTTGTCCGAAGGCCTGTAGCCGGTTACCCAAGAGTTACAACCCCCGCGGAAGTTCGATATATTGCTATCTCGAGTTTGTGTTCCTCTATCCGTCCAATCAAGAGGTGCACGATTGCAATGGTGCCGGGAAGAAGTAAATTGGAATGTATCTGACTGGGGCAATGTCATGTTTACTGATGAGTCAAGATTTGCTCTGGAGCCAGATAACAAGCGTATAAGGATATGGCGTGAACAACGAACACGCAATCAATCCCAAAACATCACCGAACATCATGCATTCCGAGGCCGAAGCATTATGGTGTGGGCAGGGATTTCATTAGAATATCGCACCGACCTGCACATCTTTAAATGGGGTTCTTTGACGGCTGTCCGGTATCGAGATGAAGGTCCTAGAACCCATTGTGAGATTGTACGCTGCAGCAGTTGGCCCTCCTTTTGTTTTAATAGACGATAACGCACGTCCCCATAGAGCTGACATCGTCGATGACGACCTGGAGAGTAAAGGGATTGCGCGTAAGGCGTGGCCAGCATATTCGCCCGACCTTAATCCAATTGAAAATCTTTGGGATGCTCTCAGCCGTGCTATATCTTCACGTTTCGCACCTCCAGCCACTCTTATTGAGCTGGAAACTGTTCTACAAGAAGAATGGCGATTGCTTAATTCTGCGGTGGTTGATCACCTAATTGAAAGCATGGTCACAAGGTGTAAACTTTGTATACAGATGAGGGGGGAATCACGTACCCTATTAATGGCCTTTTTTTTCATTTTATGCTGTTTATTTTCACTTTATACATAATTCTGTTTTAGCCTCCAGTATGTCATTATCTGATAACTTACAAAAATTGAATATTGTTTTCATTTCTGTGTATAAATAAAGATTTTGTTTTATGCATAAATATATATGCTATTTTCCTGCGGAATTTTGTGTCCAAGCTGTATTTGTTGATTTTTTTGCATTTTACATCTTCGTGCTTAACTTTTGGAAGTGAGTATATTTCCAGTACTAAACATAAATAAAAAAAATGTAACGTTTCGTAAGGAATAAAATCAGTTCCAAAGAACGAGGAGAAAAATTAATGGCAATGAGCGAATAAATGCGTATTAAATTTAATAATTACATAGAATAGCTGTAAAACTTATTAACGTTTAGCCTGACAAATTCAGTTGACATTTATATGGAAATTTATATCCTTTCATGAGTCCTGTCAGTTTAAATGTTCAGACTCAACAATAAATACCGAATTATATTGGATCCAAAATCTTCAGAATATTAGTGTTAAAATTGTTATAAATTAATCAGGTATTTGAGAAGAAGAAAATGTTTTTTCCAACTCACTTCTGGTAACCATAGAAATGCCAAGACGCATGCGCACCAACCACGTCAATCGCACCCAGTTATTACGATCCTCTTGTTCTTTACTCTTATTAAGTTTTCCGCATGTGCTTGTATGCAACATTAATGTATCTGTCGCTTTATGTTATTTTAGTTACAGCTGAATAAATGTGATTTATGCTTATGTATGCATCCTATCATTAATTGATATATCCCTCACACCAATAAAGTTTCGGAGACTTGACCGCACTGCTGGGTGCACAAAGGGTAAGCTAAATTTTGCTATCTTTATTCTTCCAAAATTTCATCCATCACGATAATATCAAGGAAATTTCAAGATGAAAACTAGGCATTGAAACATATATTCAGAAAAAGGCATTTAAGAAAGTGATGAAAAAATAGCAAACGATCTAAAAGCTAAGTCATTTGTGTGAAACATTTAAGCTCAGTGTGTCATTAGTGTCACAGTGAGCAGAATAAACTTAAATTCAATAAATTACCTATTTAAATTGCTTAAAAATACAGAAAATTGGGATTTTATGTTTGAACTAATAGGGAAATGAACAAATATAACTTTAAAAGTAAAGACACAGCTAAGTAAATGCTTTCAGGTACGAAAATCGTAGCGCATGATTTCGTATTTATTGTTTTGCTGCATTTTCGTGGTAAATTTCAGTTTGTAATTTATACATTATTTTAATTAAGGGCTATTATTCCCTTTTCAATGAATCATTAAAGGTGCATTCATATATCTTTTTAATATTTTTCCGCGTTATTATATTTTAGTATTTTTAATGCTTTTCCTGTACTGTTATTACTTTCAGGAAACTCTTCGACTCTATCCATCTGTACCCTTTATAGCAAGAGAAAACAAAGAAAGCATTAAAATAGGTGAGTTTCTAATTATTTGATAGCTTCTGATTTGACTTGCCTTTCATTCAAGCTCTTCTTGAAAGTAATTTGTAAGTAAGAAATTAGAAAGCTAACTATTTTTAATCTAAAGGATTTTGATTCAATCCATATTCTTCCTACCAAGTTTGATTTCGATTCTTAGTTGGAAAATCTTCAAACAGTCAATTTATAGAGTTTCTCTTTCTTTGGTAACATCCACTGAGTGAATTAAAACTCTGAAGACTTAAGCGACTTCTCTCTATGTCTTGGCAATTATAACAGAGAACTGGAAAGTATGTAAAGACCCTTTTATTAACTAAACTAATTTAATGGAAGGCACAGCTAATGCTTACACATACAGTCAGCACCTATGACGTAAATCGAAAGTAAAGAATTAAACTTAACTAAGTAAATTGTATTTAATCCAAAGGAAAAAGCCAAAGAGAAACAAAAAGCTCAACGTTGGCTCAGTCCTAATGAAACAAATCTGATTGCGAGAGTAACGCAACGCGCAGATAAACTGCTCTCAAGAGAATCAAGTAGTATAAGGTATAGCCTCTTCAACGAATAGATTGCCAATAATCCAGGAAACCCTCAACTTTGCCTCTAACACAACCAGCCAGCATTTCATAATATCATGGATCAAAGCACTTTTCGGCAACAGGATAACGAGGAAGTGAATGCCCTAGCAAAAGAAACTGCTAGGGGTATTAATGAAAAGAAAATAACCATTCCATGAGCCAGGCTCACCTCAAGAGGCAGTTCAAAAATGCATTTCAAAAAGCATGGCAACGCTGGTGGGATTCCGCCGACCAGGGCAGGCGCACATACGACCTATGTCAAAGAATAAACTCCACGCCAAACGCCATAATTACACAAATAAACATAGCTGATCTCAGGCCAAGGCCCTTTCCCGACATACTTCTACAAGAAGAATCTTCCACTTTCCACCATCTATGCGTATGTGGGGAGAGGGACGATCTAGAGCATTAGCTATTCACATGCAGCATAACACCAAGTCTACACCTGAGAAGACCAAGACTACAACAACATGTGAATCCATACCTCAGGGACGCGCAATCAATAATAGCCATATGAGGAAGCGCATAACGCAAATAATGAATATTCTGGCATCAAGGTATCTAGAACTGTGCGATACAGAGTGATTCCACTCAAATTAATATGCAAAGAAAAGCCTCGAATGATTATTATTCGAATTTCTAACAAAAGCGTTCACAGCAAATAATGAAAGCATTTCAAATTACGCATTTTACACAATCACACATGCAATTTAACATACAATTAAATACTCCACTAGCCGAAATAGATCCCGCTCTCATAAAGCTCTAATTTTTGGAAGTATGCTTACAAATGCATCTACTTTAGGACGATGGTAAAAATTTCATAGGCTATAGTCCCAATTTGTTTTTCCAAAAAGTAATAAAAATTACTGAGAAACAGAAATTTTAAAGATAAATCAGAAAGTAATTTGAGAATTTTGTTTGGTTTGAACCTGAATTTCGAACTGTGAAAGAAAATATGAAGTAAGTTTAGTAAAAAAAAAAAGAGAGATATACATAAATGTGTACCAAATTCAATTAACATTTGAGAGCTGAAATTCTGAGAACTAAGTTTTCAAAGACTACTTGTAAAATTCTTACAAAACGTAGCACTGGGGCATAATTTGAGCCATAGAATCAAATATGGGAAAAAATACTATGTCATTTCAGAAAAAGGCCGATTTTGTGTCAAAATACCTAATTAGAACAATGCCATACATAATCGCATATATATCCTAGGTCGCGCTTTCGAGACATAAAAAACTAAGTTAAATTTCGTCAATTTGTATTTTTTAGAACATGTTTATTGGTGTTTTTTCCCGTTGAATATCGAAGCGCGTATTTATATGTGGTGCAGCGAGGGGTATTTACATTTCTACTTCTCACTGATGGCAGAAGATGAAAATTGTTGCTGTGGCCCTACGACATGGTATCGCTGTCTTTGTAATGACCGGCCGAGTTGATTCCATCAATTTTCACCTCTATAAAGAATCACGTTTTAATTTGAATCCATTGGATTATTTTGTGTCAAGACAGATGAAATCCGATGACAATGCGCGTTCATTTCCTTCTTCAGATAAGCTCCCGCAGAGCGTACTGCAGACGCATTTTCAACTCTCAAATGTGTTCGTCAGTCTTTGCGAGAATAGTGTGCTTCTTGTATTTTTAAGGATGGTTCGTGATTCATATAGAATTGTAACGTCTTCGTACATATGTGATCTTTCCTAATTGTCTTTCTAGCTTGTTTCGTAGTTAAGATTTTACATGCTTCACTCGAAGTTTGGTATCTGACCACGTCATCAACATGAAATTAACACTCACTGAGTTGATTCTAACTGGTTAATTTAACGGGTTTTTAATTAAAATTAAGTGTTATTATACATCGGTGAAAGTTCTTTGACACGAATGCCATAATTTGATTTTCTTCTATGTTATTTCTATAGTGTTAACAAATCTTAATTCATTTTCATCTGCACGTATATCCTAGCAATATTTGGGTGTCAGTAAATAATGTTCATTGCATTGCAGCAGTATATTTTGTTGTTTACTGCAAAATTGCTGTTGGCTCATATCATTTCCGGTTGCCCATTACAAATCGCTGTCGGCTGTATGTTATTCTTTAATCATAACAACACGAAATGCTATTATCAGATAATTGTATCTTGTTTCTTCTCTGAGCTCCATGAAACTATCTATATTTCAACATGGTAAGGGTAGGTGAATGCAGGGTTGGACACCCGGACGGCTTTGTATGACAAATCCGGTGTAATCCGCTACCCGCAACTATGTAGAACACGAGGGCTGCATCGGGAATTTAGTAATGCTCACTACGAGGTTTTTGACATGATCAAACAAGGGCGTTCGATATATGCTTCAACATACTGTTGCGTGCGTACGGGTTCGTTATGGATTGAACGCACACGTCGTTAAAAAAATAACCAAAATTTATTCTTTCCACATTTTAATTACAATTCTAAATAAAAAGCTACATAAATATGAAATCCGTAACACTGCCCCCTTCCCAAGGACTGCATGTGCCGGGTATACAATCCTTGGACAGGAAGCCAAACTTACAAGTAAGGCATCAATGCAGTAATAAACATTACGTTACAATAACAAAATAAACAATAATTGCAATAAATAACTTTCAGCAAATCAAATACTATCAAACTCTAAATACAATTCCAATACTATTAAATACTAAATACAAATACTATCAAATACTAAATACAAATCAAATACTAAATACAAATACTGTCAAATACGAAATACAAATCAAAAATTATCAAATATTAAATACAAAAAGGACCCTGGTCTTATACTATTTACATTACTATTTACAATTATATACACTATGTATTATGGCCATAGTAAGGAGCTAATCTGTCGTAATGGACGACTTTAGACTTACATTTCAATGACTTACGGATCCGAACCGCGACGTCGTTCAGCCTGTTTAGGACTGTGTAAGGACTATCTCAAGGTGACTGTAGTTTCGGAGAAAGTCCTTTTTTACGAGTCGGATTCCATAACCACACCTTGTCTCTTTCGTTGAAACGATGTTCAGTAGCTCTCGTGTCGTAGCGGGTCTCCATTTCTCCGTCGCCAACTTGAATCGCTCTCGTTCCAAGTTGTGCATCACCTGAAACCAGGCCTGAAGATCTTGAACGTATTCCTCAGGCGATGAAGGCGCATCCGCAGGGCGGCCAAATAAGAGATCACAAGGTTAACGAAGATCACGGCCGATGAGCATCTGGGATGGATAATTGCGGGTAGTCTTGAGTTTCTCTTCAACCTTAGTAGATTTCGGCAGCTTTCTGAGCAGGTCTTTCAGACGAGACGTCGGCGTCTCCAGATGAGGATCCCTTCTGATGATCGATAGTCATATCCTCAGTGGCTGAAAGCAATTTATTGTTTTTGAAGTCTAAGGAAAAATTGTATTTCTTTAAAAAGTCCAATCCGAGTATGCAAGGATCTGTAATGTCCACCACATATGCTGTAGTAAGTTGCGCTTCCAAAGGTGATGTTCACGTTTAACTTTCCTTCTATGTCGATTTTCTCACCGGACGCAGTCTGGAGGGTAACACAAAATGGAGTCCATATCAGTTAATTCTTAAATTTTTTATCTAAATCTCTTCGAATGATGGTAACTATCGCTCAAACTCTGCTCCACGATGTTATAATTAATTTGCTTCCTACGTCGTTGCTGAAAAATGGCCTTACTTTCCATACCTCGGGATGTTCCGCAGCTCCTGCGTACGTGGCCTTCAGCTCCATAGTTCCAGTACTTCCATTTCATGTCACTCGTTTTCCATGTCGTGGCATTTAATTGTCTGTTTATATAAAGTCCGCTTTATTTTCCGAGCTCTGTAATTGTTGCCACTCCTATGAAGTTTACTATTTCCTGTTTGCTAATATTTAATTTTTCATAATTTCGATCTATGAATCTGGCAACCAGGTCTGTTTTTGAATTAAGCGATCGGGGAATTCCCGTTCTATCTTCGCAGCATTTAAGATACGATACGTAAGTTATTAAATGTTATTCATCTTCGTGATGTACGGATCATTAGATCATTATGTTAAACTCTGTATGTAAATAGCCTCTTTAATCTCTCTATGTTTGTGAAGTGAAATAAATTGGATATTAAACGAAGTCAGAATTTGAATCGAATACAAGTGGCGTCCGAACGACAGGACTGTACCCTGCACTGAGAAATCAGAAGTGGCTAAATTCAAGTTACTTTAATGAAGGTAAACAAGTTAATTTCTGAATTTATTTAACTTTTGATTGCTTCTGAGTTATTTATAAAAGTTTTGTTTCGTATAGAGTTTTTTATGTTCATGTAATAGTTACATACGTTTAAGAAGTACGTTTACATTCGAAATACGTTATATACGTTTAAGAAGTACGTTTACATTCGAAATACGTTATATACGTTTAATAAATACGTTTGATATACGTGTAAGTAAAACATGATTTCAGAAAAAACGCAGACTGAGGCTGAGCAAGCAAAACTGGAAACTAAGTTACGAGGTGAAAGAACTAATTTACGCCGTCTCTTTACCACAGCGGCGAATACGTTTAATGATATTCATCGTAAAATTGATGTTGAAAAGGACATTCACGTACAGTTTTGCAAAGTTGTTGAGAAAGCAGAGCGTTTATTTAAAGTAGATGAAGAAATTAAAAAATTAATTAGTTTTACGGATGAAGAGTATGATGCAATGGAATCTTACAGAGATAAATTTACTGAAGTACGAGTTATATACGAGAAGAATTATAATCAATATAATGAAAGTAAATCTGTAATTTCTAATAAGGTTGCATCTGATAACTTAAAACTTCCCAAATTACGTCTTAAGGAGTATGATCTTATGCCTAGATCATGGGTTGCATTTTGGGGTCAGTTTTCTCGAGTTCATGAAGATGAAAATTTAAGAGAAGAAGATAAATTTCAGTATCTGCTTTCTTCGTTAAAACCAAAAACTAAAGCACGCGATATAGCGGAAAGTTACCCACCTTCTAAGGATAACTACGCGAAAGTTATTGAACATTTAAAGTCCCGATTTGGCAGAAAGGACTTATTGATTGAAGTTTACATTCGAGATCTTTTGGCATTAGTAAATAACAAATCAGTCATCAAGTTAGCTGATTTATACGATAAACTTGGTTCCTATCTACGAGCGTTAGAGACATTGGGTGTGACAACATCGAATTACGCAGCAATGCTGTATCCTGTTGTGGAATCATGTCTTCCGACTGAAATTCTAAAGGCTTGGGACAGATATAGACTCAACAGAGAAGTCGAGGAAGGAGAACAAATCCTCGCAAAGGAGAAGATTCTGGAAAATTTGATGTCTTTCTTACGTCATGAAGTAGAGGGTGAAGAGCATCGGGTTTTAGCAGAAAATGCGTTCGGAAGTGGTACGAAACGAAAGGAATTCCAAAAACCAGTTCAACGAGATGAACCTACTGCTGCTACTCTAATTTCGAACACATCTGGAAGAAAAATTAGTTGTATATTCTGTGACCGTCCTCATCCAAGTCAGGATTGTCAAAAATTGTCGACAATAAATTACGATGACAGAAAGTCCCAAGTTATGCGACGGAAATGCTGCCTTGTTTGCCTTAAGCCTGGTCATATGGCAAAAGGGTGTCACAGTAGTGTAAAATGTTTAATTTGTGGACGGAGGCATTACGCGTTACTTTGCCCAGATTTAGGTAAAGATATTAACTCTTCATCAAAGGACAAAGTCGCAGAAGAAAAGCAAAAATCTACCAAGACGCTGTTGACAAATCTTCCCTCAGAACGTGAAATTTATTTGAAAACAATCATGATCAGACTACGGCACAGAGGCAAGGAAATCTGTGCACGAGCCTTAATGGATGATGGATCACATCGTTCCTATATTGAGAAGAGCTTAGCTGCTGAATTAAATCTTTCCCCTTCCGGAAAGGAAATGTTATCTCAAGGACTGTTTGGCGGAGGAATTACTCCGGCTGCTGAGCATACGAAATATGTTGTAACCATTGAAAGTTTAGATCGAAAGTATTCTACTTCAATGTCTCTGCTCGATCAACCGAAGATTTGCTCTACGTTACCCAGAATACGTGATGAAACATTACTTGTTGAACTTGCTTCTCGAGGAATAAAACTGACAGATGTCGGAAGAGATTCGCCACCTATAAGAATTCTTCTAGGAGCTGACGTACTTGGAAGCATTTTGACAGGAAGAATTGAAGTACTTACATCTGGTATTTCAGCCGTGGAAACTTTATTAGGTTGGACAATTTTAGGACTAGGTAAGAAAAAACAAGTGGTCAATATGGTCACGTTAAACCTCCAAAATTTTGAGCTGCCAAAGATGTGGGATTTCATTCAAAGGGAATGTGCTTTAGTGAAAATCAAATGGATATTTAGCCCTCCGTCTGCCCCATGGTACGGTGGATTTTGGGAAAGAATGGTTCGTTGTATCAAGGAACTTCTTCGAAAGTGTTTAGGAAAATCCTGTGTCACATATGAAGAAATGTTGACATTGCTCACTGACTGTGAGGCCACAATAAATGGACGACCACTGACATATTTGTCAGACGATCCTAACGAACTGAGACCTCTTACGCCTGCTCACTTTATTCAAGATTTAGGCGAGCGAGAAACTGTTGATTTGGACTTAATTGATTCTCAGCATTTATTGAAACGTGTACGTTACCTTCATAACTTACGGGTAAATCTACGAAAACGTTTCTATAAAGAATATCTAGGAGAATTAGTAAGAAGTCCAAAGTCATCTTCACGGAGAAAGACGATTTCTCCAGGAGAAATTGTCCTAGTGGAGTCAAAGAACCCAAATAGGATAAATTGGCCTTTAGCACAGGTAATTGAACTGTTTCCTGGCAAAGACAATATTGAACGTGTTGCGAAACTACGAGTAGCCAATGGTGAAATCATACGACCCCTTCAACGAATCTTCCCTTTGGAGCTTACTTCTGCCGACAACTTCATAAAAATGTCTCAGAAAACCGAGACTGCACCAGAGACAGAGTCATGTGAAAACGAGGTTCCTAAAAATATAAGGGTAACTCGAAGTGGTCGCCGAGTAGTACCTGTAAAACGCATGGACTTATGAACTATTATTGACTTTTTTCCCTAGTACTTAATAACTATAATGCCAGTTTATATATTTATTGTTTTTTAATGTCATTTCACATGTTTATAATTCTTAGTTCAACTTCATTTCATGTATTACAATTTATATCTGCTATATATGTGTATTATTTCGTTTTGTATTGCTTTAAGGTAAATTTGCCTGCAATACAAAAGGTGGGAGGATGTTGCCACTCCTATGAAGTTTACTATTTCCTGTTTGCTAATATTTAATTTTTCATAATTTCGATCTATGAATCTGGCAACCAGGTCTGTTTTTGAATTAAGCGATCGGGGAATTCCCGTTCTATCTTCGCAGCATTTAAGATACGATACGTAAGTTATTAAATGTTATTCATCTTCGTGATGTACGGATCATTAGATCATTATGTTAAACTCTGTATGTAAATAGCCTCTTTAATCTCTCTATGTTTGTGAAGTGAAATAAATTGGATATTAAACGAAGTCAGAATTTGAATAGAACAGTAATATTCGGCAGTTCCTTCGCATGTGCCAAAAGTACCGCAGTTCCTGCACATTACTCTTGGTTCCTTATCACTAATATACCGTCTCAAGGTACTGACTTGTCTGGATAAATCATCTAAACGATCCATCAACTGATCCCCTGACTCGTGGATTCGCACAGCTCTGACTGGGTGGTGACCTCCACGAGTTGCTTGCTGTGCTGCTTCGAATTTCATGGCGTAGAGCGCTTTTCGAGTCCTTGACATCAACCATTCGCAGTGCTTTCTGTATTTCAGGATCCCGAACGCCGTCGATAAAGTACTGTAAGGAGAGGATTTCCCTTGTTTCTCTCTGGCACTCCATAAAGGCGAGATAAGACAGCATTTCGACATCCATGGTGAGCTCTTGGAGTGTTTCGGTGGGCTTCTATTGACAGGATTTTAATTGAAGCCTACTGTAGTCTTTCAAACATTTCTCCCCGAAGTGCAGCTCCAATGCGCCGGACAGAGCTTCGAAGTCTAGTCTCTGGTTTTCGGGAAGAGTCTGCAGGATATCCTCTGCATCTGCTCACAGAGAAGAGACGAGATGACAGGCCTTAGCTTGGGAATCCCATCCATTCGCTTCCGCAACTATAGAAAATTGTGTCTTATGCACTTGCCAAGAGGTCTTCCCATCATATGTCAATAAGCTTCAGAGAGGGACGACCAGGCATGAGTAGAAATTTAACACTATACGAATTGCTTCCTGCCGTCGTTATGAATTTCTTCAAAGCATCAACTTCTTTCGCAACTGCAGAAACCTTGTCATCAATTTGTTGTTCGATTTGGTGTTGAACGGCAGAAATTCTTTTTTATCTTTAACAGATGCTTGACCAGCTTTCATCTCCTCTTTAACTGATTCTTGACCAGCTTTCATCTCCCCTTTCACAGAATCTTGGCCAACTTTAATTTCTTCTTTAAATGCAGAAAAGGCTGCCATAAATTGCCTTAATTGTTCTTCCATTGCTCATGTAATTGGCATTCAAAATCCCACTTCTGACACCAAAAATTGTTGCGTGCGTACGGGTTCGTTATGGGTTGAATGCGCAAGTTAACAAAAATTAACAAAAATTTATTCTTTCCACAAACAAATCAAAATGCTGAAATATTTCTTCAGAGATATTCGTACAACATCACAATATCTCAAACGTTTAGCAAAACTCAAATAAGAAAAAGAGAAATTAGTTCTGTCTCTCAGCGAAATCGCTACAATTAATAACAGCATTAAGTAAACAAACAGTTCGCTTAAAACAGCTACAAATACAACTGAGATGAGGTGTTTAAATTCGACTTTTATAAGCTTTTTTTAATTATTTCCTAGAGCGTTCTCTTAAAACCTCGATTTTTGTGGATGGGAACAGCAATTATGAGATATTTATTTATTAAATATTAGATACACGCGCTCTTTTATTTTTACTTTTCCGACGTAGCTTTCTCTTCAAAAATCGTCTGTGTTGCACGGGAAAATAAAGCAATTTTAATTACAATTACAAATAAACAGCTAAATAAATATGAAATCCGTAACAATACAATTAATAATTTACATGCATACGTATAAGCAAACAAACAGTGAACACTTCTCTCTATATATATAAGCGAAATACCACTGATTCATCACGAGATCTCCGAAACTATACCCTGATTGACTTAAAATTTTGCACAGTTATTCATTCCACGATGTAGACGCGCATTAAGAACGGATTTTACGTAAATACCTGTCCAAAATGGATTTTTGTTATACCATCACAGGCGGAAAGTATACATTATAACTGACATTATTATTTATTAATGCTACAATATAACAGCATTATGTTTATCTATCTATCTATCTATCTATCTATCTATCTATCTATATATAT
>KK119488.1:79960-116642 GCA_000611955.2 Stegodyphus mimosarum
ATATATATATATATATATATAAGCGAAACGCCGCTGACTCATCACGAGATCTCCGAAACTATACCCCGAATGACTTGAAATTTTGCATAGTTATTCATTCCACGATGTAGACGCGCACTAAGAACGGATTTTACGTAAATTCTGTCCAAAATGGATTTTCTTATACCACCACAGACGGCACTAAGTCAAAACTCTTTTTTTGTGCGTGAATTTTGACTTTGGTACATTGATATTTCCTTCAAATTCAAATTAAAAAAAATTACGTTTATTATCAATTCGAAATTAAACATTTCGTCCATATAAGAAGTCTAGGTTCATATTCAAATAGATAGTGTGCCCTGCAAAGCGGGTGGATGTTAGTTAGTACGTTAATATACACTGATTATGATACTTGTGCATTAGTGCAGAAGATAACAACTAATGATAATACGTAATCGTGTATCATCCTATGTGGCTATATATAAATTACTAGGAATGATATACTTAAACAATTATACATTAATAGCAATGATACTCTGACAATGACACTTGCACAATAATACGAACTACATGGCAATACATACGTTAATAGAAATGATACGTTTAAACACTGATACATTAATAGAAATGATGCACAGAAAATGGTACTTGTACAGTAATACGATAGATGAGGATTAGTGATAGCACATGATCCTGTTTTATCCTACATAGCTTTTCTTACATGAAAAAGGATGGTACACTTAAAGGTAGGTGCATTGGATACATAAGTGAATTGATCTAAGTAGTTAATAACTTAAGTAATAGTAGGCAACAATTTTTGATGATGCACTGGTAATTAATGAAATAGTTAATGGTAATTAATGACGTGAGTAATTATAAGTGACAATTAATGGAGGCACATTGTCTTGTGTTGTTCTACATGACTATACATACGTGAATAGAGTTGGTACACTTGGTACGAGCAACTTGCAAAAGGCTGATGTAGGTCCATTGAATATTAGTAAGCAGATTGACATAGGTGCATTGGATATATAGGTTGGTTCTGTGGAAAGGATAGAGTTATGGTTAAGACGACTCACACAAATCTTGACCTACTGCCTGCAGTTTGTCCATAATACATTTGAGTTTTTTTAATTACTGCTTGTTGGCGAATAACGAATCTTTTATAAGCTCGATCTGTGTTGTTAAACGGCATGTGCCACTCTCGTGTTAGTTGGCAGGAGGTGAGGTAATGGTCCAGGCTACCTGGCTGGGCACACACGTTGGTGTTTGTTACTCCTAGTACTAGAAAATAGTCTGGAAATGGGCCGCGACCCATTATAAATCTGGTTTTGTGTGGCTGGGAAATCTGTTTGTCAAGGCTGACTTTGTGGGCAAATTCATAGGTTCTTCTTCCTTGAGGAATAGAATTCCACTCTTCCTGCCATTGCTTGAGTGCAGCGTTTAGAACGGGCTTCTTTACGTATGATTTTGGTAACTTTATTGCCAGCTGTTCCGCATCGAAATTTCTCCCGACTTCTTTCGCTAGTATATCTGTCTCCTCATTCCCCTGGTATTCGGCATGTACTTTAATCCAGAAGATGAGGATGCGTCCTTCACATTGTCGCAGGGCTTGCTGAATGTGTCCTATGATGGTTGACCTCTGAAAGGGATTCCGAATTGCGGTAAATTGCTGACAGGCTGTCGGTGTGTATATGTGCGGTGGAGTAGCTAAATTGACCCGTTGCTAGGGTTGTCTGGTGTATGGCTTCAGCTTCTGCCTAGGACACTGAGTTGCTTGTGGCCAGAAAGCCTTTCCAAGACCTTAAAGTGCTTCCATTTCGTTTGATAGTATAGCTACAGCCCGGCATTCCATTCACCTGGGAGTCGTCTGTATAAATCTTAAGTGCATTAGTATTGCCGTTGTTGTCTTCAAGCATCGTTGTGTAAGCATGGATATTCTTAGAAGAAAGGGACGGATGTACTTCCGCAATTTGCAGATTGTTCTCAAAGTCCTCCGGAGAGAAATGGAAGTTCTGGTATTGGGCAGGTTGCTTAAGGAGAGTTACTTTTGCGATGACCGCTTTCATTTGGGTCCGAATGTGCAGTTGAAAACATCCAGCCAGCACTGTGGCTGCTGCCGTCGCTGTGGTCTTGTAGGCTCTCATGATGGCCAAACCAAATGGCCGTTTGAACGCTATACAAAATTTTTTGTTTTCTTGTAGTCATTGGATGTGCCCATATGGCTGCCCCATAAATAAGTATTTTTTCGACCACTGTGCTGTATATCATCTTCAGAATGTGGGGCGAAAGCCCCCACGGTGCGTATTTCAGAGGTCCAAAGTTCGAGTCCCGGCGAGGGCGTTGCTCATTTTTCCCGTCTCTCAGCATCAAAAATCTTAATGTCTCTACAACGCAAATAACGTATGGACATTTTCTGCTTATCTTCTACTTCAGAATGCAATCCTACAGTATGGTGACTTTCTTCTAGAACACCATTATATGTATATATATACATATAAATTATGTTAATTACTTACAGCATTAAGGTGATTCATTCTGGGAAGAGTCTCAAAAAATTTATCCCGTGATTTCGTTATTGGTAAGTTCTGCAGTGCTTTCTTAAGATGTTAAAATGAAAGATAAACTAATATTTATGAACGTAAATAAGATACTGATATTCAATCTAGAATAGAGATAAAGGAGCTCTATTATCAATACTTTTATTAAAAATTCCATCCCTTCTTGCTTCTTTCCTGCAAAATGAACATTCCGTTGTTCAGATGATTTTTACCCTAAAAATATATTTTTATTAGCATTTAATTTAAATATATTTGCCTTATCTATAATATTTGCCTTATCTTCATATATACATATATATCAGAAAAGGGCATTTATGTAGTTGTACTTATTTTCTTTCAGGCAGGTACATTATACCCCCTGGGTCTCATATTGTAATTTTAATTAACATGCTTCATAAAAACTCTGAAGTGTTTCCGAATCCAGAAAAATTTAATCCAGAAAGATTTTCTCCGGAAAACAGTTTAGACAGGGACTCGTTTTGTTACTTACCTTTCTCGTGTGGAGTTAGAGCATGCTTAGGTAAGTGTTTTCAGAAAGTTGAATTCAGAAAGTTATTTGGTTCTATTTTTTCCCATAAAAACACACATACTTGTCTGTGTATGATAAAAACTATGTAAAACCGGATTCTTACTACAATTCGCAATAGTTCCTAGGCTCACCTTTTTAATTTGGTAATTTCTCTTTTCTGGCTTAAAAATAATGAGTGCTTTAACACATCTCTCTAAACTGCATCATTTCAAAACTAATTACTATAATATAATTCTTGCATGACACAAATACACTTCAAATAATAATGACTTCTAATTTAAATTAATTTCTAAATTTCACCAATAGGAAACAAATCGGAACTGAAACAAAGCTTTTATCTGGAACATATAGGTTTCGCTTTCTGTTTCTCTGTCTACCTAGACTGATTAATTGATATAACACTGATTATTAATACTGATACAATACTGATTAAATGGGAATGATTTTGTACATGTGGGTAAATAAATCCGCGAAATAACACGTTACAGAGACTCAAGTTATTGCGAATTAACATATCACAGATCAATGCTCAAGATAAAAGGACAGACACACACCAGGGAATACATTACCGTTACATTGCTGGTACTTTACTGATGCAAGTATGACTGATACACTACTGATACAAGACATATAATACTGATACAGTACTTTACTGATATAAGACTGTTACATTATTGATACAATACTTTACTGATATTAATACTTATACAATACTGATTAATTGATAATATACTGGTTAAATGGGGATGATTTTGTACAAGTCAGTAAATAAAACCACGAAATAACACGTTACAAACACTCAAGATATTGCGAATTAACATATCACAGATACATTATCGATACATTACTGTTACATTACTGATGCAAAAATGACTGATACACTGCTGATACAAGACTGGAACGCTGATACAATACTTTACTGATATAAGACTGTTACATTATAAGGTATTTCTCCCGCCTTCCGAGCATGCCTTCATGGTGTAGTGGTCAGCACGCTCGACGCATATTAGACAATTACGTGCTTCTAATCCCGGCAAAGACACTGCTCATTTTTTATCTTTCCTCCTTCGAATGACTAATGAATGACTACTTCGAATGACTAACCTAATGACTCTACAGTGGCGTCCGAACTAAATTGGTGATGGATGATGATTCTCCACCACGAGGATTTGGCGATTGGGTTCCCCTAACCCCCAGTCTCCCTTCAAAACGGGGAGTATATAACGTGTTTCTTCCGCCTTCTTGGCATACCTTCATGGTGTAGTATCCAGCACGCTCGGCGCAAATTCGAGAGGTCCGTGATTCGAGTTCCGGCGAGGGAATTGCTCATTTTTTATCTCTCCTGCTTCGAAATAACCTAATGACTCTACTGATACAAATATGCATGTAATACTTAATGTTACAGTATTGATACAATTTTTTACTGATAATAATACTGACACCATACTGATTAAGACTGATACAATATTTTAATGATATAAGATTGTTACATTAGTGATACAAATTTGCATATAATCCACACGGAGCATATTTTTATGCCGTAGGAGAATTTAGGCTGTCTGACTTAAGTCCATGCCCAGCGCAGACAGTTTGTCCATTAAACTGACAATCTTTGTAATCAAATGTCTTTGCTTTATGATAAATTTGCAGAACCTGCCTGTTGGTACTTGGCAGCTGAATATGAAGAATCTGGGCTCCCAATACCTCCGCAGCAGCAGAGCTCATGATGGCCGAGTCCGCGTTTTGCAAAATATTGCGGAAATGGACCATGGCCAATGATAAATCGGACGCGTTCGTCACCCTTTTGTGCCCTGGTCCCATTTCTCTTGCCAACGTCCTGTGGCCTTCACTCTCAGGCATTTCTTTAGTTAAGAAATAGGTCATGGGATATTGACCTGCGTATTTGCATTGCCTGAAGCTGCTTTTTTGGCTAGACTGTCTGCCATTTCATTTCCGTAATGCCGAGCATGGGCTTTAATTCCCTTAAATTTAAATTGATGGGGGAAGTGCTTTCTTAGATCATGCTGAATGTTTTGGATGATGGGAGATGGATGGTCAGATTACCCAAAGCATGCAACGACGATATCTTCTCCTTGGAAGAGTAAATTTTGACAGCGGTAGTTGACCTTTCCAGCGATGTGTAACTATATGATCCCGCAAATGTAAGAAGCACTGCCTGTGCTTTCGTTAATTTTCGAGCCGTCTGTATATATTTCTGTACGAGAAGGCGAAGCTGTAATATCTGGCTGGACTTAAACGAGAAAACCAACGCCTTTAAATGATGGATGGGTACAAAATTCCAGCAGCCAGTATTTCATACTCTTCTGGAAGGAAATAGTCATCAGTGAAGGAAGCTGGTCACTGTAACTGTTTGATGAGTTGCCTAACAGCCTCTCCTTTAACTCGTATGTGGAGGAGTAATAATCTCGCTAAAGCATTGATTGCATTAGACGCTGTTGTGCGATAAGCACGAGTTATGCTTAGGGCAAAGGTTCTCTGGATTGCTGACAGATGCCTAATTTTACGACCCTGCACAGGAAATGCCCATACAGCTGCTGCATACGTAATAATCTTTTCGATCACTGTCTTGAATAAAATTTTCTGAATATGTGGGTTAAGTCCACATTTATGTCTCTGCAGCTGTTCAACCGTCTGTCAATGACCGATGTTCTAATCTTGAGATCAGTTACGTGAGGTATCTAAGTCATCTTTTCATCAAAAATAAGACCCAGATACCTCAGTTCTTTCACAATTTGAATCCTTTGTTCATTGAACATAATACGTGGTCTCCGTACCAGTGACCCTCCTTTTTTAGATTAAGCAGAACTGTAGATTTTTGTTCGGCTATAGTTGTAGAGGCATTAGGTTATTTCGAAGCAGGAGCCATGAAGATGAGCAATGCTGTCGCCGAGAATCAAACCACGGACCTCTCGAATACGCCCCGAGCGTGCTGACCACTACACCACGAAGGCATGCGAAGAAGGCGGGAGAAATGCTTTATGTACATCCCCTTTTAAAGGGCGACTGGGGAATTAGGAGACCCAATCTCCAAATCCTGGTGGTGGAGAATCATCATCCGCCATCTTTTAGTTCGGGCGCCACTGTACAGTTATTAGAATTTTTCGAAATCAGGAAATAGGAGAAATAAGTAATGCCCTCCCCGGGACTCGAACCACGGACCTCTCGAATACGCGACGAGCGTGCTGACCATTACACCACGAAGCCATGCGAAGAATGCGGACAAAGACCTTATAAGTTTTTTTAAAAAAATAACATTTCAGCGTAATAATTAAGACAAATAACTGAAACTTTAATCGCTAATTATTGCATTGAACTTCGTCATTTTTTTTATTATTATACTGAGTGAAGTTATTTTCCTTATATAATATTTATAATTGTGTACTTTAATATATTAGTTTCGTGGGGTTCCTCACTTTTTTCTGTCAGATTAAATGACGAGGAACCTAGTGAACTGCTAAACAAATAATCGCTAGATCAGAAACGTAAACTCAAGAAGGGTTAATTACCCTTTATTTTTTCAAAATAAGATTAACAGTCGACCCCTTTCTCTGAGTGTACAGCAAAGACTCCACTTGGGCTTAAGCTCAAAATGTAAGAAATAAGAACTAACTAATGACTAACTAAAGAGGTTTAGCCGAAGCTAACGCAATTGTAAACTAGTTGGCCTGTAATACTAAATTAGCCAGCAAACTATCAAAATGCATGTAATACGGCCGAGCGTAGTAACAGCTTAGAGAGACGTAGCTCTCTCAGCATAAATACTATTCTCATTTGCATTTAACGTGTTTGTATTATGTTTCTAAATTAATAAGTGGACTGTATAAACAAAGAACTAACTATTTTATTTAAAGTAACTAACTACATTCATTACTATTACTTGCTTTGGCATGTTGCTTAGCCGAATCCAGATGGCCAAGTGTGAGCTTCTCTTTACATCCAATAGGTGGCGCTGTATTCTTACTTAACACACCGCCTCCCGTTGAAATTTCCAAATATTTCAATATGTAAATTACAAACAAACATACAATTTAACAATTCAAGAACACCTAATTCTGCAGTGCAATTATGAAAGCTAATAAGTAATTTTTTTCATGAATATAATATAAACAATTTAAACATTATAAGAACATAAACATTCACTATTCTGCAATCTAACTTACTCCTTTAAACAGCTCCATTTTAATGTAAAGCACACTTTCAATAAGAACCCAATAATGTAAAGCTAAGCATTGTTATCCTGGATAGGTAATACACAAATTTTACTAATACATCAAATATATACACCATTTGATGTTTTCACTTTAACAACTCTGGTTTTATTACCTTTACCAGGTAAAATTTCTACAATTCTAGCTAAAGACCATTTAAATGAGGCAAGATTATCTTCCTTTAACACAACTAACATACCTGCCTTTAAATTATCTTCATTAATAAACCATTTGCTGCGTTGTTGGAGATGATTTAAATAATCATTTTGCCAACGTTTCCAAATAACTTGAATGAACTTTGTAATAACTTGCCGTTTAGAAAGTCTATTATCTGTAAGATGAGACAAATCCGGTTCCGGATATGAAGTAATGGAACGTCCAATTAAAAAATGACTCGCCGTTAAGGCTTCAAAGTTATTCGCATCTGTTGATAAAGGTAAAATTTTCGAGAATTGAGAATTCCTTCAATTTGTGTGACAACAGTCCAAAATTCTTCTAAAGTCAATTTATAACTGCCTATTGTACGCTGAAGATGATATTTAAATTACTTAATACCTACTTCCTATAGACCACCAAAATTTGGTGCTCTAGGTGGAATCAGTTTCCAATTTATACCTTCAGATGTTACGAAATCTGCTATATCAGAATTAGATTTAAGGAATAAGCTATGCAATTTTTTCAGTTCTGATTTTGCGCCAACCATATTAGTACCGTTATCTGACATTATGGTATTACACTTTCACGTCTAGCGGTAAACCTTTTAATTGTAGCAAGTAATGCATCTGTAGTTAAATCAGTTACTACCTCTAAATGTGTTGCTTTAGTAGATAAACGTATGAATATAGCAACGTACATTTTTGTATTTTCGCTGATTTTTATATTTGATGACGAATGGACCAGAAAAATCGAGTTCACAAGTATTAAATATAAACCCTGGGTTAACTCTTTCATCAGGTAAATTTCCCATAAGTTGTTCACATACAATTGCTTTAACCTTAAATAAAACATGTTACACATTCATATACAACCTTTCGAGTTATATCTCGACCATTAATAACCCAAAATTTACTGTAAACTTGATGCAATAAAGCTTTCGCACCAAGGTGCAAATATTTAACATGATGATACTGAAAATTTAATTTAGTAAATACATGATCCTTGAATTTTTTATTGTAATAAAGATTACTATTGCTAAGTCTGCCTCCTACTCTCAGAACAGAATCATCATCTAGAAATGGACATAAAAATTGTAACTTACTTTTGGAAAAAACACAATTCTTATTTTTTAAGGATAGAATATCCTTGCTAAAATGTTGTAATTGTACTACCTGATCATGATTTTCTCACCGTCATCCAGTTCTTTAACAGTTAGAGAACCTATTATATTTTTTCCTTTAAAATTGGCTATAAATCTGTAAACAAAACACACGAATGATATGAATATAGTTATTATTAATGTTAAGAACATGATATAAAACAGGGGAATTAGAGTTCACATTTAGATTAACTAAGTCATTATTCTTGAGTTCTTTCACGTATTCGACCATATCAGATGAAATTACTTCACAAAGCTTACTCAATCTCTCTTCACTCAAAAATGTTGGTCCATACCACCATAAATCATATGAAGAAGATCTTTAAGTTCAGCTTCGCGTGATATCAAATCAGCTGGATTATTATAAGTGCTAACATGGTACCACTCATGAATAGCAGTCATGCTGCGAATAACAGACACTCTATTAACAATAAATGTCTTTAGTTGATGAGGTTCTTTTTTAATCCATGATAACACTATTGACGAATCGGTGAAATAATACACATGGTAGATGAAATAGGTGAAATAGTGAAATAGGTGAAATAATAATACATATGGGTAGTTCAATGGCCTTTAATATTCTTTCCATTAGTTTTACCAAGAGAACTGCACCACGTAGTTCCAAACGAGAATGGTTAATTGACTTCAGAGGTGACACGCGAGACTTGCTGCACAGAAGTCTTGATGAACATTCATTCAAAGATGACATACATTTCACATAAATTGCAGCACCATAGACTTTCTGACTAGCATCGTTCAATCCTATAACTTCTATTTGCTGTAATCCATTGCTTAGAACAAATCTAGGTATATAGAAATCGTTCACTCGTTTTAGACTATGCAGGTCTTCCATTCTTCAAAGTTATTTTTAGGAAGACGTGTATTCCAATTTATTTTTAGAAGCCAAAGTTTTTGTAGAAATATTTTAGCTTTTCTCGTAACAGGTCCAATTAAACCTAATGGATCAAAGAGGCGAGCTATCGCTGATAAGACATCTCTTTTCATTACTGTTTCTTCAATGTCAAGTATCTTTAAATCGTAAGAAAAACAATCTGTAGACGTACTCCGTGACATTCCCAAGACCTTTGTTACAAGGCCTGAGGCTATCAGTAACTTGAAAAGAATAATCCTGAGTTGAACTTTCTTTATTCTTCGACAGTTCTGTATTATTTGAAACCATTTGTGTAACTGCATTCCAGCATGTTCTAGAAGACTAGTTAACTGTGTCTGCAACTCCTTGGCTTCTTGCAGCGTATTAGCTCCAGTGATAATGTCGTTCACGTAGCAGTCCTTCAGTATGGCTCTTGAGGCATAAGAAAATTCGTTCGCTTCATACATTGCTAACTGCTTCGGGACTCTTGATGCTAGGAGTGGTGCACTTACTATTCCGTATGTCACAGTCCTTAGACGATAAGTCTGCACAGGGCTACCAACTGATTCTTTCCACAAGATCAAATGCAGGTTTCGTTGAGATGGTTCAATAAGTATTTGTCTGTACATCAGCTACTTCCTTTTCATGTTTAGAATGTGCGATAGACGATAGAATATCCATAATTCTTACCTCTAGTACTTCCGTTCTTTTTTCCATTTCGGCGATTCCTTCATCGATTGCTGAGACATCTTTTTCATCAACGGTTTCAAAATATCTATTTCTCAAGTTTCTAATATCCATTTGAATACTTTGAAGAGATCTATACTTTATTTGAATTGCGTTTTTATTCGAACTACTGTCATATTCCTTCACTACGTTTTCTAATCTAGTTAGTTTCTCTTTTAACTAAGTTTTATTTCTATCTAAAGCCAGCATTTTGTTCGCTGCTTCGGCTGTGCTGACTATGCACTATGATTCTAAACTAATAAGTGGACTGTATGAACAAAGAACTAACTATTTTATTTACAGTAACTAACTATATTCAGTACTATTACATGCTTTGACGTGTTGCTTAGCCGAATCCAGATGGCTAAGGGTTAGTTTCTTTACATCTAATAGGTGGCGCTGTATTCTTACTTAACAGCGTTTTTAAAATCTCATTCTGGTAGGGAGTAGTAAGTTGAAACAAGGAATGATAGGAAAGCAGAATTAAAATAACTGTTACAAAATTAAAATATACCTTACAGTTTAAATATTTCATTCATATAACCATTAGCAGTGATATTCAATAATTTATTTCAGGTTACGGGTATGCAATAACGGAAATGAAGATTGTTTTAGCTCATATTATTCGAAACTTCAAGGTAACTTCTTTGGATCCGATAGACAGCCTAAACGTGATGATGTCAGTGACTCTAAGGTGCTTAGATCCACTGCTCCTGCGTTTCACATCTCGAACATGACAGGTTGTTTCTAACGAAATTACAAGTTTAATCAGAAAGCATTGCATCGACACCAATTATTGGCCAAATAAAGGATTTTAAAAATTGTCTGATTTCTTGTTGCTAAATGCCTAGAAAATTAAAACTTTACGTTTAAACTGAAGAATGTATAATTAAAAATATATTTATGTTTTCACAAAAATTATATTACATTGTTTTTAAGCGAATGCAATAAAGTGAAAGAATATGAATTCATCAATAAAGAGTAATAGCGATTTATTAAAATTTTAAGAACATTTAATTTTAGCATTTGATTCTGTTATTATAAAAACAGTGGTTTTCAGATTAGAGGTCACGGTCCAGTTTACTGGAAACCTGCATAATCATGGTCCAAACATATTATAAAATACATATTCCTGATAATCTGGTGTCGCAATATTGCCTGAGCACCAGAAATAGGGACGCGATCCTGAAACGTTTGGGAGACACTGACGTAGAGGATTGTGATTCAATTAGAGATACTACGAATCCGGAATTTCCTCCCTCTAAAAATCTGAATTAAAAAGTTTCTGATTATCATGACACAATTGGATCTCTCAGGTTCATCATATAAAAATTATAATAAGAAAGAAAGACCATTTATTTAATGTTAAAGGTTTTCTCCCTTGAGGGAGCCTGTAACCCCTAGAGGACGCGTCCCCAGGTGGCGGATCCGGAAATGCCTCTATTGGTTTTCCAATAGGTGGTAGAAGGAAAATAAAATACCTTCCACGGACCAACAGGCATAGAGGTCTAGTCAGTCTTTAGCTCTCGTGGTACCTCGCCTCAAATGAAGCTGCATATTACCCTTCGCCATGGACCAGCCTCATATTGCTCTTTCAAGTGCATCATCTTTAAGGCCGCGAAGGCTACCATCCCTAGAGGAAAACATAAAAGAATTCGAACTCGCCATGTACACAAAGAAGATCCTATCCAAACGCTGTTAGTCAAGAGAAATTGCCTGTTAAAAGAAATAACTTGGAATGGTGGTATCGGCAGAAGAATGGAACTTAGCAAACTTAATGCAAAGATTAAAAGAAACTATGTAATAGTAAAAAGAACAAACTGGGCAAAATCTCTGCAAAAGTCTGGACTACAGATCTCCGAATACTAAACTATGGAACTTAACCAAAAAGATTGACGAATTGAAGCCTGGTAATGAGGATACTATTGCCATCATTGATGATAACGGCCATGTTTCGGTGAATGATCGAGAAGGGGCTGATGCATAGCGAAGCACTATGCCAAAGTTAGCAGGCTGAACTTTAAGAGATCTGATAAAATTTTAGCCAGGACCACTAGAAATCAAATTAAATCTTGCCGCGACGTGCCAGCTGTCAACCGGCTTTTCAATGAGGATCTCACTTTATCTGAATTATCATATGCCCTCCAGAATTTGGACCCCTCTAAAATACCTGCCCCAGACGGCATCGAAGGACATTTGCCGTGCCGTCTCGGTATCTTGGGTAGGGAGAATCTTTTACACGTACTTAACTTGTTTTGGAAAACAGGTAAACTTCCAAGACAAAGGAAATCGGCCATCATTATCATTATTATTATACGCAAACCAAACAAGCAGGCCAGTTTTACAGAAAGTTATCGACCAATCGTCCTTACCTGTACCACATGCAAGTTGATTGAAAGTATTATTCTGAGGAGACTAATTCATCACTTATTAAGCAAAACATTGCTTCCGCCCGAACAATTTGCTTTCCAAAGGGGCCACAGCACTATTATTCAAATTTTGTACTTTACAGAGCGCGTCAGAGATGCTCAGAATAACAAACTTACTAGACATACTGTGGCGGAAGATCTGTCGAAAGCGTTTGACAGGGTTTGGAAATATAAGCTCTTAAATAAGTGTTACCAAGATTTTAACATTAGAGGCAGAGCACTGCCCTGGATCTCGAACTTTTTCAATCACGGCAACTTCTGTGTTAAACTGCAAGACAGCCTTTCAGGTTTTTTCAAAATGCATCAGAGAATACCCCAAGGTCTGTACTGAGCCCCATCCTTTTTTCGTTGTTTATTTCAGGGATAGGAAAAAGCATCTATCCTTGTGAATTCTCACTTTTTTGCTGCTGATGTTGTAATGTGGAGCAGTGGTTCCGACATAAATAAACTGGAACTTCAGATTAATAAATGTCTGATAGCAGTTCAAGATTTTGCAGACACCCACAAACTTAATTTTAATGCTTCCTAATCCTCCAGCTGCCTCTTCACTACAAACAGACATCTTTATAATTACTCTCCTGACATTTCTCCGAATGGAGTGCGCATGGACTATAATAAACACCCTTCCTATCTCGGATTTACTTCCCGAAGTGAACTGCAGTAAGCATATCGAGAAATTGGTCGATAAAGCAAGAAAAAGACTTAATGATGAAGGATCATGTAGTATATATCGGGTAGAGATTGGGGTTCTGACGCCAACGCCACTACCCTTAGAAAAACTTTCATCACCCTAGTCCGCCCTGTCCTTGAATATGGTTACCAAATCTATCAATTGGCTTCAACTACTAGCTTGAGGAAACCGGGGAGAGTACAGCTGAGTGCGGCGAGAATCATCACTGGCCTTAGAAATAGTTGCCTAAACGACGTTGTTTGCTATGAGGCGGGCATCCAGCCTTTGGGAATGTGTTTTAAGGTGAATGCCTACAAGTATTTTAACAGGCTGAAGAGTTTTGGTCCTTATAATCGGACCTCAGCCTTTATTTTAAATTAGACAAACAATAAACGCCTAAAGCGGGACAGCCCACTTAGTTGTGTGTGGAATCCGGATTTTATCAATCTAAATGTTGAAACATCTATACCGTTCAGCCGTTTTACTCCAGATAATTCTTTTAATCATCATAACATCCGTGAGGAATTGTCGACTAATATTGTCAAGGGCAACCATCACCCGGAACTCCTCAGGAAATGGCTCTTGAAATCATTAATGATATTCCATCCCAGGCCCTTGTGATATATACAGATGGAAGTAGATCAGAAAAGAGTAGAGCAGGGAGTGACATTTATTGTAACACCCCTGAAGGAGATATCAGATACAGCATCAGAAACTCTGATCATTGCTCCGTCTTCAGATCGGATCTTATCGCCATCAGCAAAGCACTTGATTATGCTCTCTGTTCAATTAGTGACATTATATGAATTCTGACAGACAGCAGAAGCTCCATTCAGTACCTTAAAACCTGGCCTAAGATCATGAATAAGAACGGTCAGGATATTGTATCTAAACTTTTCGAGCTTGGACAGCATAAATCAATATATCTCGTGGATACCGTCCGATGTTGGGGTGTATGGTAACGAAACAGCTGACGATCTGGCAAGAAAAGGTTGTGATCTCCCTACACCCACTTCAACTGATTTATGCCCAGCCGAAATTCATTCCTATTACAAACATGAAACTAACATGGCATGGAAAATTTCTCCTGTTCACCAATGTTATTTCGCTGAACAACTAGGCCTGTCGCTTCTGAGTAAAAGATCTAGGCGTATCCAAACGGCCATGACCAGATTCAGAAGTGGGCATCTTCGATGCATGAAATACAAAGAGGAAGAAAGGACCTTCCCTTCCTGTGCCTGTTCTCTCCCTGCCTCTCCGCTCACCTATTGGATTGTATAGGCGTCTCCCTGAGACAGCTGTCGGCTAAGCAGGACGAAGTCAGCGATTCGCTTGTGCGGCAAGGTCTCTTGAACTTGATGTAGGCTTTCCTGCGCCAAGGGGATTTGGAACAACAACGACAACAAAGGTTTTCTTTTAAAAAAAGAAATTTGAAATCTGTGCTTAATGAAAAGCAAATCTAAGAATAAATTTTTTAAAACTGCACTCCTACATTCAATACAAAATTCTTGCAAATCCATACAACGCTTGTCATGTTCATATAGCTTCGTGCTGGAGCACTACTTGAATGCCTGTTTTCTGTTTATTGAATCTCTTCAGTGCTACTTAAATAATGACCTCTGAAGTCAGATTTTACATGAGAAAGAGAAAGTGTTCTACTGGTCCCAAATCTAATGAATAAAGAGAGTATATAACACTTTTCGTTCCTTGAAAATGCTTCGCGGGAGTGAATTATGTAACGGGGCATTGACGTGGAGCCGAAAAATCAAACTGATTGAGTTTTCCAGTCCTTACGCTCTGAAATCGTTTCAGTAGTCCCTTCATTACAGTTTAGGCTCACCAACGATTTATACAACCGATAAAATCGTTGATCACTGATAGTTTGTCCTGAGTTCGATTCTTTGGCTATATGGTTAGTTTTTATAGTTTTCCCCGCATGTAACATGGATACGAGACAGTTTTCCTTAAAATTTCTCAAAAAAGGAATTCTTCCCCTTACTCAGATAACCATTGAGTGCTTTGCCTTAATTAAATAAACCATCAGTCCAAACCAAAGCATTGCAAATTTTCAAATATGAATTTTCACCATTTATCCCTCAGGAACAGACTTCACGTGAAACATCTGTTACCAATAAAAAAAGATCATCAACCGAATGCATACTTGAGATTTTTTAAATCGAAGTTTTGACTATCTTGAACCTTCTATATAATTACAGAGTAATTTAATCTATTTCGAATACCTGACTGAGGAAACTTTTTTAAAGCTTAGCATGTAACAGTGCTTTTGATAATAAATAATATTCAATTCTTCCAAGTGTTCGCAACAATTTTATATGTTTTTAAGCTCACGGCAGGTGTAAAAGCAGTTTGTTTAGTGACTCTGGAAGACGTCGTACGTGTTGAATGTTTATTACTGTTTTTGTAATTTATGTTTTATACTTAGAAGAATTAATTTTAACGTTTTTGTGTTAGTTGAAAGAGGTTTGAAAATAATGAATTGTGTTCCCCAAAAAGTAGTCATAATTACACTCACGTTTGTGAAAATTGCAACACCATGAAGGACTTACGCGAGTGAGCTGAAATTTTCAGGAAATGCAAAGTAGCGCATGATATGCAAATGATTAGAATTGCAAATCCGTAGCGCATGCGTATGCTGAGCAGCGCCCTCTGAACGGCTGATGGATCCGAATAAATAGACGGCTGTAGCGAGGCGTGTATGGTTATCGGTGGTTATCTGCTAGTGGTAAACGTTAACTCAATCTGTACTTATGCCTCGTCGACGAAAGAGAGCGAGATTTGAACAACTTACAGAGTTTGAACGAGGGAGAATCATCGGCCTTCGTGAAGCTGGATTGTCGTATCGTGCAGTAGCCTCTCGTGTGCAGCGTAACAGCAGCACAGTGATGCGCGTTTGGAAGCAGTGGACGGACGAGTGTCGGACAACTCGGAAATCCGGGAGTGGACCCCGAAATGTGACGTCAGCTCGCGATGATAGACACCTGGTCCGCATGGCGCGGACGGACCGTACAGCTTCCTCTAGACAATTGGCAGCACTGTGGTCAATAGCTACAGGTGTTTCATTGTGTGCTTCATCAATTCGTAGACGTCTGCTGCAGTGTGGACTGCGCGCACGGACTCCTTTATACAGGATCCCCCTAACGCACGACCATCGCCGCCTGCGGCTACAATGGGCCAATCAGCATAGAGACTGGCGTGCTGATTGGCAGCATGTCGTGTTTTCTGACGAATCCCGCTTTAATTTGTGGTACCATGATGGCCGCATTCGTGTCAGACGCTATGCCGGTGAACGCCACCTTCCGGAGTGCATTATCGAACGCCACAGTGGACGAACACCCGGAGTTATGGTCTGGGGCGCCATAGCATATCATAGACGATCTCAATTGCTACGAATTGTGGGCAATCTGAACAGCAACCGGTATATCCGTGAAGTTCTACAGCCCGAAGCTGTTCCCTTCCTTCAAAGCTTGCCAGGCGCTGTATTTCAACAGGACAATGCCCGCCCTCATACTGCTCGGATTGTTAAATCCTTCTTTGCAGCGCAGCAGGTACAGCTTCTTCCTTGGCCTGCGTGTTCCCCGGATACGTCGCCAATTGAACATGTGTGGGATGTCATTGGTCGGCGTCTTGCTCGTGATCCTCGTCCTGTTGCGTCTGCAGACGAACTTTGGGTACGCGTACAAACGATATGGAATGCTCTTCCTCAGTCAGACATTCAAACTTTGTTTGACTCCATGCCACGTCGTGTAGCAGCACTTATTGCGGCGCGTGGTGGCCACACAAAATACTGATTCTGATCTCTTGTTCTTGTTTGTTTGCTTTGAACATTTAATCATTTATTTCTACCACTACCACTCAACTGTGTATTAAATTGCATTCAATTATGACGATTCCTTCTTGGTGTTGCAATTTTCACAAACGTGAGTGTATTACTGCTGTTGTTATGTGTGTCATGTTGTTTGGAAATAGCGAAAGTATTTTTCTCTTGCTTAAGAAATCTGAAAGTAATACGTTTTATATCTGACGCAGAACGTTAAAGTAAAATAAAAGCCCAACAATCTTACATACATTTAGAAATACAAAATATGCATATAATTACTAAAGTAAGCCTTTTAAAACCTCACTAGTGGGCAAATACATAAATTCATTTCTTAACATACAAACAAGAAATGTGTTGTGTTTTGACTTATCTCGCTTGCTTGGCAGTAATATCAGAACAAACCCAAACAAACACCAGAACAAACGAAATTCATCGTGGCAAGGAAAACAAGATTGCGCCTGTAGTTGGCAAGACAGCCTTCAGCACCATGAAGGTGAAAGTACGACTTTCGCTCAGTTCCGCTCGGAATTTTGATAGAAAGCACCCTTGGTGGGACGTGTCCGAGGATCTTCCACCCCTCTTTCCCCCCCCCACCAGCATCTCAAGAAGAATTTCTACTTGCCATGTATTTTTAGAGTGTGTGCATGCCGCACAGATGCTATACATTTATGAACATCCATGCCTTCTTCGGAATTCGAACCCGTAGTAGAGCACCCTAACCCACTCTACCGTCTGAGCGGCTACAACCATGAAATTGTTGGAAAGACCATATTGCGATCAGTAGATAGAATAGCCAAGTAAGTAGAATGGTAGTGCGTGGGCATATATCAACACCATGACGTCAGAGGACACGTCAGGACTCGCAAAAAGCGAGGAGTCAGCTTGCGGAGTGCAAGGCAAATTAGAAGAAAGAATGCCACAATTTTAGGCATATCTTCTACAAGGGCGTAAATATGAGTACAAAAAACCTCAGAAGACATTTATACCTTTTAGAATCATTGGCATGCTTGCGAAGGCCGTAGTTTGACGTCTATCGCACAAGAGTTTAAAATTCACAAAAGTGTTGTTTCACGGGCTTAGAAAGCTTTTCAGACGGCAACTACATCTGGAAGAAAAGTTGGTGGTGGTCAGACAAGTAACACTGTAACCGGACGACAGGTGTCCTGATTACTGTAACCGGACGACAGGTGTCCTGATTACTGTAGCCAGACGACTTCATAAAAGTTTCCTATTTGCCCTAAGTAATGAGTGTTGCATACCGCTGGCAGCATCCTATCGATGATACCATTTACAGTGGCGTGGCGTAGGAACACAACTGGACACCTTGTCAAGTGAGTCACGTTCTCTTTACCAATGAGTCTTTTCAGTATGCCAAGCGATTCTTGGTGCCATATAGAGTTAGAAACACTCTGTCATCCCACCAACACGAGGTTTCCGAGAAATGTTTCATCTAGCTAGGCGAAACATGTGCCGGCTATGGCCGGCTATGCGAAACATTTCGAAACTTCCCGAAAATATTTCGTCTGGAGCAGTGTTTCACGTAGAGATCAACCAATCAGGTGAAAGTTCTGCTTCTGGAGGATCTCGGGTAGTTTTCAATAGGGAGACGGCTCTCGTTGTGAAATCATGGACGGTGGAAATAGAAGCCGATTTAATTGAAGAAATACGGAAAAAGCCCTTATATATATTACTATTTTGTTGTAGTATAACTGTTTAATTCATTTTTAAATGTGTAAAACTCATTAAATTTATACTTTTAAATTATTTTCATTAAATTTATAATCGTGGAAATTTCGGGAGTAGACAATATTTTTTTGCGTGCTATTTCTGATGCTTCGTTTACAAATTATTTGTCGACAAAAGTTCGTCAAATTTGGGTATTTCGTGCTGATCGTGTGAAAAGAATGTTATTGTTATATGATAGAATTTTTTAATAAGTTTACGGTGAATAGTTTTTGAAAATATGTTTGTATGTGCCCGACTTTACTTTTCTGCAAATTGCATTTATTACTTTTAAACTGAAATTGCATAATCAGCGATTATGTTAAAATCAAGGATCATGTATATTTATTAAAACATAAATTATATAATAATGAGGATACACATTAAATTTGTACGCTATTATCTTCATGTCATCAATGAAAGGCTTTTTAGATTATAAACACGTTGAGAACTATATTTTTATTATAAATGCTACATATTGAAACATTGGAAATTTATGGATTCATTATTATGAATGATGAAACCCATTTGTATATACATTCATTAATAGTGTTACGGATTTTGTATTTGTTTAGCTATTTTAATAGAATGGTAATTAAAATTGTTTTATTTTCCCGTGCAAGGCAGCGCGTGACCAGTTTGAAGAGAAAGGTAAGTCAGAAAAGTAAAAATACAAGAGCGCGTGCATTTAATATTTAATAAATAAATATCTCGTAATTCGAATCTTGCTAATCGCTGCTTAATTTTTCCGAACTTATAATATTTTTATAAGTTCTTTTTTTTGTCTCTCTAATTATTCTCAAGTCATGTTGACTTCCTTTTTATTTTTCCTTAACGTTTTTCACGTATTTTTTCCTATTTCTGCTCCGTTTTATTAACTATGATGGGGAGGTAGAGGGTTCTTTACCCTAGGCACTCCGTAATAATTAATCCTTGGATCTCGTAATTGCTTTCGTAATCCAGAAAAATCGAGAAAATAAGAGAATGATCTCGTGCTGATTAAAAAGCTTATAAAAGCCAGATTGAAAACCTCTCAGCTCAGTTGAAGTTGTTTTAAGCGAAATGGTATTGTTTACTTAATGCTGTTATTTGAGTGTAGCGAATTCGCTATGAGATCGAATTAGTTTCTCTGTATTTTGAATTTGAGATTTATTTAACGCTGTAGTAGTTTAAAATATAACTAATGTGAGATATTGCGATACTGTACGAATATTTCTGTGGAAATATTTCGGCATTTTGTTTTATTTCTTGGGAAAAGAATAAATTTTATTAACTTTTTATCGACTTATGCATTCAAACCATTACGAAGCCGTACGCACGTAACACGTTTTGAAGTCAAGAGTGGGGTATTTGATTGCCAATCACAAGAGCGATGGAAGAACAAATGAGGCAGGTGATGACCGCATTTGCTGCATTCCAAGAAAAGATGGAAGGAGCCGACAGCTCAGTTAAGGAAGAGATGAGAGCTGGCCAAGAATCCGTTAAAGAGGAGATGAAACGGTTCAAGAAAAGATGGAAACTGGTCATGATTATGTAAAAGAAGAAATGAAAGCCGTTCAAGAAACGGTGGAAGCTTTTAAAGAAGAAATGAAAGTGGGCCAAGAGGAAATAAAAAGAGAAATCACTTGCGTAATAGAAAACAAATTTGAAGCCGTGGAAGACAGAATTGACAGGGTTGTAAACAGAGTTGGACACATTCACGAAAGAGTTTCTTCTGTAAAAGAACAAACAGAAAGAAGAGTTCTTGCTGTCCAACACCAAATCGAACAACAATTGATGACAGGGTTTCTGCAGTTGCCAGGGAAGTTGATAATTTAAAGAAATTAGTAGCAACGGCAGGGAGCAATTCGTATGGTTTTAAATTTCTACCCATGCCTGCTCGTCCTTCCCTGAAGTTATCCACATATGATGAGAAGACCTCTTCGCAAGTATATAAAACACAATTTTCAATAGTGGCAGAAGCGAAAGGATGGAATCCCCAAACTAAGGCCTGTCATCTCGCCGCTTCTGTGAGAGCAGACTCAGCGGATATCCTTCATACTCTTCCTGAAAACCAAAGGCTAGATTTGGAAGCTCTGTTCTCCGCGTTGGAGCTGCGCTTTCAGGAGAAGTGTTTAAAAGACTACAGTAGGCTCCAATTAAAATCCAGTGAACAGAAGCCGCCCGAAACACTCCAGGAGCTCGCTACGGATGTTGAAAGGCTGTCTCACCTCGCCTTTACGGAGTGCCTGGCAGAAACAAGGGAAATCCTGTCGCTGCAATTCTTTATCGATGGCATCCGGGAACCCCAAATACAGAAAGCTCTGAGAATGGTAGATGTCGAGGATATAAAAAGCGCTCCATTGTACGCCATGAAATTCAAGGCAGCAGTCATAGCTTTGGGAGTTCACGGGTCCGTGGACCAGTTGATGACTCATTTAGATGATTTATCCAGAGAAGTCAATGTCTTGAGGTGGTATATTAGTGATGAGAAACCGACCGTAAAGTGCTGGAACTACGGTGCTTTAAGGCACATGCGAAAGAACTGCCGAACACCCCAGAGCATGGAAAATAAGATGGACGATATAAACAAGCAATTAAATGCCATGAGAATGGAAAAGGAGTGACAAGAAACCAAAGTTCTGGAACTGCGGAGCTGAAGGCTACGTACGAAGGAACTGCAGAACGCACCGGAGCACGGAAAATAAGACCATTTTCCAGCAACGAAGCAGGAAGCAAATGAATGAACATGACGCGGAGCAGAGTTTGAGCGATAATGAAGAACCCTGTTTTAAAGCGCTCAAGATTTCTGTAGTGAATGGCAACACTAATGGACTATTCATTAATGGGCATATCGATGGAGTTCCTTGCAATGTGATCATTGACCCAGGAGCTAGTGTTATCATTATTCGGAAAGATTTAGCTCAAAGATTTGAACTCATTTGGACGCCATCCTGTGTTACCCTTCAGACTGTGTCCGGCGCTAAAACTGATATAAATGGGAAGTTAAACGCGAACATCACGCTTGGAAGTGCCACCTATCAGCACACGGCATATGTGGCGGATATTAAAGAACCTTGTGTATTCGGATTGGACTTTTTAAGGAAATAAAATTTTTCCTTAGACTTCAAAGACAACAGACTGTTTTCGGCATCAGAGGACATAACTATCCGTCATCAGAAAGAATCCTCAGTTGGAAACGCAGACTCCTTGTCTGAAAGCTACTGCTCAGAAAGCTGCCGAAACCATATTAGTGTCGAAGAGGAACACTAGACTACCGGCAATTCTCCATACCAGATAATCATCGATTGTGATCTTCGTCTGCTAAGGCATCTTTTGTTTGGTCGCCCTCCTGATGCGCCTTCATCAACTGGGGAATATATTCAAGATATCCAGGCGCGGTTTGAAGTGATGCACAACTTTACTCAAGGGTGAGTCAATTGGACACGGAGAAGATGAAGACCCGATACGATACCAGAGCTACTGGACATCGTTTCAACGAAGGAGGCCAGGTGTGGTTGCAGAATCCGACTCGACGTAAATGACTCTGTCTGAAACTAAAGTCACTTTGGGATAGTCCGCATACAGTCCTAAACAGACTGAACGACGTCGTGGTTCGGATCCGTAAGTCATCGAACTCTAAGCCTAAAGACATTCATTACTACAGGTTAGCTCTTTACTATGACCATAGTACGCAGTGTATATAACTGTAAATAATAATGTAAATAGTATTAGACCATGGTTCTTTTCATATTTAGAATTTGATAGTACTTGATTTGTATTTAGTATTTGATTGTATTTGATTGGTGTTCAATGTTTGATGATAATTAATTTGCTGAAAATTAATTGTAATTATTTTTATGTTGTTATTGTAATGTATTGTTAATTATTGCATTGATGTCTTAGTTGTAAGTTTGCCTTTCTGTCCAGGGATTGTATTCCCCGGGACATGCAGTCCTTGGGAAGGGGGCAGTGTTACGGATTTTGTATTTGTTTAGCTGTTTTAATGGAATTGTAATTAAAATTGTTATATTTTCCCGTGCAAAGCAGCCCGTGACAAATTATGAAGAGAACGCTACGCCGGAAAAGTAAAAATACAAGAGCGCGTGCATTTAATATTTAATAAACCAATATCTAGTAATTGTTTTTGTATTCCAGAAAAATCGAGAAAATGATAGAATGATCTCTTGCTGATTAAAACGCTTATAAAAGCCAGATTAAAAACATATCAGCTCAGTTAAAGTTGTTTTAAGGGAAATGGTATTGTTTATGTATATAATTAAAAGAAAGATTTATTTCAGAAATATTTCGAAGAAATATTTCAGCATTTTGTTTTATTTGTTTTGCTTGTCTGGAGGTTTATAGAGACAGGGTATTGTAAGCTAAATCGCAGTTAATTCTGAGAACAATTTCTTCATTTATATCTAACCTTACAAGTGTTGTGTCGTCTGTGCAATTGGAAATGCCATGGATTTAGGCGCTAGACAAACTACGCAAACTGTGGAAAATTGAAAATGAGTCTAATATGGAGTATGGTTCCCTCTAACAGCCAGACAATTCGTGCAACGTGACGGCATACTGGACAAGACAGGTATGAGGGGTTCCGCTAGCAGTCCATTCCACTCCTGCAACAAAGCAGTTTTCAACTTCAGGATGGTTCTCGGATGGGATGGAGAAAATAAATTTCAATCCCAAGAACGTTCCAGACATGCTGTATAGGGTTAAGGTCAGGAGATAAGATATAAGTTTAACCCTATATACCAAACCCTATAGGTTGTCTAGCCAATCCATGCGACGAATATCCTCTCTTTTCAGGTAATAGTCTACCTGCTGAGCTCGTATGGACGAGCGCTGTGTTTCATAAACAGAAACCCAGGATCAACTGCACCATCAAAAGGAGAACATAGCGCTGTAAGATCTCTATATATCTCACAGCAGTCATTAAACTTTTGTAAAATAAATGCGGGGGTGTGCGGCTGTCCAACATAATGTCTGCCCAAACCAACACACTTCCACCACCGTCATGATCCTTATAAACAGAGAGAGAGTATTGTGTTCTAAGTTCTCTCCAGATACATGTATGCCTAATTCAGTGTTCAAGCTGAATCTCGACTCATTTGTAAAAAGCACGGTACTTCACTGATGTCTAATCCAAGGTGCAAGTTCTCTGCATCATGTTAAACGCACTCTCTTGTATGATGCAGTGAGCGGGGAGGGCATAATTAGTATCTTTAGTTCAATTCTTTTCATAAAAATAGACGTAATTTCCAAATTCTATTAATTTTGCACAGAAGTGTATAAGTTATGTCCTTTGTTGGCTAAATTTAAAATAAGTGTTTTAACCACACGTACTCCATAAAAGCCACTACATTCTGTGAGTAAAGTGTCTTTTTCTGTATAAACGCAACAGCTACAAATGTACCCTGGATTCCATCCACAAAATTGATAAATTTCAATAACATATCGTGATCGTTTAGATTACATAAAACCAAATATTTCTTTCGTTGCTAAACGACATTCATCAAGTTAAATACTTGGAGAACGTGTGTAAATGCTTTTAAACTTATTTATTAAAAATCCCGTACCTGTTTTTATTTTTGTTTTTTTTTCTTTTGAATTTGAAGTAAAATACAAATACCGCAAAATTTGTTCAAAAGGTTCCGTAACATGGCATCATTGAAAAAATATGTAGTTATGAATTTGTCTGTAGTGAAGTACATTTTTATTGCAGATTTCCTTAGGATGCTCATAAGCAATACTAATCCCAAAATATTCTCACCTCATTCGCTGTGGTTTCTGTAAACGGCTTTGGAGGTGAGGCAGTAATCTATCAAGTTCTTATGCAAACATATATTTTGCAAATAGATTTGTTTCTTTTACAATAATTTCAATTAATTCATCATTAAAATATAAACTTAAAAGAGTCCATTTCTTTTTCTAAACTACGTGCGTAATTATATTCATCTGTCGTTAACATTTCAGATTCTTCATAATAGTCAAACAAAGAAGATGGATGGATCGCTAATTTCTCTTTCATGACTGCCTGTGTCATTCATTATTTCTTGAATCTCAAATTCAGTTAAATATATCGTTTTCTATTCGTCACAGGCGGCACTAAAAAACTAAACAAGAATACTAGGAATTTTGCTGCAAATTCCCTAAATTTCGAAGTATTTCTACGAATGATATAAAAGGTTGAGCTATGTCCCTCCAAATGCTTATTCTTGTCAGAATACGGCCTTCAAAATATTATCTTTTGATGTTAAAACGGGAATTTCAAAGTACCTTTGTTTTCTGTTTTGCTAGTAACTTCCCTACTCGTTGAACTCCTCAGGTGAAAGACAACGCTTCTGAATTTTATAGCTTTAAGAGCAAACGTAGGTATGAAAAGTCACGACAAAAGCACCGGCAACTACTCGAGAAAAGATAAAGTGCGTGGACAACGAAAGAATTATTTGGTACTGTGTAAGTTGTAATGTTTACCCTAAGTTTTTAAGAGTTATCATGCGTTAAAACTACTTTCCTATTCTTCCTATTTTCAGCTTACAATTTCTTACCAGAATGTGTTTTCAGGATCGCGTTTAATGCAGATGAGTAAGAGTAGTATTTAAGTCGAAGTTTCACTGACTTCGTTAGACAACCAAAGTTTCTCACTAGCACGCGTTTACCTTTGGGCTACGTCTCTCTCTAAGCTATTGGTACGCTCGGCCGTACTTCAGGCCCTTGATAGATTCGCCTACTTAATTGAGATTTAGGGGCCAACTGCTAGCAGTATTATATTGATTGCATCTGTATAAAAAGTTGCTGTCTATGGTGGCTGGCGATGGTGTGTAAGGAAACTTGAATGTCGGATGATATGTGGATGGTTATACGCCAAAAGGGCATGATCATTGGCTTTCGGGCCAAGGGTGGAAGCATTTCCGAAACGGCTGAGTTTGTGAACTGTTCGCGTGCCGCCGTGGTAAAAGTGTACCGTGCATGGCAAAATGGGACTGTCCAAAATCAGCGACGTGGCAAATGTGGTGCACCACGGGCCATAGATGACAGAGGCGAACGACGGTTGCGGAGATGCGTTCGGGCAGATAGACGGGCTACCGTTGAGCAACTGACCACCAAAATGAACCAAGGGGCTACCAAAAGTGTCTCCCAAAGTACTATTCAGCGAACATTGCTGCGTCTGGGCCTCCGAAGCAGACGCCTGGTTCGTGCACCTATGCTGACTGCTGTTCATCGACGGCGAAGGCTAGAATTTGCACGCCAGTACAGCAGCTGGACGTCCACTGAGTGGCGACAGGTTGCGTTTTCGGATGAATCGCGTTTTATGCTCCATCGGACAGATGGACGTTGGCGTATAAGGCGTGAAACCTCTGAAAGGAACCACCCTGCAACCATTGCCGGAACGGTCCAAGCTGGAGGCGGGAGCATTATGGTCTGGGGAATGTTTTCCTGGCATTCTCTAGGTTCACTGATCATTGTGGAAGGCACAATGGATCAATACAAGTACGCATCTGTCCTTGCGGACCATGTTCACCCCTACATGCGCATTGTTTTTCCTTAGGATGATGGCATCTTCCAGCAGGACAATGCGAGGTGCCATACAGCTGCCAGTGTACGTGCGTGGTTCGAAGAGCACCAGGATGAGTTTACCGTCCTCCCCTGGCCAGCAAACTCACCTGACTTAAACCCAATCGAGCATCTGTGGGACCATCTCGATCGAGTTGTTCGCGCCATGGATCCTCAACCGCGTAATCTAGCGCAGCTGGCCACGGCATTAGAGTCGGCATGGCTCAACATCCCAGAGAACACCTTCAGGGACCTATGTGACTCTCTTCCTGCACGTCTCGCAGCAGTCCGCTCTGCGAAAGGTGGTTATTCTGGCTTTTAACAGATGGTCACATTAATGTGACTGGACTGTGTAGTGTTTGATGGTGATCGGTGTTGGTTAGGATTTTGTTGTGAGTGCTGTCGCGTTGTTAGTCGAGTATGTGTCGGAGATGGGGGAAGAAGTATATTTTTTTAAGTATGAAAAACGGTTGCATTGTTAGAAGTACATATGAGTTTTGGAAGGAAAATAAAAAATCAGGATACTTACAAAATTCTTGAAAAATGCATCGAGGTTTTTTTTTTTTCTCCACATAAGGTTGTTTTTGCATTTATAATCATGTCAATACGCCCATAGGCTGTTTTCGAATATCAGGCTTTTTGCAAGCATATTGACATAATATGACATACTTATATTTTCGGTTCTTGGGAATGTTTTGGACAAATTGTTGATATGTGCATTGCTTGGCTATGCGCGTAAACTATTTCAAATATCAAATTTATGCACATACTGACACGAAACGAAATGCAGATTACCCGCTATTATTCTTCTTTTTCTAAATATTTTGAGATTTTTCGATATCTTCTTCTTGGATGGAGTGTTGATGTGTGCGTTGCTTACCATGCCATACACACATAAACTATGTCAAATATCAAATTTATGTGTGTACTGGCACAAAAGGAAATATATATTAACTGCAGATATTCGGTGGGAGATATCGTTTTTTCTAATGCAAATTTTTTTTTTCTTCTTCTTGAAATCTTCCATGTTCGCTCTGTAAAAGAAACATTTATTTTGAAGTTTTGGAAATGGGAAAGAAACAAATTTGAGTGGTGTATATTGACACAGAAATACATTTTTTTTTTGTTTGTTTTTGTACATAGCATAGAAATAGACACATCTTAAAAAATGAGAAAATGTTTGAAATTTTCGGATCATGTTGATGTGATCTATATCCCTGAAAAAGAAGAACGAAGAGGTTTTTTGGGT
This sequence comes from Stegodyphus mimosarum, assembly GCA_000611955.2. Classification (NCBI taxonomy): domain Eukaryota; kingdom Metazoa; phylum Arthropoda; class Arachnida; order Araneae; family Eresidae; genus Stegodyphus; species Stegodyphus mimosarum. The sequence goes on from KK119488.1 coordinate 107,621, forward strand.
TGAAAAAATAAAATTAAGATCTTGCGTTTTTTAATATAATTTTCATGAAATGTTTGGAGAATTTGAGTTGTCACTGTCTTGCTAAAAAGACTATAAAAATGAAGTGGACGTTACAAGATTGAAAAAAATTAATGTTAATTTGTCTCTGCGTTTGTATCATAGAAATTCTAATATACGTATGTTTAAAATGTGTGGAAAGATAGAAAGACGAGGACCCAAAAGTAGATTTGAACAAAACGTCTTGCATCATGTTGGGAGAATATTTCTACATATTTGTATTAAAGATGGAAAAAGCATATATGATTTACGTTACTTTTGGAGAAATGAAACTGATTTTTTCAAACCCGAAATCACTGAAGTACAGTTAAAAAATGAATTTAATAAAGTTTTTTATCAAGATAAACATGTAATCTAAAGAAAGAAATAATAAGAAAGATATGGATAAACTGCAAAAATAATCTTGTGTTGTTCTTTCTTTTTTCCTTGTTTATTTTTGTAAAAGCACACTTTTTTCATTCTACAGTAACATTTTTGAAATTACACATTTATTTTTTCTAAGAAAATTCGAAAAACCATATAAACTCAAATAGTCAATAAGGGTGTGGTATACTGCTCTAAAACATTTTTCAAAAAGAGAGAAATCCGCAACGATAAAAACATAAATATAACAATAAAAAACCTTATTTATTAGGAGAACATTATGAGGAGACGAGATACATTACCTTCCATAGTTTAGCAGTATAAAAAATATATATAAACTTTAAAAAACACTATTGAAAATGTATTAAAATTAAAACATCCAAGTTCGCGTTTGGTTGTTGGACCGAGCCAATCTGGAAAAGCATCGCTAGTTTGACAAATGACCAAAAATAATATCTTCGATATTGCGAAACAAAAAATTAAGTGGTGTTATTCATATAGCGCACCATGGTTTCTAGAAGAACCAAATATTGAATTCATACGCGGATTGCCAGAAGTATATGAAAACGGAGACTTGATAATCATAGGTGATTTAATGCGTGGGTTAAATGAAGAAATTGCAGATTTATTCGTTTAAGTTATGAGAGACATCAGTCTGAATTCTCATTACATCATTTTATTTAGAAATACAAGAGATATGAACCAAATTAATTGCCTAGGAAGACAAATATATCCACGTAATTCATAATTTCTATTGGATGCTTATATAAAAGCTACTGCTGACCCATATAAATATTTCGTTATTGATTTACATCCCGAGACAGAGGGAGAATATAGTCTGCGAGGAAATTTTATTTCGTACTGATGAAGGAGTTTTTTGGATTTATCACCCAAAATGAAAATGAATTTGAAAAAGAACTATAATTTTCTGCAAGTATTAGCCAAATCATCTCCTAATCAAAAACGAGCTTTACTGGGAAGCTTTACTGGAAGTGCTATTGGTAAAAGAATATAAAAAAAAATTTTTTTTTTTTAAATTCATTATACACAGTATTACAACTTAAAACGAAAAAAAGGAAAAAGACTTGTTTATGAAATCATGGCGAGAAAGGTAGCATTTATTCCGGAGAGTTGGTTTCATCGTATCATTTGCACAAGCCAGAAATTCGTATCAAGGACGATATTGAAACTTTGTTAGAAAGAAACAAATTACCAGATGATATGAAAATAAAATTATTAAGTCAACTTATCACTCGCTATCAAAAAACTATTCATAAGCCTGCAGATCCAGTGCGTGTAAGTATTACTAACGAGCAACTATTAGATAAGAAGGAAGATAAAAAAAAGACATTTGAAAGAGGATTACGACAATGATTCGAGGGTGAAACTGGAATGAAAAAGGAGAATTCACCCATGATGCTATTCCTGTCAGAGACAGCAGAATAGTTATTTCTTTTCCTATATGTTTCGAAATACAAAATCTCAAATTGAACCTGAACATTTTAGTGAATTTTTAAAAGCTATTAAAGAAATAAATATTCCCCTGTCTTGGATAGGAAATAGGAAATTAGTATCTAAGTTGCGCTAAAAAAAGGCGAATTAACACGAGAGAAAAGCAGAAGTGAAGAAATCTTGTAAGAACCAGAAAGTAGAAAATTAAGACGAGAGAAGAGTGGAAGTCATTCTTCCCTTCTTGAACCTTATTCAAGAGCATGGAAAGCTAGCGATCAAAAACGGAAAAGTGGCTAGAATATTAGAAAAAATATATTATGATGTAAATAATCCAGCAGCATTTGGGGATGTATTACGCCTTTCAAAAAAGAGTGGCATTCGCATAAAAAAAGACTAAAGAATGGTTGATGACACAAGATACTTAGACACTCCATAAACCAATAAGATACAAGTTTAAGAGAAGAAAAGTTTTATCTTTTGGAATTGGTGAACTGATGCAATGTGATTTACTGGACATGTCAAATGTATCTAGATGCAATAAGGGTGTAAAATATCTTTTAACTGCAATTGATGTTTTCTCAAAATATGGTTATGCAATCCCAATAAAATATAAAAATGGTGATGCACTTGTTGAAGCTTTTAAAAAATTATTTAAACAACTAAAGACAATAATAAACTTGCAAACGGACGAAGGGAAAGAATTCTGTAATAAAAAAGTACAAGCGTTATTCAAAAAGAATAAAATACATCATTATTCCTCGTATAGTGAGCATAAAGCCAGTGTTGTAGAAAGATTTAATCGCACTCTAAAATCTAAATTATATCGCATATTTACACATCGAAACTCCTATAAATATTTAGACATCTTAAAATTTGTTTTAAAAAGTTATAATGAAAGTGTGCATCGCAGTACTGGTTTTGCTCCCGCTGTAGTCACATCTGAACTGGAACCTGTAATTTTTAAAAAGTTATGCTATTTTCAAATATAGTCAGAATATAAGTTCAATATTGGTGATCAAGTGAGAATATCAAAAGCAAAGAAGACGTTTCGTCGTGGATATTTACCTACTTGGACCGATGAAATATTTATCATAGTCAAACGATATCCGTCGAATCCTCCTACACGTGTATTGAAAGATTTGAAAGAAGAAATTATGAAAGGAAGGTTCTATGAGGAAGAGCTGCAGAAAGTGAACAAACGAACGAGCGATTTTTGGCGAATAGAAAAGATTCTAAAAACGAAAGGAACAGGAGCAAATAAAGAATTCTACGTGACGGTGGAAAGGATTTGATCATGGTTTTAATTTTTTGGTGAAAGCATCATGGATGAAGCAATAACCGATTTTAAGTTACATTACCAAGCAATTCGAGCACAAAATATTTCCCACAAAACACGCAATCTTCATATCGTACCAAACTCTACGAACCTCTTATTTTCAATGATGATAATTATCTTGTAGGACTTCCTGAGATATTCATCCCATGAAATTGGTTTAACATCGGCGAACCTAGCAACAAATATTCTGTTTCTTTTAGAAAAGAGGAAAGCATAGTAATGGAAAATATACAATATGACATACCTTTAGTGTGCGAATCAAAAGATAATCTCGAGAATGTTTTGTTAAAAGTGAATGGAGAAACTGAAAAAACAAGTAGTGTGAATTCGAATGTAAGATTTACTTTCGATGAAGACAGAAAAAATCGGATTACAGTTGAAGTTAAAGAAGGATTTGAAGTCTATATTACAACAAGACAAGCACCCGTAATACTTTATATGCTGAATTCACCGTTTAGAGATATAATTATCAAAAAGAATCAGACTTTAGGTTTAGACCAACAATTCATAGACAAATGCAACAAACAATTACAATATCAAATTATTGGGGCTTCAGAATAATGTTTTATATAAACCAATAGAAAAGGAAGTGGAAATTAAACTTTCAAATTATGTCGAATTGGTATTGAAAAAAAGCAGTGCTGGTTCACTAATGCAAAAACTAAATTTGAAGGATGATACAGTCATAAAAGGAAATCAACGATTCGTTTGCAACCCATTGATTTTAATAGCAGAGAGAGAACAAATGGAGTTAATTATAAAAGAATATCATCAAACAAAAAGGACAGAAATGCAAACTGAATATCTGTCACTGAGTGTGGAAATGTATAAAAATGCATTAAAATTACTCGAAGAAGTTAAATACGAATTATTCGAAGAAATTAAATACAATAGCTACCGAACCAAAAGGGTTAAACGTTTTTTAAACGTTCCTTCCGAACATGAAGTAAATTTCGAAAAAGGTCTGGCAGACATGTTAGGATTTAATGACTTGCATTTTAAAGCTGGAAATTATGTCAGTAATTATCCACTAGCATTGAATGCTGGAATAACTGAAACATTTGTTTGCACACATTCAATACAAACACATCATGTTGAAGATTCTTATTCGCCTCTTCTTCGAGTTATACCGTGTATGAATGAAAAGGAAGAACAAATGGTGAAACACTATCATAAACCGCTTTATTTCCCGATCAAAAAAAATTTTGTTTAAACAATTGAAATTCAACTAAAAACAAGTAGTGGTAATAATATAATATTGACTGGCGGGAAAACGTTTGTAGCGTTGTTCTTTAAAAAACGAAACACTTTATAAATGAAATAGTTTGAGCTCAACTTTGTCATTCTTTGTTTCCGAAACGAAACAACATGCATTTGAGAGCAAAAGAGTGCGAGTTTTACTACTGTTCCTTAGTTGGTGGAGGAGGTCCCTACTTTCAAGGTATAGCACATCAACGACTTTATGGAATTTTTGGAGATTTGAGGCGATATATTACTCCATTGGCATTAAAAGCTTCGCGCTATTTAGGCAAGCATTTACTGCAAACTGGAAAAAATGTCTTTTCAGACGTTGCATCTGGTACTTCTTTAAAAGAGTCGGCGTGCTCTAGATTAGGTGAGACAACAATAAATAAATAAATAAATAAATAAATAAATAAAAGATGATATTTTTAACAAATTACAACAAGAAAAGGGTATTAAAAGAAAGTGAAGTAAAAAATCTACTCAGTCTACTAAAACAAAAGGCCGGAAAACGCAGCATATATATTTCAGGATGGAATCCGTGTGTTTGAAAAGTGAACTGGATCTTTTTACATCTTCACCAACACAACTTGACATTGAGGAATCCTCATTTTTAGAAATTCATCCTGTGGCTTCACTGAATAATAAAACTCCGATCGAGTTTTCTATAAGTGGAAATGGAGAGCATTATCTAGATTTCGCACATATTCTTACATATATGCAGGCAAAGATTGTGAAAAAAAGAGTGGTCAAGATCTAACAGAAACAGATGACATTGCTCCGATCAATTATTTTCTAAACACTATGTTTTCCGAGTGCAGTGTTTACCTCAACGATAGAGAAATTTCTTCACAGGGAAATTACGCATATCGCTCAATCCTTGAAAGCCTTTTATTTTCGTCTAAATGTAGCCAACAGAGTATGTTAACATCCTCAATGTTTTATAAAGATACGGCATCACATCATAATATATTTGGTAAAAATTCAACCAACTCGGAATACAAGAAGCGGTACGAAATATGTGCTAAAAGCAATTTAATGGATTTAATAGGACCTCTTCATTTTGATTTAGCTACTCAATCAAAGCTACTGATTAATGGTGGGAATGTGCGCATCAAATTAGAACAAAACAAGACATTTTTTCTTGAAGATGAATTTAAAACTGTGGTTCATTCTGCAAAATTGTACGTTCGCAAAGTAAATGGGTCATCTTCCATTTACCTGGCACATGAAAAGGCGTTAGAAAGTAGTGTGATTAAAATGCCAATACGTCGAATAGAAGTTAAGACCTTTGCCCTATCATATGGTCTACAATCAATAACGATCGCGAATGCATTTATTGGACAGCTACCAACGCGCATAATTTTAGGTTTTTTATCAAATGAAGCATATAACGGAAACGTTTCAAAAAATCCTTTTCAGTTTTCTCATTATAATTTAAATTATCTCTGTATATTAAATGGGAGTCAAATGATTCCTTCTAAACCTCTCCAACCTAATTTTCAAGAGGATTTTTATGGAAGATGTTATATGAATCTTTTTACTGATTTAAACCGCTACCATAATTTTCAAAATATTAACATTGATTATAAAGAATATAAAAATGGTTATACGCTATATCTTTTTGATTTGACTCCTGATTATGCTAGTGAATCCTAGTGAATCACACACAAGCGGGAATAAAAATGGAAATATCGGAATCCATATAAAGTTTTCCCATAGTTTACCAGCGACAGTTACTTTATTAGCATTTGCAGAATATCGTAATGTCATAGAGATTGATAAATCTCGAAGTGTATTTACCGATTACTAAAAATATATTGTGAGATGAGACGAAAGGAAAAAAATGAATACGATAAGTTTATGTAGATTTGCTTGTAGTGATTTAAAAATCAAGGAGCATTTTGCCGGAGTATATGCATCGGTATTTTACCTAAAGTAAAAAATCAACTTAGAAGCTTTATTGTGAATTTATATCCTCAAAATCTACTGGGTAACCACTGGGTCGCTATTTATTTTAGAAACTATGAAACGTGTTATTTTGACAGCTGTGGATTACCTCCATCAAACGGAAATATACTACGTTTTTAAAATCAGAATTCTTAAAATGTATTTTATAACAAGATTTGCTTTCAAAATAATTTTTCTTTCTCATGCGGTTACTTAGCGCTTTATTTTTTATATCACTGTTCAAGAAATTTGACATTAAAGGATCTTAGCAAAACAAATACAAGAAGAAATGAAAATTTTATCAAACTATTTGCGGAGAAAAATTTTAACCTAATAGATGTTGCCACCACACATTTCATCGAGGAAATCAACACTGTACTGCGCTTATATACTATATGAGTAAAGCAACCAAACATTAGTTCATCGGCGAAACATGGAACGTTACGGATATCTGTTGTATGATTCCAATGGCACAGAATATTTTTATGTGCATAGTGTTTTATTTAAAGATATTATTAGCTGCATCAGGAATTCAGTTGAAAATGAAATGATTGGAAAAAGATGCTATTTTAAAATTTTGAATAATTCGGAAGAGATGATTCACATTCATGCCCATTCGAAAGCAAATAAATATGGATATTTACTACTACAGTAATCGTGCGATAAAATGTTATTGCGTGACTCATTACTAAATTTGTTTAATAATTTATTTGAATGTGTGATGATGGGGAAACAAAATATACGCGGCGGTGAAGATGTTCCAGATACGGTTCCTTGTATTAAAAAGAAGATTGGATACTTCATCATCCTTCCAAACGATGAAGTTATTCGTGAACTTCATTTGTAAACAATATCATGTTAAAAAATCTAGTAATCTCCTTTTACAATAAATAAAAAGCATATTTAACAAAACATTTTGCTTTCTTTTTTTCTGATTTTATAATCACACAGATGTTTCATTACAACATCTTCCCTCAATCTGCCATACTCCCGTCAAAAAGCATCTGATATAAACTCATGTCCATAAATGCATGTCCTAATGCAAAATCAGGCAAAGGAAGAGTTAGAGGCAAAACAAATTTGACTTATCTGTAAAGCTTATTTATTAAACAAAAGGTAAAGAGCAAAAACAGATGCTATATGTTTGATATTATTAAAAAATTAGCAATTTTTTCTCCCTGGAGCAAATTACAAAAAATCTATTTACAAGAAACCAATATTACATGGTTGGTATGATTGTTAATACATTGTATGTCTCCCAGACGATGCAATACAGTCCGTACAACGCCTCGGCATGCCGAGTATCAAATTATCGATCTGATCTTGGGGGATATTACACCACTCAAAAAGCAATGCTCTCCGAAGTTCCGCTAGACATGTAGGAGGAGGTTGACGGGCTGCAACTCATCGGCCAAGCATGTCCCACATGTGCTCTACTGGATTCAAGTCCGGTGAGAATGCTGGCCAGTCCATACGGGTGATATCCTCCGATTGAAGGCATTCGCTTACGATGTTTGCACGGTGAGGACGGGCGTTGTCATCCATAAACACAAATTGTGCGCCCATGGCTCCCCGAAACATACAAACATGTTGTTCCAGAATAACGTCCCGATAGATTTGGCTTGTCATGGTTCCAATTTGAACATGCAGGTCAGTTCTGGAACCCAGAATAATTCCACGCCAAACAAGCACTCCTGCACCACCGTAACGGTGTCGTTCAATGATGTTTTCTTGGTGGTAACGGGTACCTGGAGCTCTCGATATGAAAGTCCGGCGAGAATCAGACTGCAAGCTAAACCTGGACTCGTCGGAAAACATCACACAATCCCACTGTTGCGATGTCCACAATGCATGCATACTCTCTACTCCAGGCTAACCGCAGGCGGCAGTGAGTTGCAGTAAGTGGAACGCATCTGACAGGTCTACGAGCATATAGACCAATCTGCCCTAAGCGCCTGTATACGGTATGCCTTGAAATTGTCGTACCAGTGGCTGAAGAGAGCTGACGAGACAGATCTGAGGCTGTGCTCCGCCTGTTTCTTTTGGCAGTAACTGCCAAATACCTAACGAGCATATAGACCAATCTGCCCTAAGCGTCTGTACACGGTCTGCCTTGAAATTGTCGCAGTGGCAGAAGAGAACTGACGAGACAGGTCTGAGGCTGAGCTCCGCCTGTTTCTTTCGGCAGTAACTGCCAAATACCGGTCTTCATTCGGCGTTGTAACTCTGGGGCGACCTTTTGTGTAACGTCTACTCACATTACCATCATCTTCGAATCGTTGCCAAAGCCTGGAGATGACACTGTGGGCAATTCCAAGTTCGTCTGATACTTCCAGTTGGGTACGCCCACATTCCAGACGGCCGATAATTCTATCACGTAAAATGTAAAAAATCATCCAAATGCGTCCTTTGTGTCATAACTATTCGGTTATTGCACTGAAATGCTTATAAAGCGCCTGCGAACAATTTTACTTCTTTGCCTGTATTCCTTATATATCACTCTCTTACACTCTCGTCATTGTGACGTACCATCGGTGTCACCTGGTTACTTCCTGAAATTTGCATATGATTCCTGAAGATGTGTGTAGTGATTTTACAGGTGATATATTTATTTTAGAGTTC
>KK119489.1:0-23021 GCA_000611955.2 Stegodyphus mimosarum
TGTAAATAAATTGTGCTTTTTATTGTTTTGCATCGTGTTTTCATCGATTACTCTCAAATCCACAAACTCGTATAACGCAACAGTATGTAATTTAAAATCTGAAACATTTAAGTTTTTTTTTTTTTAAGTTCTTTTAATTTTTCCCACCTGCATGTTATGAATATAAAATGTTAGTGTGTAAAAGGTATGTTTGAAATTTAATGTTAATAGAGATTTGATTTTATACTCAAACTTGTATTATGTTAAATAGTAGATAGTGTTTAATAATAATGATGTACAGTACGTACTTCTGTTTTATTCTTAAAATAACATTATAATAGAGAAAAGCAGTTCCATAGATAATTGCTTTCGTTTATTCAATTTTGTTTGCTGATTAAGCTCTTGAATATTTTCGTTGATTGTCCTTAAAGATCTTCAAGAGTCCTTAATTTCCATTTAAAGAAATGTATATGAACCTGTAATAAGATGCATAATGCCATTTATTTAGCAGTGCCATTTCACTATTGAGAGTCGTATATTCAACAACTTATTTTTTAAATACTCTCTGCAATTAATGTGACATTTTTCCAGTCTGTTGTTGGATTTTGTATTATTCTTAGGGTCATTTTGACTGGAATAACTGAAGTTGTTTGCTGCAGTGCTACCCTGAATTTGCTAGTGTTCCTAGTAGTTTATTTCCTAATAAGTTTATTTCACTTGAAACGACAGTAAATCCCAGGAAAATAAATAAGCTGTATTGTCAATTGATATGACTATAGAAGTTGTCATATTCTGTGAAGATTATTTGAAAAATGTATTATTAAAAAGATAATAGGCTGAGTAAAAATATTACATTATATGTATATATATATATGTATATAAAGTAATTATTTGATGACTTCATGTTTGGTTTTAATTCTCATCAGATTTTTTTCTGCTATTTCCTATTTTTTTTTTCTTTCTAAAACGTATTTCATATATTTGGGTTGAGTCTTACTCTCCAAAAAATTTATATGTATATGACAAAAAATTTCTTTTTAAATATGTATTTTCCAATATAATTTATAATATAGCTACATTTTTCATTTTTTATTTCATATATTTAGGATCATCAGTCATGTCAGTAGTACAGCTGAAAATGCTATTGATAACTGTTATGAAAATTCTATGTATATATTACATAGCAATAAAATTGGCCATCTTTTAGATTTTCTCATTAACAGGCTTAATGTAAGTATTGATTTAAAATTTGAATTTTAAACTAATTTGTGGTCTATTCAACTGAATATATTCATTAATAAACCATTTTTTCTCTGTTTCTATATTTTGATGCATTAAAAGCCTTATTAGGAATTTTCAGAGGAAATGTTGCCTAATAATTTTATTCTTGTTGCTTATATTTAATAAAAGGTAAAGGAAAGGGGAAAAATTTAAAAATAAAGAAATGTTAGAGAAGTTAAACATAATATACACCAAATTTGCATTTAACTGGAAAGCAGACATCAATTCTGTACACTAAAGCTCCATGTATACATTTTTCATGTGACCATTTGAGAAAGATATATACTAATAAAGTTTTTGTTTAAGCTGCAATACATTGATTTTGCCTGTAGAATTTGATTACTAATATTTCATAATAGCTATTATAAGTATTTAATTTTATCATTTGACTTTTGGTTTGCTTAAAATTGTGAGTTTTTTTTTTTATTTAAATATTTCATTTTTTTAATGTAAAATTTTAAACACCATGATAATGTTTAACATGTGACTGATTAGACAATTAATTAATTTCCTTAGATTATCTTCAGTAATTAATAATTTTTATAGGAAGATTTCTGAATGAAAATGCAGCTTTTATTTATTTATTTTTCAATAGAAAAAGTTTTCATTTAATACACTATTTGATAGTGAATCTTAGGAAAACACTAAGACTCGAGTTAAAGTTTTGAAAAGTTATCCCACTATTAAAGTAAAGATTTGTAATAATGTCAGTGCAAGCATTACTTATTGAAAAAGAAGACAGGTTTAATCGTTTTTCTTCATCGCCACTGATTAAATGTTTACTTAGATATTTGTTTCAATAAGTTCTTAAACTTGTGTATTTTTTACCTTTCTTTACATATATCCTTTTAAAGTAATCTGTCCAGGAGATACCAAGCTTCTTCACTTTATTGTAATTTCATCAGTCCTTTCATTGTCATGGTATTGCCCGACTCCAAGTTTGAAATCCCTAATTTTTTTTATTATTTTTTTTAATTATTCCTGATTTTATTTGAATCCACGTCAGAGACAAAATTCATCTTTCTGTCAGTATTTTTCTGCTGTAAATTTCTGAAGCGTGATCTGAATTAATCTCTTCCTGCAAAATACCTTTCACTCTTTGAAAACCAAAGCCTTCACTAACATATATACTTAAAATACCGAACTGCCCAAAATGCCTTTTGATATTCACATCAATTTCCTCCCTTCCCCATCCATTAACGCACAAATAGGTGTGAAGATTTTAAATGACATCCTTTCTATTCTAACAAGAGTCTTTGTTAGAGTAGAAAAGATCCCTTTCCTTGTAAACCGGCCTATTCTGAAGAATTCACACGCAACCTAAAGCTAAGAAACCACAAATAAATCCTTTTAGAACAAGCTCTCTGCAGTAAACTGATACAATGTATTTGGGGAAACTGCATCTGCTATTGCATAGTTTAGGGAGAGAGAAGAAGACGAGATCACAGTCTCGGCCTTTTCAGGCGGTTGTGGTCATTTGAATGAAGGATTGTCTGAGGCGTTTCAGTTCTTTAAAGAGTTAAACTCTTCATTATGTCTAGGTCAAAAATTGTAGTGTCCTTGTACAGTTTGGCAGGGAAATTTAAAAATAGTTGTAATTGAGCATTGCATTCATCCATAAAAGGCAATATTTTAATGTTTTTGTTTTTTCATCACTTCCTGTTTGAGACATTCATTAAAAATGTCTGTGATCATCCAAACTTTTTTATTCACTTCATATCATATTGACAACATTTTAACAATGTTCAGGATGGTAACAAGAGCATCAATATTTGTGTACATTAAAAAAGGATGCGATCTTGGCTTTTCTTGACTTCTCATAAAGTGAAAGAAGAGATCAGTTTTATCATTGTTCAAAATTTCTTTCTGCTGATATTCATCTGTTTTGTAAAATAATTTTTTTAGCAATCTTCAAAAAACTCAGGTGTGATATTTCCAAGTTTTCTGTTCATAGCATAACATCAGATTCCATTGTTCAATTTAAATTTATGAAATAATACTGTTGAAGAAACAGACTGTATTCACATTCATCTGCAATGTTATTTCTTTTGCCTTCCATAATAGTATAGATGTATCAGTGGTGTACCCAGAAAAAAATGGTAAAAAGTCTGGGACTTCCAACATTTTCTTGCACTGACTCCTTTTAAAGAAATAGTTGTCTTCAATCGTCATCATTTATTGCACCCCATGCATTTTCTTCTATACTATAAAGTATACAACATGCATCATGATACAAATAATTGCACATAAAATAAAGATAATTAGATTAAGAATATGAGCAGAAGTTTTTAAAAAATGGTTTATTATTTTTCTGTTCAATAATTTTTTGTATTATTGTTTTTAATTTTATCAATATGAAAAAGTTTTCAGAAACAAAATCACAGATTCTAATAGCACAAAAGTCATAAAACTGCTCAAATTAATCTTTAAATCATCTCATCAAAAATATTCTACCTGTCCTTGTTTTTCATTCATATTTTGCATTCTTCATATTTTATGGTGTTTGTTGTGTTCTTGCATCTTCATTTTTATATGACATTTATTGGGTAGAAAATTTATATATTTAAAAATATATTATTGATTTAAAAAATATATCAAATAATTTTAGTCTTTATTTTATAGGATTTCTTCCTTAGTGCATGATAGCTGTAAGCAATCAAATATCAATTTTATTAATATATTTTTTGCAATCATTGAGATCTTAATTATACTGATCAATTCACAGTGCATATTCGACTATTGAGCCCCAGTCAACTTCTTGTTCATCATTGAACCCATTTAAAATTTAAGTCACTTGCAATGTGTCACTTTCAGCCCCATCGGAAACTCCTGGTTAAGTGAATAAAGCCAGTTTTTGAGTATATGTTGCAGGTTCAAATTTTGATCTTGGTGATGTACATGTTGTGTATTAATTGGTCTGCTTATAATGCTGTTAATTGTAGTTAATGTGTGTACAGTAATACTGTGTGTTACTTTAACATAGGCACTTCAAAGTCTTCATAGGAACCCTCCCATCATTTATGATCATAATGTGTGTTGTCGTTATCTTCATCATCATCACAATCACACAGGAAACTAGGGGGTTTTAGCAAAGTAAAAGTATTGAATGTTTTTTCTTCAGCAGTTGTTGCTTTGGGGAAAATGAAATGCATTGAAGTGCCTGTTCTAAAATAACATAGCTAAATTACCATTCATTGGATTTCCAAATGAAATCATAGAATTGTATCCCAATCTAGTGAAAATGAACTGAACATACATTACTGGTCATTCAATATGCATTATGAAGAATATCAAGAGATATCAAAGTCAAATTTATTTCAGAGATTACACATAGAGTCAACGTTAATTAATTTGAATCTTTGGGGTGAGAAAATCAATAATAAATGTTGCCTTTACATTTGTTAATAACTGCTGCTACACACTGTGGCATTGTGTGAAAGAGGCTTTAGATGTTTTGTTTGCAAATGGCAGCCCATACTGCCTCCACGTGTAACTGAAGTTCATCTACTGTACCAGCAGCTGTCGCATGCTGGGTTAGGCATTCTTCATTCTTTGATCAGATATGTTTGATGGGTGATAGATCTGGAAAATTGGCAGACCAGAGTAACAGCATAATATGGTGGGCTTGAAGAAGAAAGCTTGAACATTGTGTGCAAGGTGTGATCATGCAGTGTCCTATTGAAATGTTGCCTCAGGCTAGCTTTGAAGATAATGAATGAGAACAGACTGCAAAACCTCAAGACATATAGTAGTACCACTCCACATCACAATGCCTTTTGCAGGATCAATATGACAATGCATAATACAACAGTCGAGCAGCCTGTCTCCACGGTGTCTCCAAAGTGTATCCAACCATTGTGGTACTCCAAGCAGAAGCATGATTCATCTTAAAACACAATGTTATGACATTTGGATGTCCATCTCCAATGTTCAGTGCTCCATTGTAAACACCTAAAATTTAAAGGTAAGTGAAGCAAAGGATACCTAGCAGATAGTCCGTTATACTTTAAATAGCATCATATTGTTCATGCAGACTCTAGTTGTTGTGTTACAGACTGCATTCATTGTGATATAGTTGTGGATGTAGCAGTGCGCTCCATCAGTACCATGCACACAATATGCTTGTTTTCCTATGGAGTGGTGCGATGAGGTAGTTGCAATTTCTGCTGTCTATCAATCTCCTCCCCCTGCATTCACTGATTTCATATTTGCATGGCTGTTGCTTGGCTCCATGTGATACTATGACCGATTTCCTGGAAGGATAATTTGCAATCTCTGTATACAATGATTCTGCCTCAATCGAACTCAGAAATTTGCTCAAATGATGCTTATGTTTTTCTACAAGGCATACTGCAGTTGCATACATAAAAAAATCTCGCTAGAAAACAATCACATTATTTCAAAATAGCAGTCTTTCCTCCTTTTATATATGGATTGGAAGGAGTATTGCAGTTTCCCATGGTGTACGTGTGCACTGAAATCATAATCATTTGCATATTACAACATGGTATACACATGATGCCAGTTTCATGCTGTTTGGATGCTTCCTTTAGGGTGTTGCATTTTGGATGGCTAGTAGTTTATGATTAGATTTTTTTATTATATTTCATGCAAATAAACTTTGATGTAAATGCTTCATAAAACCATATTTCTTGGAATCTGTAACAATTTTAATTGTTTTTTGCAGCTTTTGATACCAGACAACTGCAATCAAGTGACAGTTAACCAAATAAAATCAACTGGAATCATTGTGCAGGTAGACACAATTGCTGGAAAGCTAATGCATTTTTTAAGCTGCATACTTACTGCTTTATCAGTTAAAAGCAGTGAAAATCATACATTGGATAATATGCAACAAAAAGAGAACAAGACAGAAGACTTCCAGTTTAGAGTTCAAGATGTAATAAGGTACTTTTTATGCAAAATTTGTCATTTTGCAAGAAGGAAATGTTTATCATTGCAAAATGCATAACAGTTATCATAATGATATTAGTTAATCCTTTGCAAATGAGAAAGGTGTTTCATTTATCAGTACACATATATGATAGCTGTCTTCAGTGGGCTGAAGTATAAATAATTCTTCATTAGTCCTAATATAATGCTGTGTTGATTTTTAAAATATTTTGTATGTTAGTCCTCATGAATTTAACTTTGCATTGACAGAAGCTAGCTTAGTTATGTTTTGAAATGCAAAGACTTGGTGTCAGTCAGCTACTGTTGATAAACCGTGTCAGAATCCACTGGCAAATCCAAGTTCTATTATTAATTTTGTTAGCAAATTAGAAAAACTGATTACTTTGTAGTAGTATCTTAGCTGAAAAAAAGTTCTTGTTCTAGATGAAACACAGTTTATTTTTTCGACAGTTTACTTTTTAACATACATATCACATGAAAAATATTGAAAGGAAAACAAATATTTAGTAACTATTTCACAAGTACTACAGCATACTATCTATTTCTTATTTGTGTCGGTAAAAATAAACTGATAAGCCGGAAGACCTAACTCTGCAGTTTGTACATGCTTTTATCAGAACAAAGCTATAGCTAAACATAACAAGTATTGGAAGAATACAAAAAATGAGGTTAAATTTTCTCTCACTAGTGGAAATCCTGGTGACATCTAGTGAGGGGAAAAATACTTTAAACTGAATTCCTAATAGCCCATTTTAATTTGTGTTGGAAGCCAGAAATTAAGCACAAAATTAAATATACACTGTTATTCAAAAAATAGGATAATAATAATAAAAATGAAAAGCTAATATCTTGAGAAAATTTCAAGCATCAAATAAGTAGGGTCCTAAAACTGAGTTTCAAAATATTCATATTGTTCAATGCAGTTCATCAGTTGGATATCTCCAGGGGGTAAAGTTTACAAAGTGAACATACAAAAGTTCCTGAAGATATTTTACTTCTGCTACTCATACACAACTGTTAGAGGCCAATTAAGTCTTTTGATTATGTAGTTCAATTAGTGCTGTATCATAACACTTTATATGTAGTACTAATTGAACTAGACAACCAAAATGCACACAATTATGGAAATACACAGTTATGGAGAAATACGAAGTCTGAATAACTTGAACCTTTTCTTTCAGTTTCTGAATGAGGGTTGCCAGATGTTCTTTTTGGGTCTGTTTCTAGGTTGATATTTTATATCTCGGCATTTTCAGGGTCTTATTCAAAGTTTTTGAGAATAAATTTTCTATAGAGAGGAATCCCAGCTTCTCAAATATCTTGAATAAAAGATGATGGAGTCAAAGAAATAAATTTATTGGACTCTTCAGCACTGTATATAAGAGGTTGATTATTTATTGTAGCTTCAACTTCACATGTCTGAAAGGTCTTCAAAACTGAGTGCTGATCTACCAAATGTTTTTAGTAGATTTTTTTACGCTGCAAATGAGTCGCTCCCACCATTTACCCACCACATGGCTGAGAGATGAATGAACTTCTACTTAGTGGGAGCTAGGTCTTCAGAGTTTTTATCTGATTCCAGTTTAAAGATTTCAAAATATTGTTAGCTGAAAGTTAATTATGTTGTCACTGTAGATTGTTGAAATTCTCCCCCTTTCCAGTACTAATTTTCTGAAGCATGGATGAAGCCTTGTTTTGACAAATTAGTCATTAGTTCCAAGTTTATGATTTGATATACTGTGCATGTGAAAATGACACTACTGTGCACAGGCTATTATGGTCAGAGGAGCTATACACAATTTTTCTACAAAACTATGTAAGGTCTACATCCATTTGACTTTCAACAATGCATTGACTGTTGTGAATGGTTATTGCAACAACATGAAACCAATATTGCTTTCATTGCACATAATCTTGTAGACAGAAGAAGCATGTTTCACATGTGATGGTGGTCTTCAACAGTCACAAAAGCCATATGTTTTCAGAGTCCAGTCTTCATGTAATCTGCCTGTAGAAATATTAGGTACGCTGATCTGTAAATGTATGGGCAGACATACTAAGTAGTCGCAAGACTGGACCTTGTCTGTTGTCTGAACAGATCATGAGACTTAGTATTTATCCATAATGTATTAACCGATTTCCTAAATGACATACACTTAGCAGCAGTACATGGCCTATAGTTCCAGCTTGATGGAGCTGTGGTGCATTTTAATGCCTGTGCACATTATTAGTTATATATGGAATACTCCAGGCACTGGATTGGACATGAGCCTCTAGTTTTATGGCTATCATGATTGCCAGATCTGACACCTTTTGATTTTTTCCTGTGGATACAACTGAAGGAATTGCTCTAGCGAGACTGAGTTACTAGAGAAAGTGACTTAGCTGCTCATCTTCATGCTTCATGTACTTTGGTTGACATAATTGTGCTCTGACATGCAGTTAGCCATTCCATGGCATTCATGCTTCAATATGTACTGTGGACATTTTGAAAAACTTCCTGTGTAAACATTTGGAAGTACTGATGTTCATGTTTCCAAAAAAAAATTTTTTTTCCTTGCACTGGGTGTTATGTTATACTCTTCTTTTGCATTTTTCTCAAATACTGTGGGTTGTACAGATACAGTTCTGTGAGCATTTTTTATGTATTCCACTGAGGAATCTGGCTGTGCAGAGTTTGGGCACTCAGAATAATGACTTCCTTTTCTCCATAGGACTGTGTACTCTAAAAATTTATTTTTGATTCTGTTTTTCAAGTATATAATCTTTTGCATTCTTATAGGTTTATTTTTTCATTATTCTTTTACATTAAAAAGCTAATTGTCTTGCATATAGAATTTCTATTTATGTATTAAATTTCAGTAAATAATTTTATGCAATAGATATTTGATAGTTTTGAATATAACCAGCTTTTCAAGTCATTATATTTACTTTTAGAATATATTGTTTAAATTCTTGGATGAGATATAATTCATTTCATATGACATTTGTATTAAATTAAAATTATCTCTTTGAATAAATTTTAATATTCTAATCAGTTAACCCGAATAGAAATTTTTAGGTTAATGCAATTTTTATCAAAAATTAAGGATTGTGAATAATCAAATATGAAAGGGATGAGCTTAGTATGGAATATTACACTAAATCCATATTAAAGTATCAGATTGCATATCCTATGCTGAATCATATAGTATTTAAAATATTAATGGATGTTTTATGAGAAACTTGTTATATTAATTTTTCATATGTTTTTTAATCAGTATTTCTTATTAGTCATTATTGTGTAATAAGAGTTATAAATGTGTAAGTAAATTGCATTTCAAATAAATATTTATTACTTTTTGTTAATGCATTTCCAGCTACATAGTAAGCATTGGAATAGTAGACAAACTCTCTCAGTACTTCAATAGTGTTCAAGGTCCTATAAATAATGAAACTGAAGTTGCTGATTTCCTTTTGGACTGCATTAATTTTCTGACTGCTATCATAAAAGTGTATTCTGATTGGTAAGTACAATAAAAATTAATTTTTAGTAATGAAATTTTTTTTACGTTTAAATTTTTTTATATAGGGAATGGAAAAAAGGAACTCTCCAGTTTGGGAAGTTAAGAAAATCCAAACCAAATATGATAGGAAAATTTTCTTTCTATTCATTGAAAGTACATGTAATGCCATTTTACGTTAATTTTTTATTTGTTTTATACAAAAGATCATTCATTAAATGGCTTCCATTATTTATGCACTGATAGAGCCTTTCTCAATAGTTATCCCAGATTTTTAAAAGCCGTTTCAAGTGTAATGGCAGCAGCTTCCTATTGTATTGCCTTCTTCAGAGCTTTTAAAGTTGGACACCACATCCAGTGGTAATTTTTTTTTTTTTTTTTCTGCTCAGATATAGGGTTTCATCAACTGGGTGTGAAATAGATGTAAAAGGCATGCCGCGTTGTTGTTGGCAGTCTGACATTGTTTATAAACTGTTCAAAAACAAAAGCGCAGTGTGTTCTCCTGACCAAGCTGTGGTTAATCTTAAATGGCATGAAAATTCACTATTCAGTGGTACATTCTTGATCATTGTACCCCCTCGAACCATATACTACTTTCAAATCGGGGAGTTCTTTCTGCCGCGCCCTGTATATATGATAAAGTTTTGAGTTAAAATCATAATAATGAAATGCATTTCACACACAAAAAAGGCAAAATTAAATGTGGATACTTCTAATTATAAATAAGATTCTCAAAAAATAAGGTAGATAATTTTATAATACTGGACTTTCACTTCACATTTAATTGTAATAAATATTTTATTATTATTTTCTTTTAATTTATTAAAGTATGATAAGTATTTTACTGAGAGGACTTTTAATTCTGTAGGATCTATAGACATTTGCTATTTATGATTGGTTTGTTATGTATCATGGAGGCATCATCTATTGATGAGAGTTGGAAGAACTATTGTTTTTACTGATGAGTATCAGTTTCAGTTTGTAGACAAGCACTTTAGCTACTGGACTAAAATGTTTAGACAAGTTTAGGTGCTAAATAAGCCATGTTACTTCTGTGACTAAGCCAGGTCATTATATTTTTCTACCCTAATGAGAAGTACAGTATTTGAAGGTTTAGCTAACTGTAGCAGGAGTAAACCTCTTATACTGAAAGTGGAGATTTTTTACCCCAGTGATTTGGAGAGCATATTTGTGAACTGAGACCCATTCCTTTGAAAGACATAATATGCAAGTCTAAAAATAAATTGAGAATTTTATAAATGAGCACTAGAGCACTGAAGTATATTGAGAGCATAACTTCAAAAGAGCAGTTTGCATCATGTCCGTTGTCATTAATTTATAGCAGTCCACTGTTTACATTTTTGTTGATGTGTTATGGTGTTGGCATTATTTATGGGAGTTAGAAATGCTGTAGTTTCTGTCACTGAATATTAAACCATGGACCTTTGGTTTCAAAATCGAGTATTTTAGCAGCTGAGAAAACTCTAAATGCATCATATCATATCTCTGCAAAAAATTGAGAATGCTATAGAACCATGTAAAAGAGTTAAATTTTAAAGTTTCAATACTGTTCTGCTCACCCCCCAGTGTAAAACTATTTGTTGTCTGTACTTTTCTTCAAGAAATTTTTAATTACAGGTACATGTCTAGCACTATTTAAGGAAATAAAGTTGTAGCCATTTTTTGGATACCTATGCGAAAGGAAAATGAATTCCATTACAAAGCATAAAATTTTAAAGTTTTTAAGATCTGTAATAAAAGCAATACTAAGATTAATTATGAGCAAAATTTTGCTGATCGTAAACAACTTAATTGATATCACCTTGTAGGTAAGTTTTTTAAGAGTAGGTGGGACTGAGAGGATGTGCATATAAATTATTATTAAATTTGCTGTAGAAATTGAAAAGTCATCATCATCTTCTTTTGTGACCTCACAAGTAATGAAAGTTTTTATGCAGATACTCTTATAAGATAAAGTAACACATCATTCAATAAGTCCCAGGACTAACTAAGAAAACAACATTCGTTTCATAAAATTCATGTTTATTCATCAATATAATCATCTTCAAGAGCTATACAATCATTCCAATGCTTTTCTAACTTTTTGATACCATGCTTGTAAAACGATTTGTCCTTGTCTGCAAAATAAGCTTCAGTGGCAGCGATGACTTCCTCATTCGAGCCAATCTTTTCCCCTGGAGCATCTTTTTGAGTTCAGAAAACAGTCAGTAGTCGCTGGGGCTAGATCTGGAGAGCATGGTGACTGGGGAAGCAGAGTGAAGCCCAGCTCGTTCAATGTATCCTGTGTTTGCATCGACTTGTGGCACGGGGCATTGTCTTGATGAAAAAAGATTTTTCTTCTTCATGTGCGGTCTTTTTTTTTTATTTTTTGCAATTTCATCCTTTAAACGCACCAATAATTCACTGTAATAGGCGCTATTGATAGATTTTCCCTTTTTGAGGTAGTCGATATAAATTATACCTTGCGCATTCCAAAGCACTGACGCCATGCCTTTGCCAGCTGACTGTTGTGTTTTTGGACTCTTTGGACGGCTTTCACCGGCCGCACATCACTCAGCTAACTGCTGTTCCAACTCCAGAGTGAAATGGTGAATCCATGTTTCATCCATTGTTACACACCGACACAAAAAATCCTGTTTATTGTGCGTAAACAGGGACAAACAGCTCTGTGAATCGTCGACTTGTCATTGCTTTTGTCCCATTGTGAGCACATGCGGCACCCATTTGAAAAACACTCTTTTCATGCCCAACTTTTCATGTAAAATCGTATACGCACTTCCAATTGATATGTTTACCATCTCAGCAATCTCACGAACTTTGCGGTTATTCATCACGATTTTCAAAACTTGTTTCACATTTCCCAGAGTGACTGCTTCATTTGGCCTACCCAGTCATGCTGCATCATTTGTATCTGTGCAACCGTGCTTGAAATCAGCATACCACCAGCAAATGGTTGCTTTCGATGGAACAGAGTCTGGATAATATTTTTCAAGTCATTGCTGAGCTTGCACAGTACTTTTGCCCATTAAATAGCAATGTTTGATCAACACTCGAAATTCGTTTTTGTCCAATTTGTCTACAAATGCTCAAGTAACTTCACGTTCACCACAGCTTCGTTGTTTCTGGTCCGATTGCCATGAAACTCAGATACGTGTCATTTGAAGGTTAGTTCTTTCGAACAAAGAAGTCAAGTTGATATTACAAAAGCCATCTGTAGGCTAGTCCCAGGACTTATTGAACGATGTCTTATGTATGTTATTATAAGATAAAGTATCTTATCATATACTGTTATAAGATAAAGCCTGTATACAAGATAAAGTATTTTACCATATACTCTTATGATAAAGCAATAATAAGATAGTGTCCTGTTGTATGCTTTTATAAGATAAAGTATGCATATTGTTTATCGTATATTCTTATAAGATAAAGTATGTTACAGAAATGTATGCATTTGTGTAATTTAATTATTTTTTAAATCAGATCAATTTTGAACATTAATTTGTTATTCATTGTATTTTCCAATAAAGTTTTAGTTCTGTGCCAAACAAGAAAGCTGATGACTCAACACATTTGATTGCTACATTTAAAGTTACTAATATGGTTGGAACTCTATCATTTTTATATGGACTACTTTTACATAGTGGGGCCTCCTCTCGGGGAGAAACTCCATCTCCACAGTTGCCAAAACAAGTTGAAGTATTGGCAGTATCAACTCTTCGCATGTTAAATCATATGGCTGTTATGAATCTACAAGCATTTCAGGTAAATAAATATAAGTTATCATGAATTTAAAAAACTTTGAGTTTAAATGTGTGTATATATATATATTTAGATACAGTTTGATATCAGTATGGATTATAATTTACTTTTGAATTTTAACCTTCCAGGTGGCTTGTTTACATATGCATATATTATCTTTATACCCTTAATGTACCATAAAAAATCAGAAGATAGTCATTTTTCTGCCATTTTTTCTTCTTCTTCTTCTTATTTTTTTAATACAAAAGAACAAGTATTTTCCCTGCTTTGGATTCTGATTTTTATCTGTTATTAATATGAAGACTGCAAAATGTCGTACATGTAGTCTTCGTAGTATTAGACTATCTGATCAGCATCCATTTCTTGGGTTAATCCATTTTATTGTCAGATTTTTGATAAGGCGCAAAATTATTCCATAGTGCCATGCTTAAGAAATGACAAAAGGTCTTTTTATAATACTTCATGCCTCACTATCTGGATATAACATGGAAAGATAGATGTTGATCAACACATATGGTTGTAATCCAATGTAAATTGCACTTTTTATTCCCTTTACGCACCTATCTACCATTCATGTAATATTTTAGTATGAATTGTAGAAATAAGAGAGATGTCTTTCTTGTCTTTCACTGCATTGCACAAGGTTACAGACAAAAACATTGTGGAGAAAACAACGCAAAGTGAGGGGATCGCCACACAAAACATCATGGAAGAAAAAAAACAAGCGAAAACATTGCGGTATATAACATCATCATAAAAAATAAAGCAGTTAAAAAGCATTGCACTTTTAAAACATCATTGTAAGAAATAAAGCTCTTATGAATCATTGTATGACAATAATGTCATAGATATGTTTTTTCAGGTTTTAAAACTTGTAAATATATATCTGCATTAATGATTTGTGAGTGCATGAAAGAATGAAGAATAATGTTCCATCTGTATTTCATATTTTTAGATTCATTAATTTTTTGCTAAAAAAAGCAAGAAGGAAACTTAAGCATTCAAAACCTGGAATGTAGAAAATTAAGCTTACATATAGCAGTTAACAGAATTTTAAATTTATGTACTTAACCATTAAAAGTAATTATTTAATTAATCTTTTTTATGAAGTTGTATTGGCAGTTTTTCATAAAAAATATTGTGTGAAAAAGTAGAAACGGGAAGATGAGTTACTGCATGAGCTTACATGTATTAAAATTGTTTAATTAATTATCAAATTGTAAAATTATTTTCTATCATTTTGTTAATCTGGTGTTCTTTTAGTAAAAATTAAATCTCGTTTTCCTTCATTTAGTTGAATAATTTTAATGTAGATGACCTCATTCAGTTACTTATCTTTTTTTTTCGCATATTTTTAGATTGTATTTTTGTGATGAAAAACTACCAATACAACTTCATCAAAGAGATTAATTAAACAGTAGCTAATTTAATCAAAGGTTAATATTTTTTTTTCTGTATTAAGATATACAAAGATATGTAGAACTGTTTTTGGAAGAGTCATGTTACTGCTGCTCTCAAATTTTAACTGCCAATTTGATATCAGTGTGATTCACCATGTTTTTGATTACAATAATAATAACAACAAAAGTATTGTTTTTAGTATCGTTTTACCTGCAGCATATACTAGCTGCTCAGAAAAAAGGTGAAACATTAATGTGAGCAATATAGAAATGGGATAAATAATTTAAAGAAACCTATTTCATGATCTGAAGAGAGAAAGGGAAGTATATCCATACATTAAGGATATATGGAGTCTGTGAAAGAGAGTTTGTTTTCATTAGCATCTGCATAAACAATCCAAGAATTGAAAACTAATTGTGTAAAAGAATGAATGAGGATTCTTTTGCTCCTCGTTTGACTCAATAACAGCATGTCTTCTAGGTATGCAGCATTGCTTTCTGTGAAGGAGAATCATACCATGTATGAAAATTGGCTTTTTGTTAAATCTAATTTTTTTTTTGATGTGAGCAAAATTATGCAACAGTTTTATCAACTGAAATGTATTAAATTTCATTTCTTAATTTTTAGCATGTATTTTTCTTCTGGCATAGCTAAAGCGTACTGTATATGGATGGTTCATATTCCATCCTCCTAAATTTTGTGCCATCTTCAGTTTAGGTCCAGCTAAATGAATCCAGTTAAGTTTTAATTTTCTTACTAACCATATAAAACCGACTAGTTCTAATTATTTCAGATTTTTTTCTTGCTTCAGTTCGGGCATACTGAAGGGTAATTATATTAGCAAAGAAATACTGTATATAAATCAATTGACTGTATATTACGTATCAAATGTTTTGTTACAACTGTTCAAAAAATTAAAATTTTTCCATTTAAACAAAGAAAATTATTTTCGTTAGTTTTTTTCCCTCACATCATCTTTATTTCTACAATTTGAGCTTGAAAAAATTATTAATGCACAATGTTAAAATGTGTATTTTTAATTTTTTCAAAAAAAGTGTAAATTTTACTGTCAGGTTTATTAAATGTTTTGGTATATTTTTAAGCTATTGATGTAATGGTGCTAAATATAGCATTTTCTTCTTAAGTGTTCATTAAAAAATCAGGAACTTTGCAGGAAGTTTCTTTGGAGTTATTTAATTAATCTGTATTTTTCCATTTTAAAAAAAATGTGTAAAGAAATTTTATTAATTGCAGAGCATTATGGGATCTGAAGGTCTGTCACTTCAACTACGTCATATAACTAGTCATTTGTTGTGGTACTGCAGCCATTGGACTTCTGATGTGCTTCTTCATGAAATCATACTTCTCGTAGGATATTTCACTGTGCTCAATCCTGATAACCAGGTATTACTGTATTTAATTTTTTTTTATCTCATGGAGAAAAGCAGAAATATTTTAACAGAAAATATAAGATCTTTTAAAAATAATTTAAAATTTTAATCCGTTTATAATTTTAGTTTTGCTTTTATTTTATGAAATTAGCCAGAAAAAAAATTACAAATGTAGATAAGCAATTTCATTTCCTATAAGATCATTATGAAAAATGTCTGTGCATATTTATGCTAGACATTGTAAGAATTATAATATATTAATATCTAAATGGTTTGTTTAAATTTATAATTTTTTAACACATTTGAACCTGAATAACTAAAAAACCACAAACAGCCTGAATATATGTATGTATATGTACAAAATGAAAAATTTTTGTTAACAAAATATGACTAAATTTTAGATTTTACTTACCAAATATTTAATCAAAACATACATAAACAGTAACAGTAGTGCAAAGGGAAAATTTAATTTGTATATATTTTCTGCTTGAAATCTGAAGGAAGTTTGCCTACACTAAATTTACACTGTAATTCAAATGTGTTAGCAGATAATTATTAAATTTTCAAACTGTTATTTATTTTAAATAATTCTTATATGTTGAATTAACCACTAAATTACGTACTTAAAGAAATTATGAAAAGTTTCCAAGTCTGACAAAATTTGATGATAATTAATGACAACATATTCATTTTCTATTATTTATTAAGTATTTCTTTGATGCTTACAAAAAATGTATATGTTTGTAAATATTTATATACTTACTATCTTATATGCTATACTCTCTTGCTATAGTTTGACACTTGATAACATTTGATTCTGATAAAAGTGTGTTGCCTTGGAAAAAAATTATTAGAAGCTGTTTTCATCACAGACTATAAATCACTTTGGTCAGTCCGGTTTCTTTTTGTAGACTTATTATTTTTCGACTTTGGGAAAAAAAAAAAAAAAAGATCTGTTCATATATAAATATACTTCCAAACAAAATTATTATTCATATTGCAAAAGTTTGTAACTGTGGGTATTTATCTTATGACAGATACAAATAAAATTTAACAAAATCTCCGATAAAATTTATGATGTAAATTAACTCCATTTGTAGATTTTCTGGTGCAGTATTCATGTTCTTTTTGTATGGTAATGAAAATAATATAATGTCAGGCTTTAAATTATTTAAAATTTTAAGTCTTTCTTCCTATTTTTTCTAAAATGATGTTCTCCTTGAGATTTCTCATTTGAACTAATACAGGAGAATTTCAAATGTAGAAAATGTAAAAAATATTTTGATTTTAGTATCTTCCCATAATTGCAGTTTAAAGCATGTAAGCATCAGTAATAAGTGTATTATTTCCTTGCAGCTATTTATTGAAAATATTTAAAATAGCCAGTTAAGTTAACAAGAAATTTTAATTATGTTTTCCATATATCACTGCATAGCTTGTTGATGGTTTTATTTATTTCTTTAATTTGTGTGTTCTATGTATAGGTGTGATGGAAAATTTTTTATTTTTCTTATTGAATCAGAAAACTATTTTAATGCATCTTTTCAACCTAATCGTCTCACCTCACCTCATTGTACCAAATAGTTTTTTTGTACTTTCAATTTCTTCAAAAAATGCAGCAAATTCTCAATGACTCAAAACTTGTTTATAAATAAAGTTTGTCTCTCCCACTGTTACATTTTTTACCAACTATAGCAGGTTCATTATCATTTGCAAACTAACCATTTTATCCCAAATTAATTTATATTTATTTATTAGTTTTTATTTTAGAAAAGTCATGCTGTACACAAAAGTTTCCTTTCATAGAAATTATTACCAATAATTCTGGAGGGAGTGACCATCAGGTTACCCCGAGTTGAGTGGCTGCAGGTAGCGTATCTGACTCCTTATAATGATTAGGTAATGTTGCGAGGTTACATAATTCTTACTGCATTTGAAACTCAAAACACATTTAATACAATTACGAGAAGCTCTTTACACACATATATATATAATTCATTGATAGCATAGATAGATATTTAAGTGAATTATAGGCCTCGTAGTGTGAGGAGTCTGCTAACGAAGGTCTCTCTAGTCGAAAGTTCTGAAGCATTCTTCTGATGTTACTGTGATAGCAAAAATCTTGAGACTGAATTAGCCATCTGGAATGATATCAGAGGAAAAATCAGATCATTGGTTCGTCACCCTACCTGAAATCGAGAGGTTTTGACGACAGACACAGTACAGAACGTTGAAATCTCCTGACGCTAGTCGTGAAGTTATGTCTCTGCGATGTCAAAAACATGTCGTGTGACAAGTCGTAAAGGCTGGGAGCGGTGAATTTCAGGGACTGCACACACAATTTACTTGCCTCTGTGTGGTCCACCGCAATTCCTCAGTTACTTCAAATTCATTAGGAACACCTCTTGTAAAAATGCCAAGTTGTGCTGTACCTGTGATGTTTGTACTCTCATCATGTGCTATTGAAAATGCTGCAAAATTTAGATATATATATATGTATATATATTTAAACTGACAGCATAAATCATTAGCAACATTGTTAATGCATTACATTCAGCTACTGTTTTGGCTCAGAAATTGCTATTTTTAAAGTTGTTTTCCTGACAAAGTTCAGCAGACTTAATCAAACATCTTTAAGGAATTAATCATCAGAAAATGGTCTTAATTGTTTTTGCAGTGATGTGCATAAAAGAAAAACTTCCATGAACTCCTGCTTCACTGGATTTTTTGCTTTAGTAAAAAAAGTGTTGCCATTGTAAACCAGATTTAAAAAAGTGTTAACTTCCTCCCCCCCTCTTCAATTTTCTTTTAAACATTTCACATTTTCCTTCGGTTTATTTGGTAACAGCAATGGAAACTATATCTTTTTTGAACTGATATTCTCTTATTAAAAATAGTACAAATAATTTATTGCACACACCACCATAAAAATACATAATTTCCCATAAAAAATAATATTTACAGAAAATATATAATACTTCCCGTAAAATAAAAGGTGTCCCCTTTCCTTTACTATTCTTTTAACCTTTGTTAAAGACAGACAGACATGGC
The DNA here is from genome assembly GCA_000611955.2 of Stegodyphus mimosarum. Classification (NCBI taxonomy): domain Eukaryota; kingdom Metazoa; phylum Arthropoda; class Arachnida; order Araneae; family Eresidae; genus Stegodyphus; species Stegodyphus mimosarum. The sequence goes on from KK119489.1 coordinate 19,301, forward strand.
TCTTTAATAAAAATCATTAATATAATTCTGTGTACTTTAATTCAACAAGATGAAGTTTCATATGAAAACAACACTTAAAAGTTATGCACAAACTTATTTGATAAGTATTATTTAGTATATGTTCAACTGAGAGGCACTAGCAAAAAAGCCATTATTGCCCTAATAATAAAATTGATGACTTTCAGTTCTAGCTCAAAATGGAAAAATAAGTACCAGTTAAAATTTATGAAAAATAAAAAATAAAGAGGGAAAAAAGATATTTTCAGAAGGAAGGGAAACTTTTCAAAAAAAGTATGAACTTCTTAAAGCAAAAAATTCTTTCAGTTTAATTGTTTTATATGAGAAATATTTTAGACTTTGTGAAATAAATTTCCTAAGCATTTTACTACATGAAGACATTTCTTATGTAACATAAGTTTTGCCATTATTTTTTTTTAACTTTGAATAAAACTTTTTCCTCTTAAGAATTATTTTAAAGAATGTACTTTTTTGTCATTATTTTCTTGTATGTCTTTAAAAATATACTTAAAAAATTTATTGTTATTTTATTTTGTCTTAAAAACTTTATTTAAATCTTATTTTGTCTAAGAATTATTTATCTAATAAAAATTATCATTATTTAAAGTTACAGTTACTTTCAAATAACAGTTATATTAAAAAATTTAATATTGTAGTTAAAATTCTATTAAGATCTGAATTAAAATAACATGCAGAATAACAATTATTGGAGGTGCCAAGCCAACAAAAATCATCCAATACTTAAGCCTTTGAAACTAGTCCTGAAAATGGATTGAACTTATGAGCATTAAACTTATTTTTGTTGCCTTAAGACCTCCTATGATTAAGATGCTTGCATTTTACTATGTGCAGTTATTTCTAAATGGAGTTCTATATATTAAATTATAAGATTCTTTATTCAAATGATTAATCCATGATGCATGCTCATTATTTATTTAGAAATATTTTCAAAGTGTGTTTCTTATTCTTTTAGTCTATTATTCAAGCAGGACAAAGACCTACTGTTCTTCAGCAGCTATGTTCTTTACCATTTCTATACTTTAGTGATTCAGAACTTACAGATATCTTATTTCCAACTTTAATTGCGTGCTGTTTCAATAATATGAGTAATAAGATAATACTTGAACAAGAAATGTCTTCTGAACTTCTGACTAATTATATAGAGGTAAGTTTCATTAAAAATTCAGTTAATACTTATGTTTTTAATAATCATATTTATTGAAAATGTGATTTTTTTGGTCTACTCTTTATATTTGTAACAGTCATCTCAAGATTTTTCATTACTGACATTCTTTCATATTATCAGTTTGTTATAATGTCAGTCAGTCTTGACTTGAAGCATTACTCTGGTTGATTCAGTAGTCACTAAAGTTTCTTACTTTAGGTATCTGTTTTTATATTTGGTCATATTATATTCCTAACTAAGGCAGTGGGGAACAATTTTCAGAAAACAAGCTGATTTAGTGTTTTTAGAATTAGAAGCTAATTATTTCTCCTGTTATGGAACATTAATCTAGATAACCAATTGTATAATCCTGTAGCTATAAATAAGTACTCAGAAAAAAGAAATTGAATACATATGTCTATTTAAAATAATGTGCAAAAAATGAGTTTAAATGGACTTTAAAGGCTAAAATCTAGCCAAGATTAATTTAGTTTATCAAATTATTTTGATTATTCAACCTTTATTTATTTGTAGAAAAATAAAATGTAAAATTGAGTATGGGCGGTCTAATATAATACAATGAAAATTTCTATGGTTTAATAAAGTTGTGCTCGTAATTAAAAACTGAAAATAATTAAATTTATAAAACTAATTATTGATGATTTAATGAAATTAGGTTGACTTCTTCAGGGGGCATTAATCTTTAATCATTCCATTTTACAATAATTTAGCATTTCTGTCCTTCTAGCTTACTTGACAATGAATTTAACTACAATCATAAATTAGGAATTTAAATAAAGAACCCAACTAACTTTCATATAAACTAGAATAACACCTCTATGCTTTCTCAGGTTTTCATTAAGCATTAAAACATGTTTACAGAAAATTTTGTAAAATAGTAGTCAATTTAAAAGAAATAAAATTAAAAAGAATAATAAAAACAATTAAAAATTCTTTAGAAATAAATCATGTCTTGTGCAAGAATAATTACAAATAAGTAAAGTAAAATTTTTTAGCTTTAGGCTAAACTTACTTGAACAATGCCTTCTACCTGTAATAATTGTAATTTTAAAATGGCAGCAATAGCTGCAATAAATGGCCATCCTTGGTTAAAAACTACTTTTGTAAAGAAGCGGCAGAGTTAAATTACGGTAAAAATGTGTTTTTACTGTGCAATAGGATTGCAGGATTTAAGCCTGGATTGCTATCAATGGCTTAATTCTCCAACTAAAAACCTAAAATTGTTTCATTATACTCACAAAAGTTAAATTAGTGACCAAATAAGACGTTTTTTTGCTTGTTTAAAAGACTAAGGTTGCTTAAGGAAAGCTTTGGCACAAAAATATGTAATAGTATATATCTCCACTTTTGTAAATAATACAACTTCATCTTCGCAACTTGGATTCAAAAGTCAGAAAGCTCATCTTTACCTAGTTATGTACTAGTTCTGTTATTCAGGTCTGTTATTTTGAACACTTTTTTTTTTTAGTTGTTGGATTGTGGAATGCATGTGATTCCAATTTTCATTATTGCAAATGATAAATTAGGTAGATGTACTGCATTTGTACAAAACTAATTCAGTAGAAAGAGTATTTGAAATCTAAGAAAATTTATATACGATAAAGTAATTTAAATTAATTAGAATCTGAAATCATATTAGAAACCATGGTGCTACTTTGGTAGATGGTTGCACAGATTTTGGCGAGCGATACGACTTATGGTAAACCCATTGCTGGACAAGTTATTTATGATAACTGATACTTTGCTGTCATTTTATTAAAAAAAATAATGCGTTTTGTTATGCATAAATTCCAGGTTTTAAATATTATTTACGGCTTCTAAATATTAAAAATCAATTTAATTTAAAATTTTTATTTGAAATAAATTTTTTTTTTGTTTATGATATTTTATGTTGTGAATGATTTAATCAATGATGTTACCTTACTTTAAAAGTAACTGGTTTTAATATCTTTAAATTTAATCTAATGTTTTAAACATTATTTATGGCTGTTAAATATAAAAATACAATTTAATTTTGCATTTTGTTTTTGAAAAATGATTTTATTATGTATGATTATTTAAATAATTTTAATTCTGTGAGTGATGTAATCAGCTCTCTGATTGGTTACAGAATATTTGTGCATTAGGTAATTGCTAAATTATATATTCCATCGTACTAAAAATAGGCAAAAAAATAACGAGTGATACTATAAAAAAGTGCTGAGATATTTATTGCCACATATGTTTTAAGTTAAATAATTATATTATATAAAACTTATTTTAAAGTATTTGAATTTAAGTAATATTTTAATTCTTTTAAACGTTGGTATGATGTTTTTAATTCGATATTCAATTTAAGTAATATTTTAATCCAATTACACGTTGGTGCAATGTTTTCTGGTGTTTTTATTCTATTTTTGTCCTACATGAAAGTAATAATTTAACCTTACTTTAGTATTTTATACTCATAGTAAATGTATTTATTTACATTGCCTACCATCTTAAAAAATGACGTTTTCAACAAAAAATGAATCCATT
>KK119489.1:23084-48550 GCA_000611955.2 Stegodyphus mimosarum
TTTTTTTTTAAGTTTCGAATCTATGCATAAAATATGTAAAAACAGCGTTTTTCAAGATGGCTGATGATTGTAAAAACTGCAGCAATGTAAATCGCCAAAAATCCATGCTACCGTCTACCAAAGTAGCACCGAAACCATAATAACTAGAATTGTAATTAAGAGGAATATCTAAGAAGGGAAACAATTTTCTGAATAAAAGAGGAAAATACAGCTTTTCTGTAGAATAGTTGGATACATTAAGAATTATATCTTCTAACAAAAGGCAACTATTTATTTTGAGGAGGAAGAATTGTTTTCACATTTAATTTTTTAGTCGTGAAATGACAACTAGCTATAGTAGAATAAAAATATCTTTTAAATTGATACATTTGTAAATTGTAATAATATTTTTTCTAGTTGTTGCATTCGTAATGGTGTTTTAAATGTGAAATATATACCGTTGAAATGAGCAGTTATTAAATAAAATTTAGAAAATTTTTAAGCTTTTTTTTAGATCCAAAAACATATTAAAGTTGTGTATTCAAATATATGTGATATGTGTATATATATATATAATGTATGTATAAATAGTCTATTTGGAAAAAAATTCATTAATTCAAAACACCTTTGCTGTCTTGTCTTTCCTATAATGCAGTGAATGTGCTGTTAAGTTTTGAGTACATGTATATTTAATTTTTATAAAGCATTTATTATTATAAAACTATTCCAATATTCTGTTTTGAATTATTATAATTTAGATACTCTTTTTATTTAGTATTCTATATACCATGATTACTCTGACTAAAAGCTCTTTGTATATTGTATTTTTACAGTTATGCATTTTTATAACATGAGTACTTTCTTCATTACATTATTTGAATTTTTTCTGATATTTACTTATTAGGTGAAATATTTAAATATGGAGGAACTTAGTTCTTGCAGTAGCAAAAATGGTAAGTATAAAAAACTTTTAATCTTCAAATGTGTATTTCCAAATTAATTAATTTTGTCTGGAATATTTGTTTATTATATATGTATGATTCACGTTTTTCTGTGTATTTTCTTAATGTCATTATTTTCATGATAAAATGTTATTTTCAGGAAAAATTGATAAGCGGTGGTTATTTTCCACAAGATTTCCAAAAAATTATTGGACTACTGCAAAACAGTACTTTGCAATTAAATGAGTTTCAGGTAAATAAACTTTTTCATTTTTAAAACAGGCAATCCAGAATTGCCATTCAAAAGCAGTTAAATAATAATGCATGCATGCAGGTATGTACAGTACAAAGCCCGAGATCCAGAATCATCGGGGCTCAGACAACTTTGGATTTAGATCTTCGGTTTAAATCTGGTAAGATGGCATGTAGATATGGCAACATAGGAGCATATCTTATTGTTTAGGTCAGACAGAAAATGTTACCCTTCCATAATCAGTCAAAGGCCATAAGTGTAAATATGGCCAACATCGTGAGATTTTCTAGACAGCAGGTGTTTAAAAGTGACATGCAGGAATCTCAGTTAATCAGGTGAAAATTTGCATCTATGGAAGATGGGATGCTATTGGTCTATGGTTCCAGATACTGGATGTCTAGATTTCAGACTTTGTACACCTATGAATGAAACACAAAGTGCATCTGGATGATTTCCTATTTTAAAATTTAAATACAAAATTGTAAAGCATTTTGTGCTTAAATGAACACATAAGCATTTTGTTTTTGCCAGTATGATATTCTTTTGCTATAATTTTGAAAATCCTTAATTTTCTATCTGTTGCATATTTGGAATGGTTTAAAAATTATACACTGGTGAAATAAATTAAGAAAATTGTCATATTTGATCTACCATCTCCAGAACTACTGGACAGATTTTAATAAAATTTGGTATGGACATAGGTTGATATAATACAAACAAAATAAACATTCAACAGTTATAGACACACCTGTTCGTGCGAAATGCTCATGGGAGTCTGAAGGTCTGAAACAGCAGTTGCAGAAGATACAAAAGATATGGGTTAATAGAGGGTATGGTCCCCTCTTACAGCCATACAGGCCTCGCAGCGTGATATCATACTGGAAATAAAGCAGTTTATCAGTATCTATGGCAGATGGTTCCACTCATTCAGCAACATTGTTTTCAGTTCCTGGATGGTTCTCGGAGGGGATTGCGATTTGCAGTAGCCCTCCCCAGACATGCTGTATAGGGTTGAGGTCTGTAGACCTGGCTGGCCAATCCATCCGGCGAATATCCTCATTCTCGAGAAATTCGTCGACCAGAAGAGTTTTATGTGGCTTCATGTTATCATCCTATAAGATGAACTCAGGACCCAATGCATCCCGGAAAAGGCGAACATAGTGCTCCAAGACCTCATCCCTATACCTCACACCAGTCACAGATGTGAGCGGGACACAAACCGCCAGTCTTCTGGTAAACAACCCTCTCTCATTTAGTCTTTTGGAAAGAGTCACCCTTGTTACACATGTTCCTGTGGGTGCATACAGGTTCCGAGACAGTTCAGAAGCTGTAGCCCCTTTGTTACGCTTCGCTAAAATGGACAAATAGCGTTATTCTCTGGCCATCGTGGCTCTTGGACGACCTTGCCCAGGCTTTCTCTCGAGGGATCCAGTATCCTGGAACTGTTTCCATAGGTTACACATGACATTGGGTGTTAAACTCTCTGCATATCTGGACTTGCGATTGGCCTGCCTCTAGCCTCCCCACAATTCGTCACCTCATTCCACATCTAAACGGTGGTGGTTACTCATTTTTACTGTTTCGATGTGAATTTAACTGATTGTCGCAAAATAACACCAAGAAATTTGCTGAGGTGTGCTAGCGAATGCAATTCGTCTTAGCTTCCACGTACTTATAAAGCCTTTCTGCTGGCTCCGTCTACACACATATGTACGCTTACGTATTTGCCATACAAGATTTGCATTTTTATCTAGAAGCAGTGGTTTTTCCAACAGTTCAGTTCTTTTCATGCAATTCAATAAAATATGCAAATTCTCTTAATTTATTTCACCAGTGTAATATTCCTATGGGCACAATAATTTTAAATAAAAAAGTATTCATATAAATATTATGTACACCTAATTAACACAAGGTCATTCAAAATATTTGCAGCATATATATTGAAAGGAACAGTCTAATAAGATTTTCAAAATCATGTTTATATGTTACAGTTGTGTATCATACAACAGATATCAAATACTGGTGTTAGTAGTACTTTCATGTTGTAGACAAAAAAGAAAGAAGAAAAAAAAAGTCTTATAAAGATATGCATGTAATGTCTCATTTAAGATATTGTTATGCCAGTTAAGGAGTCATTGTTTGCTGGCTCCTTTTGTGCATTTACTGCCATAGAGTGGAAATGATTTATCATCCTTTGATGACTGTGGACAGATTCTAGAGATAACAAATGGCATGCTGACAATGTGTGCTAATATTGTAGGCTGAAACAAGTTATAGGTTTTAAACTTGCATAATATTATTATAGAAGGACTAATATACATACTTTTTGATCATATTGTAAATGTTCCAGTGCCACTTAAGAAATAATATTGCACAATAATATTTTTCCACATTCTGGTCATAGTAACTAGTCTGATGTAACTTTCTGCATTTATTTTAAATGTTAAATTTAAAATTTGCATATATTGTGTAACTTTTAATTACTTTAAATGATTTATATACATATTTCACTTTTAAATATTATTTTGCAGGATTTAAAAGAAGAGTTAAGAATATTGGAACAGAATTGTTTATTTATAAGTGCATTTAATTGTAATGTGTTCAATCTATAAGAATTTTGTATATGTATATGTGTGTGTGAATTCAGAAAAGAATATAGTTAACCATGTTAATTTAAGATTTATTTTTTAGTTTAATTATAGAATTATGTAACATTTATGCTTATGTTAAAACTACAAATTATTAATTTTGTAATTTGAATGTAATATTTTCTGTTAATGTTAATGAATTAGCAACCGGTAAAAAAATCTTTATGTAAAAGTTTTTAATACTTTTCTTACAAAAGCTAAATAAATAAAAATATTATATATCATTGATTCCTTTTTTGGAAGTGGAGGATGGGTAATTTCAATATTTGAAAATTTCTAGCCATTTATTTTTCTTCTGGAAAAATCTTAATTTAGATTTTTATTGAAAAATTATTTGTATCCCATACCTTGAGAAAACATCTTCTGGGCCACTTGGAAAACTTTTTTGGAACACATCTAGAAGCTGTACAAAACAAGTTCAAATAATCTTTCAAAACTGCTTGACAGGATCCAAATGATTTATGAATTTGTTCAATAATATTCCTAGCTATTAAATGATGTTCGCTACTCACAAATCATCATTGATTTGATCGATGTGTAGTTTACCTTTGAAGTGGATGGTCTAGTCCTCAGACTTTCTCAAACATTTCTGTAGTGGAAATTATATTGGGGGGGGGGATAATGCATATTCTTGCTCAGCTATATTCGCCAAAGTTCTTATTTTTAATAAATAACTGAAAATGATAAACAGAAATGAGATATAAATTTTTGCCAAGATTGATAAAACGTCCTTACAAAAAAGTCTGCAAACAATTTCATGCATATTTTAAATAAACTACTGCTAACTTTTTTTATCAAAGAAGTATATTACTTTTAATAACTGCCGCATAAAGTTAATAAAAAAGTATTGAGTATTTTGATTAATAATATATACTGCTCAAAACAATTAAAGGATATTGCGGTTTTAGGTGGATTTTGTGGCTGGGAAACTTTTTAGCTGATTGATGCATGGTCGACAGACGTAATAGGCTATATGAGAATAAATTACACATGTTTGGAAGAAAAAAATGCATTTTATTGCGCATTTGTGTACAAAAGGAAAAAAACACAATTTGTGCATATGAGAAAAAAGAAAAGAAAAGGTGTTTTCTTCAAAGGAAATCATTTTCAGTAGGGGGTATGGTTTCCACGGACGGCCAGCAACGTTGAACACCTTTGAGGCATGGAGTCAATGAGGCTATTAATCACGAGTTGGGGTATTCTGTCCCACTCTTCCAGAAGAGCTCTTTCCAGTTCTTGGAGAGTTTGTGGGGGTGGTTGGCGGCCAGCAACTCGTCTTCCTAGAGCGTCCCAAACGTGCTCTATTGGATTCATGTCTGGAGAACACGCTGGCCATTCCATTCGTACGATTCCTTCCTCGAAAAGGAAATCCTCCACCAGGTTAGCACGATGTGGCCTGCAGTTATCGTCCATTAAAATGAAGTCATCTCCGATTGCTGCAGCGTAAGGGACTACAATAGGTCTGAGGATCTCATCCCTATATCGGCGACCAGTCAGAGGTCCATCTCGAATGATGTAGAGGTCTGTGCGCCCGTCAATGGAGATGCCACCATACACCAACACTCCCCCACCGCCAAATCTGACACTTTCGTGCACGAACGCAGGATTATTCCTACTGCCGCGGTCCCTCCAGACGAAAATACGCCTATTATCAGGATGAACAGAAAAACGGGACTCGTCAGAAAAAAGAACATTGCTCCATTCATTTCTCCTCCAGTTCACATGCTCTGTTGCCCACTCCCTGCGGTCGCGACGATGCCTTGATGTTAGTCTAACACATACCATCGGTCGGCGAGCATACAGACCTACACCATGGAGCCGGTTTCGGACAGTCTGAGTTGAAACCGTCCTACCAGTAGCCGAGCGAAGGTGTTGTTGGAGAAGAGTAGCATTCATATTTCGGTGTCTTCGAGCCGTTAACACTAAATAACGATCTTCATTGGGCGTTGTTGCCCGTCTACGACCTTGCCCTGGTCTTCGGCCTACACTTCCAGTTTCCAAAAAACGGTTCCAGATCCTGGAAATCACACTTTGTGACACTCCAATGGTTTGCGCTACTTCGGCTTGAGTTTGGCCCCCTTCTAACCTACCAACAACTCTCCAAGCTTCTGAATCGGTTAAATGACTTCGCTGAGACATCGTACTCATCGAAACAAAGCAGTCACTGAATGCCGATCATCCTTGTCTTCATTGTCTTTCATTCAGTTGAAAGTCAAATTTCATTCGCTGCCACTGAAGCGACGTTTTTGACGTCGAACTCAAAATTAGCATACTCCACAGTTTGAAAATCAGAAAAATTTGCATTTGTGATTCTCTTCTTCCATTTTCGGCAAAAGAAAATTCCCTTATATCTTTATTTTATATAAAACTTACAATATCCTTTGTTTTGAACAATGTATATTGAAAAGTAATCTAAATCAATGTTTATTCTGAAATATGTCTGGAAATCTTGCACATAAAAAGTATAATTTTTTTTTTTAATATTTGTATTTTTTATGTACAAGACCTTAGTTATATTTCCATTCACAGTACTGAAACATTTATCAAGTTTTCTAGGTTTGCATTATTTAATTATGGCAAAACATGTGAAGGCTATCACCAAAAGAGAAGGCATGCCTTCATGAAAGACTTTCTAAGAAAAATTGGCTCATATCCACATTACACATGGGGGAAAACTACAAAAATACTCACACAGCGAACTTGTTCTTTTGGAAATCAACCCAAATGAAACTACTAATGTTCAGTGACTTTACCACTTAGTCACTGGTACACACATAAAATTTTCTATCTTATTTTGGAAAAACCTATCAGGAATTACATGTTTCAGATAAATGTTTAAAGAAATAAAGCTTATAGCTACCTCTTTTTAATACTGTATAAAACACAAACATCTTCCTACATACCTATAGGTCCCTATAGTGAGATGGAGTTACAAACGAAAAATTTATTGATTGACACTGTGGAATTACAAACGAAAAATTTATTGATTGATACTGTGGAAGGACTAGAGGCGCGTTTTTTGCTTTCATTATACTTTTATGAAGCATACTCAATAAAAGAAAATTATAAAATTTTTAATCACATTCCTCAGCAGAGATGATATTGAGAATCTATAAACCATTAATTAATTGCTAAAACTACCTAATAATGATAAAAGGTAAACATTCATTAAAGGAAACAAAGATTCCATATTCATTTATATTAAAATAGGTATTAAAAAGATGTCGATTTCTGAAGCAAATGTTTTTCTCTTTTAAAACATTCATGACTTTATTCCCCACATAAAAGTAAATAAGTCTTGGTATAACTTAACAAGAGATATATAAACAATAATATAGTACTATAAATTTTCACCTTTTTTTTCTATTATATAGATGAAAGATACTTTCTTATTAAATTTCACCTTCTGAACATAATTATGCATTTCATTTTCTGATTGGCTCTTGTGTAAAAGTTACTACAGAATTTTAAAATCAACACTTTTCTTACTATACAGTAGATAATAGCAAATCACTCATGAATAATTCAACAAAACACCATGAAAATAACAGCATTTTTTAACTTTGTCATTTTTAGGTAACATATATCACCATTTCTCTTCCAACAGAAAGGAACTAGCATTACTGCTATCAACTTCCTTTTGTTGCAATTTGCAGATGAAATTTTTTTTTGTGCTAATCATTGACGTTACCTCAATATCAGTAGATAATGTGAGAATGGATGACATGTATTTTCAATGACATTTTATCGATAGTTATACCATAGAATGTCACAATATTCTCCAGTACATGTTTGTAATTCTCTTCCCTTCTCCAGAAAACCCTGACATACTTGTTGAAATGCATTTTCCATGCTATTTGTTCACAGTCGCCAAGTTTCTGTTCAAAATGAGAATCATGTACCTAAGGTCCAACAAGTAATATACCTTCCTTTACTTTTTTTAAATGAAAGAAATTTGCTGCCTAAATATACAAATACTAGATCATCTTTCTGCAATGCTTTCACAAATTTTTTTTTATTAATGCCAGTATATGAAGTAGAGCAATACCTTCACTGAAGTTACAAAAAGTTGTGAAGCAACATTTTTCATACCAGCTGTGAAAGATGTATGTGGAGGCTAGTTTTAATGTAAATCCCTGCACAACTATTTTTCATAAACCCTGTTCACAACAGCTGATTTGAATGGTGGTGAAAAACTGTTTTTCCAACATGTCCCATTCACAAGGCAAACAAACATTAAGTGCCTCTCTAATTGGATGGGGAAATTTACAGTAACTGCATTGCATAATTCACTTTATTCTTGGTAAAAAAAAAACATGCAGTTGACTACTTGTAAGAGTTTCAGTGAAGCTATCACATTGGTAATCATCTGGGAAGGTACAGTAGCATTAAAAAAGAGAAATTACATGGTACACATAACATAATACAGAAGTACATATAGAGGTATGTACAAGTTTAGCTACATCTGAGATCTAGGTAAAAATTAAAATGATGAGACATAAAGGATATCATTGCTGTGGGTAGCATTTAGTAGCATTAATGTTGTCGCATCTATAAAGGAACATATAAATTTCCTTCAGTGAATCCACTGTCTCAGATCAAATAGTATTCTTTCCTCTAAACAGTACATACTAAATTATAGATGCAAAAATAATTCTAGGAGGAGGAGGGGGAATTAAAAAAAATTCACATAAGCTTTTTTTTAAATCCCATAAAATAATTATTCAACTAAAAGGAAAAAATAATTGATCATATAGTTTAATCAGAACAAAAGATTATATAATTCTTGTCACAAAATACACTTATAATTTTATATTGCAAGGAATCAAATATGTGGAGCAGCTGAAAAATTTATAAATCTTACACTTTTGACAATGAAATTCAATTATTAGATTTTGTAATTTACGCTGTCTTGCTTTTATGATAAATTCTTTCTTAATAAATTGCTTTATGAGTTTTAAATAAAAACTTTCTCTGTAAGAACTTTTTTATTTTCATCTTTTTAGTCTCAATAACATCAATCAAATCATTCACTTCAATTCAAAAAGTGTATCTTAATAATTAAGATACATCTTTTACCCCAAAGTACTTGAAAAAAAAATCCAGCCATTTTTTTTAAATAACTTTAGAATTTTATTTAAAAGATAAAAAAGTCTTTTAGAATAGAATAGAAATAGAAAAAACTATTCTATCCGATAGCGCAAATAGTAAAATTTGGAGATTTTTAATTAAATGAAAATATGTCTGAAAATCAACTTTAAATTTTAAAATATGCAAGACGAATTTCGAAAAATCTCTTCTTCTCATTACCGATAACAGCGTACACAAAATTTGAGCCCTGTAACTTATAAGACAATGGACTAAAAATCAATAACAAAGTTTTTATCATAGAAACAAACAGTGAGTTAAGTAAAAGCTTATAAAACGTCACTAGTTTTAAAATAAACTCTAGAAAGTCACCTAATATGTCTTTATCATTCTTGTTTTGTAAGAAAAGTGAAAATTTTGTTTTATAGCCTCTGATAATTTCAAATCTTTATAATTGATACATTTTTTAATGTTAGAATTTTAACACCCATAAAGTACCTCAACAAAATTAAGAAAATCAGTTTTTAAAATGAAATGCTGAGAAAAATGTATAGAAACCTACGAAAAGGAAGCAATTAAAAATGGCTTGATGATTTCATTGCATTTAAATTTAAATAATAATAATTTTTTCTGGGGGAGAGGAATAATAAAATGAATTGTAAAATGGAAAATCAATAGGGGAAGAAAAACAACATTTTTAAAATAAAGTTTGTATAACCAACTTAATACCTTTGCAGCAAGGGGATTGTTTATTTAACTAGGGCAAAGAACTCAAGTGCTATGTGCTTAAGGGGAGGGATGCCTTTGTGGTGAATTTTCTAAGAAAAACTCATTCATATATACATTGCAGATGGGGTTAATACCCATACCACCAGGATTTATACCCTGGACCGAACTACCAGTGTTCAGAGAGCTGGGGCCTTGCAGCAAGGAGATCGAGATTAATAAATAAGTAAATATTATTAATTTTAGAGAAATCTATATGGAAACACGAAAAATAGTGTGATGCATTAAGATTATGTTAGTGTTGAAACTGAAGTTTTCAAGTGATACTCAAGGAAAACCGATACTTCCCCTTTTGCTTGATTGCACTTTTTTAAATGAAAACATTTACCTAATTAATTTCCTTTTATTGTTCTCTTTTTTTTTTAAGAGTAGAAAGAAAACTTTGTTATCAATACATTTTCAGGTGCAAAATTTTAAAAAAATGGATGTCTAAAAGTTTGAGCCATTTTGAAAAATTCTCCCAAAAAATAATAAAAGTAAAATTATGTAAAAAAAAAATTTTTTTCCCACTTGATCCAGTGGTGCAAACAAAATTCTACCATTGTTCATTAAATTTTTAAAATATCTAATTTGAATTAAAAAAATAATAGTACCATATTGTACTCTCATTCCCAAGCAGTGTATATAAAAAAAACTTCAACTAATAGCTTACCTGGAAGCAATTTAATAATTGATGACAAGCTTTTAATCATAGTGATGAACACCATGAGTGAAATAAATAAAAGCTTATAATAATGATAATAAAGCATAACTTTTTGGGGGACCATTACGAAAGTTCCGATAACATCTGTAGCAAAAATAAACAATGTTAAAAAAGTGTAAACAGTATTAGAAATCAACCAGTTTGATTCATGTTTTTGACCTCATTTGGTTCACAATGGCTTACGGGTAACGGGAAGGAAGACAGCAGTTTTTTGAATAGGTTCTAAAGACAATACTCTTTCACATCATTTTCTCCTCTTACTAACAGCAGCTGTGCAAAGGAATGTTGCATGTGAATGGGACTATATAGGAAACAGTTTTGTAAACTTAGCAAAACTGCAATAATCTTAATGCCACAGCAAATTTGACATCCATATCTATAATATTTCAAGTACTGAAAAATTTCTTACATGTTTCCTTAAGATTAACTGCATAAGCAACAGTTACAAACTGCTTTCAGAGACAAAATGGAAGAGTCTATAAAAAAAAAACCTTCTGCCTTATATATATTCATCAATGCAAAAAAGACTTTTTATATCATGGCACAAATTAGATCTCAATTTGTTTGAAAAAAATTGCAGATCCTCTTTTCAATTATAGTGAGAAGTTGTTATTTTCACATATCTCCCACTTGATCCCATTGTTATAGCCACAAAGTCAACAATTCAGCTACATGTTTTGGAAGTTCTAAATATCTGAGTAGGTCGCTTAATTCACCTTGATATTTCATGCATTGCACTGATAGTTAATGGTAAGGAAAAGTCCAGATCTTGAAATGTTGAGGGTTGCTTCATCATATGTATTCAAACTATAATATTCTGGATACTGTGAAATTGGTACATCGGGACCGTGCAGAATCTTAGCAGATGGTTGAAACTTAATTCCTATATTAAAAAATGCTTTTTTTTTTCCTTTTTTGCGTATCCCATGCAAACAGGTGGCCTAAAGATAAAAAGATGTCTGTTATATGATCAACAGGTTCTCACCACACCATAAGCATTTCAAACTTCATACTGCAGTCTTTTCCAAGTGCCTGTAAATTAATGGTACAGGAATAAGTACCGCAACACATGTTAGCTCAAAATTAGTCCTATTCTCCAACTCTATATCCAAAGTACAAGAAGTAAGTTTTACTCCTTCAAAAAGGATAAGAGGCACGCTTACTAAATTTAAACATAAGTTCTCCACATAAATCACAAAAAAAATCTTGGGCTCATTCAAAGCATACGAAGCTTGAGTTTTATTAGCCACCTCAACACAAAAGTTTTAATACATATACAATCAAACAATCCTACTCAGAAGACAAAAAATATGGGTGGGTGCTTGAAGATTGACTGATTTTTTGCTTTAACTAATAGAAGAATAGTTCAATGAAGTGATACGGAATATTAGGCTGCCAAACAACTACCAATATTGATGTTATTGAATATATATCCTTTTGCCATGTTTGCTTTGACAATGTAGAAAGGGCAAAATGTTCCTGAATGTTTTAAAGTTTCTATTTTGATGTTGCACAGCAGCTGAAACTTTTGTTTATATCTACTGTACTTTTCATATCATGAGCAGCAGCACTAATAAAAATATTAATTTACTAATAGAAATTTATTGCCCACCTGCTTTTAACATTAATTAAATCAGTAATCTAACTTAGGCCGGGGTGCACCACTGCACAAAAAGTATAATTTTTGCTCTTTGTGCCCTGATTTTTTTCATGTTACAGTGGTGATTTTGCATGCTTTCGGTGATTGTGACTGACTAAGTAACTATTCCATACAGCCAAATTTGCAGGAGCACTATTTACGTCCATGATTAGAATTACCTTTGTTAATCTTATCACCTGATTGCCTTCTGCATATTTCTACAAATGTTGCCATATTACTCTAACAGTGCTAGATGCTCAACAGTATTTCCCTCTACTCAGATTGGGCAGATAAATACTCTCTTTTATTACACTGAAAGAGGCAACTGAACACTTTTAACGTCATTTTCATTATCAAAAGCCACAAATTTGTAAAGATTGGACCTTTTCACAGGTAACAAAAATGTGTTTAGAACAGAAATTGTCAGATAAATTATCTGACATCCTTCTGATGTGATGTTATTGATAAAAAAATCTCCAACTAGCTAATTACTTTCTCTCAAACTTTGTGATCTAATATTTTTCATCAAAACTGCCTTTAATGCATCTCAATCACAGCTTTCAAATTTAAGTTTATTTTTAATTTATAACTATGCTAATGATCAAAAGCATAATACCAGGTTCTGTTTTTCTATTCTCTTCAACACTATGCTGAAAAATGTTACATGAAAAATGTTTACTCCACACCTTATGATAAAAAAGAATGCATATAAATAAGTCATAGTTTTCAAGCTTATTAATTATTTTATAACCAAGAAGATAATTACTTTGCATTTTAAAAACTATTTTTCAAAAAATGATCATAAACTTCCTCTTAATCTTAATATCTTACATTCATTTTATTGCATTATCTCTTAGCTATTAATATAATGGCATTTTTATATAATAAAACTGTAAAAAGAACAGATAGAGAAAAAATTAATAAGACTGACTTCTGTATCTACAAGAATTCATTATTATCTTTTTCTTCCTTTTATGCTTTAATTAATCTGGATCATTAGTGACATTAGAAACAGAAAATTATTAATACAAAAGAACAAATGTCTACAAAAATTATTAGTACAAATGAATAAATATCTACACAATGTTCTCTTAGATTTCTGCTATTTTTTGTAATTTGATAGGATACTGGTATTCAATCAGTGATGTACTATTAATAGCAGTGTTGAATTTCAAACCTATGTTATATATCTGGAGAAAAAGACAGCAGTAAAATGAAGAAAAAAGAATTTTGCTGTTTTTTCATATTTTTTAATATCTATAATATTTAAATACAACTGAAAATTTCAAATGATTATGGTATCTATACCAGTTACCAGCTTATGTGATGAAATAAATAATACATAAACTAGATAAACAAAAAGATTTTTTAATGAAAAAAAAATTTTTTTTATAGTTGCTAATGTTTGTTTGTGAGTTTGATATGTGAGAGTATCATATTACACATTAATTGTCTAGATTTATGTTAAAATCTTTATTCATTATAACTGCTGCAGATAAGGTTCAGTTATATTGGGGGGGGGGATTAAAGAAAACATTTTCGATCACATGCTGCATATTTTAATTTAGAAAAAAAAAGTCCATTTAGGAATGCATTCAGTTTGAACCTCTAAGGCACTACCATTTAAATTCAAGTTTTTAGATAAAATTGACATTATGAAAACTCTGGACAAAATATTTTATGTGTGAATGGTTTACTTAATTTTTTATATTAAGGAGCCAAAACAAATTTATACATTAACTTCTTTTTAAGTCTTACAGGATGTAATATTAATACATATAAAAATTTAATAAAATATTTATTCAAAATCTGCACACATTTATAGCATAAAAATAAACATATTTGCATCTTTATCTTGTGCTGCTTAAAATATATTACTCAATTTCAGACAAATACTTTTTGCTAATCAAATAATATATGTGTTTTTAATAAAAAAGATGGACATAAATTTATATTTTTTTAATAAAACTTCTTTGAAAGAGCACTGAAGAAATTTCATTGGCAAACGGTTATAAAAAATTTATAAAAATATTTTATATTTTCCTCTGTTCACATTTGTACAATTTCTGGACAAAATCTGAAAAATAAAATTTCGAAAGTCATATAGTACATGTATTTAAAAGAAAAAAAATTAAATGAGGAATTTTACAACCATACATACTTTCTAAGCATAAGATGACATCATTTATTCGTATACTGATCAAGTTTTTGAATCATTTCTGGCACAGCTTTGAAAAGGTCTGCTACAAGACCTATATCTGCAACCTGGAAAATTGGTGCTTCTGGATCTTTATTGATAGCTACTATAGTTTTTGAATCCTTCATTCCAGCCAGATGCTGAATGGCCCCTGATATTCCAACAGCTATATATAATTCCTAAAAACAGAAAGAGAAAATACTATGTTTAGATGTAATTTTTATCTATATAAAATGCTTATACATTCAAAAAAAATACATTACTTATTACCATACACATTCACAAGATGTTATCTGAAGCATTTTAAATTCATGGGAAAAGTACATTAAATGCTAACATACATATTATTATAATTCAGAATTATTTTCATAGCTCAAAATGAGTATGATAATTAAATAAAATACTTAAAAAATACTCTGCAAGATAGCTCCAAATTACATTTTCATAATATTCATAAAAAATAACTTACAATCATCACAAGAATAAATCTTTTATAAATTTTACAGGAAAGAGAACATTTTCTCAGTTATGTTTGTTTCCACAAATACATTTTAATACAGCTGGTAAATCTTATTTTTACACTTTTTTGGGGGGGGGTTATATATCATCTGCATTCATTTCACTAGTAAATTAGAATGAATAGCAGACGTATTTGATATTCTATCATATAAGTCTGTCAACATATTTTACATTGATAGGAAAACAAAGTGAACAAGGTACTACAAATGCTCCCCCCCTAAAAAAAGCTGAACAGAAGGTTCATACACATTGCACATGGAAATTAAGTACTTTTAAGGATCTATCAGCAAATGGGAACTTGATAAATTAAAGCAAAATATCTATGCCTAAATTTCACTATAAAAATCATTCTAAGACTAAAACAGATCTGTTGTAGTAGGTTGCATTATCATTAAATATAATCTAATATCTAACATAATTATAAAACAAATTTGAGAATAATATCAATTTCATAACATCTGTCAAGTAATAAGCATTAAGTTACAAAATTTCTTGAAGCAGTTATGTTTTATCTTTATGACAGTCTTACATATTTTAAAGAACATTATTACATATTTTAAAGACATTTTGTTTACATTATGTTTACTTATGTCATTTTATTTAAGTTATATTTTAAGAGCTTTATGTTGATTCTTTCCTTCATGCCTTGTTTCATCATGTACTCACTTGGTCCAGAGGTTTATGCATATTTTACATCAAGCAGCACAGGTTAAAATGAGAAGTAAAGTCATAATCAACATGATTCATAACAGAAGCTTTGCTGCTGCTGGCCTAGATAGAAAGAGCCAATGATCAGAAGTGACTTGAACAAGTGATGTTCGCATGGTAGAAGTCAAAGTTAGTTGCACTTTGTCCATCTGACCCAGTTCGTGTTCTAGCTTTGCATAGAGTTCCTGGAGTTGTAACCCAGTTAATATACAGTAAAATTCAAATACACTGCTGAAGCATCAGACTTGATAAGTTATTTTGCATTATTTTAAGTTTGTTTTGCATTATTTTAAGTCTGACTAGCTGTAAGGAATAAAATTTTCTGTTAGTTTTTACATTTTTAGACTGTACTTTACATCAGCAGTAAGGATTTGCAATAACTAGCCTTAACATGTAAAAATAACTTCTAAAGGTGAGCAGTTAGTTACAAATCCTCAATAAGTTTCCTTTCCATTTTAGCATTTTGAGATTTAATTAAAGATTTCTGTTATTCTAAAAAACTGTATGCATTCAGAATGCATTAAAGAAACTACTAATTTCATTTCTTTAGTAATAGGAGTATTAAGAAAAACTATGAAATGATATATTGTCAGAGTGTGCGACCAGAACTGGTGCAGCAGAATTTTTAGAATTTAGTGAAGCAACAAAATTTAAGGATGACAGAATTTTTAGAATATTGGACCAAGCAGTAAAATGACAAATTTACAAATTTCTGATTAACATTTGAAAGTGAGCAGTAACAACACTTTTCGAAATAAAGCATTTTTATCTCCAACACAGGACACTGTTGCCACTCAGAAAAATGAGTGCAAAAATTAGTGCTTTCAGAGTTTTTAATTAATATTTCGGCTGATTAAAGTCATATGAAGATGGGAACAGTCAAAATGGCTTCCCATGAATTTTTGGAATCAGGAATAATGTATTTAATGCTTGGCAATGCTATCTTTATTTCATCATAAAACTTAGAAATTTTTTATTAACAAACTCTACAATTTGAAAGTGAGCAGTGGCAACGCTTCTTGAATTGAAGCAGATTTTCCTTTCCAGCTTGCAAAACTGTTGTCACTCCGAAAAATGAGGGCGAAAATAATTGTTTTTCCAAGTTTTTAATTAATATCTCTAATTTTGGCTACTTTTTTGGAAAAAAGTGGTCGTTGACCTTTTCCAGGACCCAGAAAAGAATTGTAGAAAGTTTGGTGACGATAGTTATAGTAGTGACTGAGTTATTACTGGACAAACATACAGACTTTCTTCTTTACATAGAGAGAGATTTGATGGCTCTAGTTACCATTGTTTTATCACAATGTGAGAAACATACATACATTTATGCAGATTCTTCATTACTTAATTTCTTTAAATATAACACAGGTGATAATATTTGGTGGCAACAATTTGAAAAGTGAAAAAGACATTTAAAGTTTTCAACACAAAATGCCAAAACGAAATTAATAGCCCTTCTGGGCTGATGCCCTTTGGGCTAATAACTACAGTAACTGTTTTATCTTTGCTAAGGATTTTGGAAATTCTGATTTACAACATTTTTCTCTTGTTTATTTCTCAGAATCAAAATATTTCCAAGTTGCCAAAATGCAAAGTAATGTTACTTTAAAATATGACACTCCCAATTAAATATTTTGCATACATACTGGTCTTAAAATCACTAATCTGTTTATAAAGCCCCTAATTTAGCACTGCACAGCAAGAGGAATTCATATCCCCAAAAAGGAAAAATTGCTTTTCCCGTATTTATGAAATCTTCATTCTTAAAAAAGAAATATTTCCAAATGCTTATGTTTTGATCGAATAAACTTGTGTATTGCACCATTTGTATTAAAAGTAGGAACAAATTTTAAAAATAACTCATTAAATTACATATTTGTCAATGAATCACTAAAAGCTATTCCTTCAAAATGTTAACTTACAATCAAAATGGAAGTGTTAAAAAGAGACAAATGTCATGTGACTTAAATTAAGGACTTTTAAAGGAATAAAAATTGTTTCCAAAAAAACTTAGGCCTTTTAAGGAATATTGTGTATACATACATACATTTATGCAGATTGGAAAGTGAATCTACGAAAGCCAAATTCTTCGCATTCATCATTACGCAAGCTGCTAGATACAATATGCAATGAAAATTCTTTGTATTTATTTGTATTTGCATACAAATATTTAGCAATCTGCAATACTTATTTATTAGCACAATTTATACATACATAAGATGATTTCAATAACATAAACAAGATATTTTAAAATAAAACTTATAAGCCTGAAGGATAAATAAATTATCCTGTGATTTAATATTTCATATATTGAAATGAAAATTTCACTTTGAATAAATATGATTTAGAATATTGTTCAGAGAACAGCCTTGACGCCAAAAAGGTAGAAACAGCTTATTGTGGTATGGCAGGCAATGGTTGTCATTCGATGACGTACTTCCTCTAGGGAGACAGCCGCAATACTTTACCCTTGCTAAGGGATTATCTGTAGTATTACTTATTATTTGTAGTATTTATTATTAGTTTTTATTATTGTAGTATAGTAATTAAAGGGAGAAACAGCTTATTGTGGTATGGCAGGCAATAGTTGTCATTCGATGACGTACTTCCTCTAGGTAGACAGCCGTAATACTTTTCCCTTGCTAAGGGATTATCTGTAGTATTACTTATTATCTGTAGTATTTGTTATTAGTATTTATTATTGTAGTATAGTAATTAAAGGGAGAAACACCTTATTGTGGTATGGCAGGCAAATATTAGTATTTATTAGTAGTATTTATTAATAGTATTTATTATTAGTATTTATTATTGTAGTATAGTAATTAGTATTTATTACTGTAGTATTTATTATTGTAGTATTTATTCTGTAGTATTTACTTCCGTTGGCATGATGAAATGTCGCCCATACCCTTAAAGAAGCCAAGTTGGCGCAACAAGGCTGTTCTCCGAACAATATCCAAAATTTGTTTTCATACAAAATGTATGTAAATTACTTTATATACAATTTAGAATTTGCATTTATTATTTCATGTATTTAGTAGACAGCTAAAAAATCCGATTTTGGATAACTGAAATATGTAAAAATTTCACTCAAATAAACTTACAGGTGCAACTATTTTTCCAGTCTGTCCAACTTGCATATCATTAGGAACAAATCCAGCATCTACTGCAGCACGGGAAGCTCCAACAGCAGCTTGCAATTTGTCAGCAAGTTCATACAGTAGTTTAAAATTATCTCCACTTTTTAAACCTCTTCCTAAATATTATAAATAAAAATTCAAATACAAATGGTACAAATAAATGATATATTTTTTCCAAGATTACTTAAAAACTTTGAATTTTTTTTTCCTGCTTTTCAATAATTGAGCAACTGACTTCATGCGTTCATTAGAAGACAGCCTGAACCCATTTTAAATTCCACCACATCGCCACTAAGAACTTGCCATGGGGCAGACCAATACTGCTCTTCAAGGAAGGGAGCAGAAAACATGAACAGAAAAAAGCTTTATGAGATAACTGAAACCTAGTTCTAAGTATTAAGTTTTACAGTCAGCCTCTGCTAACCAACATACCACATAGGGCTACAATTCTCAACTACTGTGCTGCAGCACTTGAGTGTGCTGGCAAATTTTATGAATGCATGCAATAAAAATTATTTTGCATGTACTTGTATATATTACATTTTTTTTTTTTTCTTATCTGGTGCATGTATGATTTTCCTACACTTTAACATCACAAGACTGATGACTGTAATGATTAATTTCTATAGCTGTTTACAAATTTTTGTGCATATAGATACTGAACAACCAAACTATTAGAAAGAATAGTTATGAAAAATATATATACAAATTCTTAACCAGAATGAAATATTTTAAAAACCAGATACGAATTAGAAACACACATATCTCAATTCGGTGCCCAGAAATGTACCATAACGTAAATTAACAAAGTCACAATTGCAGTAATCTAAGTAACTCTGAATACAGGTGCACTGTTGGTGCTGACAAATGGATCATTCTATCTCTGAAGTGGTAATAATATTAAGGTTCTCAGGGTAACTTTATCAAAGGTAAATGCAAGTATATCAACAATATATATCTCATTAAAGAAATGATGACAGCTCACTCATTATTGATAACTGAAGACAGTGTCATCAAACATGTTCTGTAAACAGGCTGAAAAGTACTGGTGGCACAGAAACACCCAAGCTCAATCAATATCAGAAACCTATCAATAAGAAGATAAGAAAGTTGCTACAAATGCTAATTAGATTTCTTTCAGAGTGGAACAGTGCAGCGAGATGAAGCTCATTTTCATCTGCAGAAGGCAGTTTAGAGGGTAAATGTATGAACCTGACGACATAAGCAAAAGATCCACATTACCAAATTGTTTCTAATCTCAGTGATAGTTATGATAACTATGTGACTGTGGAGAATGTACATATAAAATATTCCTCAAAAATGCTATTTATATATTTTTGGAAAGGTCCTTAAACAATGCATGCAAACAAAATGTGCTTGCTTCATGCCTCCTTAAAAGAACAGTTTATTTTGTTCAGATAATGTGTCACATCAATGGCCCATTATCACTCACATAGGGCGTAAGAAATACTCAATTGAGTTCCAATTCATCCCATAGCCAGCAAGTTGCCCAGAACTTGAATCATATTGAATCGCTCTGGAATGTAGTTGAACAAAGCATCAGATGCATGAATACACTTAAGATGGATATAAGAAAAATGTTTCAGTATATTTAATTTGCAATTCTGGCAACCCTCCATCACATTCTGCAGACTCAGCTTGTCTTGGGAAATACAAGTACATTCATACTACAGAAGGACTGATATGCATTCAGGAAGATGACTCTAATGCTTAGGTCATTCAATATTCTTTTTATGCTCTTATGTTCAAAAATACATTGTTCACTTAGAAGTCTCCTATTATATATGATGATTTTAAGTGTTAAGAAAGTATATACTTACCTCCTGAGATAACACGTTTTGCACTCGTTAACTCGGGTCTTTCACTCTTTGAAAGTTCTTGACTACACCATGTAGAAAGATCATTTTTTATTTCACATGCAGGTGCTGTGGAACAGGGAAAAAAAAATTTAAACTTGATGCTTTAAAAAAAGCCACAGTCAAAAAGTCATTGCATCAATACAACAGTGAGGAGAGAATGTTTTTAATGTCTTAATTCTTCAGATATTTTAATATATTTAAAATAGCTGATAAATTTTACATCTTTAAACAATTGACAGATATTCACTGTAACAACAGCTCACTACAAAAACCATTCCATTACATGATCCTGAGTTGATGAGAGGATATTGAATCAATTTTGGCTATGACCACAGTCATTATAATAACCATCACTTGTATTACAAAAAGAGAAAATATCAGCTTATCATGAGATGTAGCAGTAACAATTAAGCTTTTACGTATTTGATTTACAACATATGAAAATTATATACATTCTGTTTAATTAATCATAATAGGACAAACTATTAGAAAAACACATCTAATAAGGTATGGTGCTTACAACTAAACTTTTAGATGAAGAAAAATACAAATTCATTAATAAAATATGAATTCACTAGGCAAAATTTTTAAAAAAAAATCTGAAAAGAAATAAATTGTTCAGTTATTAATTTTAGACTTGTGCGATTTTTGAAATTTATAAATTAACAAGGAGTTACTGGAAATATTACTTAAAAGTTTAATAAAAAATATTAAAACTGGCACAAATATCTTAAAATTAAAGACCAGCTAAATGGACTTGCTCAGATACCAGTAGTTTGCCTGAATTGTATAACCACTATGCCAGAGTTGCTTCATGAACAGTTTAAGGACATACGTAAAACAGATTTGACATCAAATATTGAATGCTTAAAAAACAGTGATAAAAATTCCCTGGAAAAAGAACGTTATCAGCACTCTGATATAGCTGGCTCCTAGTTTTAGATTTAAAGGCCATTTTTTTTACTCAGCAGCATAAATTAGTTCAATGCAATTCATTTATAACACTTTTAATTATGTTTAATCAATATTGATAAAGTATAAGAGGATAGAGGCACTTTTAAAACAAATTTCAGGGTTTTTAACTTGAATTTTGCATAAATTAAAAGCAGCAAATGATACTGTTCTGTTTGTTTCGTTCAAAAACAAATTTCTGATCAAGTCAAGATTTAATGCTCCACTTTAAATCCTGACTTGATCAAAAATTTTTATTAAATGTTGAGGATTTAAACAATAGAACTTTCTCCAATATTAATTTAACATACCATTCTCAGCTGAAACTCCTCCTCCTGTTAATGCACAAGCTGCAAAATTAGTACCTCGTACTGTAAGTAGTTTTACAGCATCTTTTGCTTTTAATGTCTGAATAGCATTACCTGAAAAAGAAAAATACTTTATACTAAAATACTATTTATGTATCTCTCTATATAGACACACACATATATATATATAAACACACACCTAGATATATAATAATATAATAATGAAATTAACTTTTTGGCTTTTGAATATGCACAATTCAATAGGTGTTATACACTGGTTATCATGAATTAAGGAAAAATCACAAAAATAGCGATCATTCCCTAAAAAGTAAGCCAAATTGTGTAAAATTTGAATATGTTGCCAAGTAATATAAGCTGAGTAAAACTGCAATATGCAAATTAGTGGTGTTGCACTCAAAATACGCCATCTGCTAGGAGCATAAAAGTCCATGTTTCAGAGCAAGTCCACATATTTTGCTGTCATAGTGACATCAGAAATCTTAGATAGCCAATTCGTAACAGTGACCTCCAGGCATCATTTGCTTGCAGAACTACGATTGAGAGCCATTGGGAGACTAGAGGGAGGTCATACAAAAGTGGCCAGATGGCTAAATAAGAGTCCTTCTGTGGTTCATAGACTTTGGAGGCAATTTCAAACCACAGATTCGGCATCTAGGAGATTCAGCCAAGGACGGCCAACTGCTACGATGAGCACCGATGACCGATATTTGACATTAAGTGCACGCAGGAATAGAACTGCTACTCCGACTCTTCTTAGATCCTCCCTTGCTGCAGCCACCTGAAGGTTGGTGTCGATGTCAACTGCACGTAGAAGGCTTCACGAAGGTTGTCTGTCCGACTCTTCTTAGATCCTCCCTTGCTGCAGCCACCTGAAGGTTGGTGTCAATGTCAACTGCACGTAGAAGGCTTCACGAAGGTGGTCTGTATGCGAGGAGACCAGCCATTTGTGTGCCGCTCACGTCACTCCATAGGAGGGACCGTTTGCAGTGGCCATGACAACATGTCCCCTGGATGCCTGATCAATGGAGGACTGTTCCCTTTACAAATGAGTCCAGGTTTAGTCTAGAAAGCGATAGTATGCGTAATTTGATATGGAGAGAATTGGAATCCATTATCATCCATCAAACAACCATGAAAGAGATGCATACGGAAGAGGGAGTGTCTGTGTTTGGGGTGGCATCTCTTTGGGTGGACGCACAGACTTCCATGTCTTTTCAAGGGGAACCGTGAATGCTCAGATTTATAGAGATGACATCCTTGATGCTTATGTGTGCCCATATGCCAGGGCAATAGGTCATGCTTTCCTGTTACATGACGACAACGCAAGACCACACAGGGCTCGCATCGTAGATGATTATCTTCAACAAGCAATTCACTCAATGTCTATGATTACTGATCTGCAGATGTACACATAATTTACATTTTACATGGGTACTTAGTTAATGTTTCTTTTGATATGGGGAATTATCTGTTTTTCACTTAATATTTTCTATCATCCATCTTAGAGAGATGACAGAACAAAAAACACAAGAATACATCTTGCCATCACTTGGTCCTGCCAGCACAGTTTAAGTGCAGAAATCATATTGGCCATGAGAATGTGTTTAACACATTATTAGCACCAATTTCTGTTTCAATTGAACTATAGCCACCAGCAATTGTTGGTTTAAGACAAATTTCAGGTTAAGTTTTTGTATGTTGTTTATTTACATAAACTGCCAACAAAATTGCATTAAATAAAGCAATAAAAATTGGTATTCTCCCAATAGGCTATCTACCGTTTTTAAACTTTAGGGATTGATAGGTGGCACCATTAAAATTGTTGTTCTCACACATTTTTTTCATCTGCCATTTTATTCAAATTTGCATGATACGATTCATTATTATTTAATATTAGTAATTTTTTATGTTTTACAAAATATTTATTTCCTTTCCTGTGTCTTATGCTGCGTATAAGAAAACTTTCAGAGTGCGAATAAAAGGGTGAAATATATTTTTTTTAAATTAAATTAGTTGGTTTAAATATTTCAATGAATTACTTGATGTTAATGTAACTAAAAGTGAACCCCTAAATGTCATGAATACAGATTATATTAAGAATTGTGTGCATATAGTGAATGAAACAGATAAGAGGTAAGACAAAATACATCCAATTTTTACTGCTGTATTTAGTTGTTTCAAAACCTATTTACAAATAATTTGTTGTAAGCACAGTATTAAAAAAAGAGAGATAATGAATTTAAGAGAGATAAATTAAACAATGTTTTCACTTAAGATAACAGTTATTTCATTTGCTTCTTATTTCAAATCCATGTAACGTAAAAAAAATACTATTTGAGAGTAAATTTATAACAAAGATTTGAAGACAGTATTTTAAAAGCTTTTGCAAATTCAACAGAAAAATTGCACGTGAAAGAAACAAAAAGCATAAACACTGCTTTTACAAACAAAACAGTCTGAAAAAGAAGTGGCGCCATCTAGTATAAAACTCATTAACTAAGTAACGAATTTCAGTAGATCGCCAGTTAGGACAATGCACACAAATTTATATTAAATTGTTTCTCTTCACATATACATACCTGCCAACCTCTAAAGATAAAAATTCAGAAGATTTCTCCAAAATTCAGAAGAACACGAAGAATTAATATCATGCTTTGATATTAAAAAAATAACAATTTATACAAATAGAAAAAAGAAAATTGTACTTACATTAGTAAATCTCAATTAAGTAGTAACTAAAAAATTTATTAGGAAACATAAAACAAGAACTTAATATTACACAAAAAAATTATTGCAATGAATTTAGAGTGCATTTTTTGGAAAATTTCCTGTCATAACAATTAGTTTCCTCATAACATTTAGCAATTAAAATGTTTTCTAGAGTTTTTGGTGAAATTGAAGAACGAAACATAGTTTTGTTTTTGTTCACAACACTGAAGACTCTTTCGCACTCAGCATTACTGTGTGGAATTATGAGAATAGCACATAAAACTCTTGCTAGTCTATCATATTTTGTTGTTCCATCAGCTCTTTTTATTCTTTTTAAGGTACCAACGAGGACATCAAGTCTATCTTCTCCAGAACTGGCAAAGTCTTCAAACTGTGCAGCAGAAAATTGGTTCTGCAGTTCATCTAAAGCATCATTATGGCATTCATTTTCTTTAATTGTTAACAAAAATGGAAATTTATGAATAAAAAACGAATCTTTAAAAACGAATCTTTTCAAAAGATGAATTTTAATTTTTTTCAAATTTGCCACTTCAACAATTTAAAAAAACTCCTTTTTGCAAAGAAAACTTCTTTACAATGTAATCACAGGCTGAGGAAAAGTACTTTCTAACACATTGAAAAATTCCTTTTTCTCATGATCTTTCAAAGAATTTACAAGTTCCCTGGTTTGATTTCAATTATAAGATCATTGTCATCCTTTTGATTTACCAAACTATTATAGGCAACACGAATCAATACACTGTTTTTCACAACGGACGGTTTTACAAACTTAGTATAAAGATCTTTCAACTGTAGAAGGGTATTTACACTTTCAAAAATCTTAATGGTACTTAACACAAAACTACAATATGCTTTGTTCAAATCCGAAGAAAGAAGATAGAAAATCCTTTCCTCCCGGCTAATAGAAGACTGTTTCTTCTTCCCTTCAACTTCTTTAGCAAAGTTGACCTTTGAGGAGTCTTCTAAGCATTTTCT
>KK119489.1:51530-69416 GCA_000611955.2 Stegodyphus mimosarum
TATTTTTTCTTATAATGCAATAAATTGTTAAATCTATAGAAAAACTATAATAATTTCACAAAAGTCACTTTCTTAGGTCAATCAGCTTATGCGGCCTCTCTTATTGCTGCCTAATTTAAATGTGGCCT
Source organism: Stegodyphus mimosarum (assembly GCA_000611955.2). Taxonomy (NCBI): domain Eukaryota; kingdom Metazoa; phylum Arthropoda; class Arachnida; order Araneae; family Eresidae; genus Stegodyphus; species Stegodyphus mimosarum. The sequence goes on from KK119489.1 coordinate 51,659, forward strand.
CTAATGGTAAAAAGGTTCCCCACCTCTGGTATATAATAAACAGAACACCTAGGCAAAAATGAATCCTAAGTAACCAAGTACATTTTCCTGAAGAGCAGAAAGGGTAAATTAATCAATAGAAAAAAAAAGGCACATAAAAAATAATAACATTTTCTGAAAAATTCCTTCTTCACAATACATTCATAAAATTGTAAATATAAGAGGTCTTTAATATTTGGGAGGGTGTATGTCCCTCTTTCTCCCAAAAGCATGAAACACTTGAATATATCTTGTTTATTTAAATAAATTCCTTAGAAAATTGTATTAAATAAAATAATGACATCTATTTCTCATAATAAAATTAGTGGTTGACAAATTATAGGTGTTGAAAAAATGCATATTTTATGAAACTTGAGTACTGAAGATCTGATATGTAACAAAAAGGAAAACTGACTCTGAAGAAAAAAGTGTTTCTGTTCAAGCAAAACAAACTTACTGTCATATGTATTTCATGGCTCGATTTCATAGTTGAGAATACTGAGTGATTTTGAAGTGAGATGTTCAAAGTTCGTGTAATTTTTATGAAAACATCACTGTTAGTTCATCTGGATCAGTGTAGTTCCAAACTTATTTGAAATAATGGTGCATAAGGATACCGGCAGCTATACTGCAACACAAATGTTAAAAATATGCTGACATCAGTGATGTTTAAGCATGTTCAGAAAGTTTGAAATCGAAACAAATCTGATAGATATTAAAGGAAACTGGAAAATTTGTCAGCAATGATGACTTCTAAAAGGAGAGCTTTCTGTGGACCCAACACTGGGAATATCTAGAGTGCTACTGAAGTGTTAAATTATATAATATCATAAAAGGTAGCATAATACTACAAATAAATAGTACTGTAAGACAATAATTAATAATACTATTAACATCTGTTTACAACTAATTTAATTATATGTACTTCCTTTGTTTCCCTTAAAAAGTTTTATACATCACAGCATCCTACACTCCCTATTTTCAGGCAGTGAAATTAATAATAAAAAGGTCGAGGCAAATACTTTAGTAAATATGGTATTTGAACATATAAAATAACATAATAAAACTTAAATAATACTATTAGGATAAAATTTTTCAAATGCATAAACTTATGAAATAACCTGCATATATTGTTCTGATAAATGTGTCTGGATCTTTAATACCAATAACTTCAGATATAGGAGAAACATCCAGCTTGGCAGCCACTCTTGGAATCAAATTCTATATTTAAAAACAATATTACATTCAGAAAATCCTTCAGATAATCCTTCAGATAATATATGCAAAAAAATTCATTTTTAAAATTAAACTTTTAAATGCATAACAAAGCCCTTGTCCCACTCAATGGCATTCAAACTCAGGAGGCTTACAAGTTAAACAAAAATCTGACTGGTAAACATCCTGCATTCTCCACATTAAAATTCAATATATTTTAAATTTAATTAAGTTAGAACTAATACTAAGCATTATCTAAAAATGTATAATAATTTTTACATAATTCATGATTCAAGAAAATTTCCATATCTTCCCTTCACATTACCAATTATATCTCTAGAACAGGATTCCATACATTGAAAATTTTTATCATACTGTAAATTCTGCAGCAACAGCTATACCGACTAATTCTAAACACAATAAGAAATATTTAAAAAATATTTTTGGAAATAAAATTATAATAACTATTGTTATTCAGTTGTTTTCAATATACCTGAACTTCACCACAGGGATATCAGTGGTCTACTACTTCATTCATAAGCAGAAATTCATCACATATCACTGACATAATGCTGACTTTAGTATGGTACAAAAGTCTGAAATCCAGACGCCCAATCCAGAATGATCTAATATCGAGACAACTTTTTTTCCCTTAAAATCTAGGAATGGAAAAAATTATACGCAAGAAAGTTGTGTATGCCGTAAAAGTGACTTTTCTCCACTCTAATTGAGATTCCTGTATGACAGTTTCAATCACTTGCTAACTAGAGAGTGCTACCATAGTGAATTACAATACATCGACTGATGATGTATTGATATTAGCCACCACCACACTTTCAGGCCTTGAGTGTTTGGGGAATGCCTCAAGACATATTTATTTGGTGTGGGATGTTGCTCATACTGGTTTTTGTTTGTTGGAATAGCAGTGAGGAAGGGAGTAAGCATTCAATTCCAAGGATTTAGTTCAGTTAAGGATTTTAAGTTCAGTTAACATCTTCTGGCATAGTAATAAATCACTTTAATATATTTTCTGAGTCACATTTGAACCTAACATATTAATGCTAATTTTACTATTCTTGGGCTCAATAGCTAACCCATAAATCTTGCTAATTACTATATAAGGTATAAAAATATTTTTAAATATTCAGTGACACTGACAACTAACCAATATATACTTATGAAAAAAACAATAACTGAAAAATCCACTCACAGGAGGATGAACTACAATGATATCAGAGAGTTCATGAATTATTTCTTTTGCCACCCAGCCAGTATAGTTCTTAGGGGAGCCAAATGCAATACCGAAGGGCCTGGGTTCGAATCCCGGAGAAGGCATGGATATAAATTTGTCTGTCCACTCATAGAGAGTTATGGTGGCTACCTATTAGGTGCCGCTATAATAAAATGACCACCACTTCTAACCTTTGTAGCAGCAAAAGCCTAAAAACAGCTAGTGCCCGCCATTTAAAAAAAAAAATCCAAAGACATAGAGATCATACAGAAGCATCCAAAATACTTCACCACTACAAGGACATTCTGATATTGCCTGCCTAAGGCAACTTTATTTTTCTTCTTCATCTGCACACAATTTGTGTAGTTGCAACTGTTGCTGTGTGCCTCAACTATTTCAGCACCCAAGGAGGTCTAAATTAAAATGAATTTCAAGAATATGAGAGCTTCAGCCACGAACTAAACCGATGTGAGAAGAACACATAACTCAGAAAAGGGACCGTGATTTCAATATCTTCCACGCACACAACAGCCACTGCTTGCACGCTGCTAAACTGGGCTGCGGGGACAACTGCAGATAACACCTTACTATTTCTCACTCAATGGGTGATGAAGCGTAAGCATTTTATTATTCTTCCGAGACTATCTTGCCAAGAAAACCGAACTCACTAGCAAATGCATCAAAACAGTTATGCAGAAGAGGCAATCTCTCTGCAATCAAACACCTAGTCCGGGGAAACACTTGGCTTAATCCATGTACGCAGTTAAGGCCATAGTGGACAAGCTCAAACCCTCATTTTTTTTTTCCAAGAATCAAACCAAATTTGATTCCTAAAGCTGTGCAATTTTACAAGAAAACTCCATTTCTCTGTACCAAAAATATTACAGATTGAATAAGAAAATGAAAATTATGTTCTGACCAATACCGAATTAAACAGCTCCCCTCAAATCAGAAAAAAACTGTAATTAACAATGACCATCATTCCCCTTCTGGAGATGACACATTCATACTCATAAGAAACATAAAAAGCCCTTACTATCCTTAGAAAATGGGGAAATTTTACTAAAAAAAGAACTCAATCTTGTTTTTAGCTGCAGCCAGACAGAAAAGCTCTATGCCATTGTGTTAAAAAAATATACATAACTGAGATTTCCAACAAAAACAATGGCAAAACAAAGACACCAATTATTTTTTCACACGCAAAACTCGCTAGCACTTCCATTCGAACACACTGATTAAATAATTTATCTTCCTCTCCAGATGTTCAGAAAAAAAAACTCTCTTTCCAATGCCAAGGCTCACCCAGAAATTCTCAATTGTGTGAATCCCAGAAAGAACAAACAAACAAACAAAAACTAAAGATGTAACAAGGCTATACTTTTAACTTCCAGAAATCCACTAAATCAAATTCATTAGCATGTAATTAAATTTACGATACTTATAATACATCAGTACCATCTACGAGGGTTGGAACTTTAATAGTGGCAACTATTTATTTACAAGGAATACAAAAGTGATTCATGTCACCATATTTTACAGTCCTTCAATATAGTCGCCAGCATTGTGTACAACCCGTTTCCAACGATGTGGAAGTCGCAGAATACCTGTAGCAACGCCTGTTTTGTTGATAGTTTGAATGGACCGGTCTACTGCCGCAAGAATCTCAGGAACAGTTTGGAAGCGAGTGCCACGAAGTGGTTCCTCCATCTTAGGAATTAAGTCATAGTCACAAGGGCTTAGATCTGGGGAGTATGGTGGATGGTAAAGCACTTCCCAGCTCCATCGCTTGAACAAATCAGTCACAGTTTGCGCTGCATGCGGTCGAGCATTGTCATGCAAAATGAGAGGAGCGTTCTGCAGAAAGTGTCGCCGTTTTTTTCTCAAAGCTGGTCGGAGATTGTGCTCCAAAAATGAGCAGTAATACTGCGCAGTAACGGTCTGCTGTGGGGGAACGGTATGCGTTAGGATGACACCATCACAGTCGTACACGAGAATCACCATAACTTTCACATTGCTGGGGTTCTGACGAAATTTCGAACGTCGTGGTGACCCGTGATGACGCCATTCGTTTGATTGGCGTTTCAGTTCTGGCTGGTACAATCGGGCCCAAGTCTCATCCAGCGTAATGATACGGCGTAAAAAAGCATCTCCTTCGCGCTCATAGCGCTCCAGGTGGGTTCGGGCAGCATCGTATCGTAGCCATTTCTGCATTTCCGTCAATTGATGTGGAACCCATCGTGAAGCAATTTTTCTCATGGACAGGCGTTCCTTCAGAATGTGCAGCACAGTCGTAGGCGCTAATCCTGTTTGTCCGGCCGGCTGACGAATCGTTTGGCGGCAATCACTGTCCATTAGTGCGGCAACAGCTTGCACGTCTGCATCGCTGACACTCGGACGACCTGGCCGCAGCATGTCTGCCACGTTTGGGTGTCCTTCATTGAATGCTTTCACCCATCTTGCTACGGTTCTGTAAGGCAATGCAGATTCCCCGCAAGCCTCTTGAAGCCCTTGATGACACTGTCGTGCTGTACGACCTCTGGCACATTCAACTTTTATCCAACATCGTTATTCTTGTTTTGAAAACATCCTGACAACCCTTACTTTAGACCGCGAGCTAATACAAGGATCCGTTCTTCGCGTCCCCTCGCATGCGCGTGACGTAGGCAGGACGAGTCTTTTTGCTGAGAGGTAAGGTAGGTATGTAGTTCACGTGTGGTATACGCGATATTCTTTGGTTTTGTTGCGTAGCGTTTTTTCAGCTGTGTTGCCATTATTAAAGTTCCAACCCTCGTATATAAAATCATCTAATAAGTCTAAAAATAGTTTAATATAAAATCTGATGTGTAAGTATAGCATTATGCCAGGATGTGTCTGCAAATATTTTTAAATGTGTGTGGTGTAATTTATAGCCAGCTACCAACTTTCATGGTGATGTAACAGCCACGAATCTGCTCGGTATACATCATCAATCCATTCCAGATCCTTGGACATATACCTCTTCCAATAAAGAGAAAATAATTCATCTATTCTTAGAAAAAAATCCTATTGTTATTATTATAACACTGTCTAATACTAAAATACGCATGCAATGGGTGAAATTTATACTGTATATAAATAAAGCACTGCACATTACACTGTGCATAAATAATTTTCTGCTATTCAGATCAAAAGCAACTTTTTAACATGCTCTAACATCTCTAATCTTCATATGATGGCAATCAATTTCACACTCTTAGCAATGTTAGTTGATTTAATAGCATCTTTGTTTTTCACAATGGTGAATACCATCAATCTTAGCATACACTATGCAATGGCAAGTCCCAGGAATGCATGTGATGTTCATATTTTTCTGTAATCTCTCTTTTCACTTCAATGCTAAGCCTAACAATTTTTACTGTTCCTTGACTCTTCTCACTAAAGTTCCTAAAAGTCACTGTTTATGAATTTTAAAAAAAAAATTATGCCAAAAAGAAATATAAAATCACTTTTAAAATTCACAGTTACAGCATACAGGTTGTTTACTGAATAGTGGGCAGTCATAGCATTCACAGACAGTCATAACATTCATAAGCAGTCATAGCACTCACTTGAAAGAAGTAAACAAGTATAGTGAGGGCAATTGTGACTCACTGAACTCAAATTGCATTCCAAACAAATGTCGTATACCACACAAAAATTTTCGCATCCAAACATAATGTATACCATAGTATAATTTTAAATGCCAAAAATATAGATATTTTTAAGTCACATTTCAATTTCACATGGTGGTGATTCAGAAAAATCTTTTTTATGCAAATTACCACTTACTTACAAATATATCAACAAAGGATATTATTATTACAATTTCTACATGTCATCTAATTAGATCTAAATTAATGACCTAAGATCCAGAAATTTCCGAAATCTATAATCACTGCTGAAGTCTCGACAATTCCAGATCTCAGGCTAATCACACTAAGATTTATCTTGAGCTAACGGAAATATATGGCACAGCCAGCAAAGGAAGAATACAATAATGAGAAAAGGTACTTATATGTTATTGTAACCGCCTTAGAAGTTGCCAAATTTTCAGAATGTGTCAAACTCTGGCAACCATGTGCATAATGATTCTACAGGTAAGCATGCTTATGACAATCCTTCAGTCAAGCAATGTCGCCATTTTAGCATGCCTTCTTTTTATTGTATTTCAATGGCTTTTATAAACAAAACATGATATTTTATACTTTAAACATAATTTTTAAATATGCCCTTGTAGAATCTGCCAGTGATGGAAGAAACTGTTTAAAATATCTCCAGGAACACAGAATTTTCACACAAAATCTCTAAAAGGAACAACAACGAGATACATAAGTATAAACAGATCGCTGTGCACTTGGGGAGAAGAATAGCACAAAAAAATTACAGAAACATTTGGAGAAAAGCGTGTTTTACTTTTTAATGTATCACATAATACTTATTTAATGATTAAATTTGTATTTTAAGCTGCTAATGTGTGCTTCCTTTTCATACATTGAAAATTTAAATAAATATCAACTTATAATCCAGCTTAGAATAATTATCAACAGTTTGGAAACCTTTTTACAGAAGTCATGAAAACCACCAACTTGCACACAATAAATAACTTTTACCTTCTTGTCTATAAAAAAATCACTAAACTGGACGAAGGTGACTGCATTAATACATAAGTACCTGGAAAAAAAAAGTCTTTCTTCAAAACAGAGCCATATGAAAAATCTGATCTTTCAATTCTGACACATGGAACAATGCATGGTCGAGCTAGTTGATGCATAGCAATTAGCTCAGATAAATCCCAGTGTGAACAACCCTTAGTAAACTAATGTCTAAAAATTAAAAATGATAACTTAATCCTACAGTATGTGCTCAGTAGAAATAACTTCAATTGAATACTTGGGAAAAAGCCTTATTTGAGTTGTTTGTCAAAGTTAATTACGTGAATGGTAAAATCATCATACTGATCTGCTGGATTATGCTAAAATCTGGAGTTCATTAATAATTTGAAATTAATCATAGTGTACAGAAGCAACTTTGAAATGGAAATTCAGTCATCAGAATAGAAGTTACATGGATTACCAAGGCCTAGAATGATACAATGTTTATATAAGCAGAGATTATACCGACTGCCGAAGTAGAATGCTCCTTGAAGTGTATTAATCAGTGGTTCTAATTTTTTTTTAGATTTCACATTTCAAACCATATGTAAGTTGCAAACTACAAACAAATATGTAATACTGCGATGCCCATAGTACATTACACAAGATTTTAACTCAATATTGCTAAATTACTGAAAGTGGTAATAATTACTAGATTGAGAAAGTGGTGATAATAAAAAAATAAATGTAATTATTTGATTAAAAATTAGAAAAATGCACTTAATTAATTTGAGATTAAAAAAGTGATGATCATGAAAAATAAAAGCATAGTTTATTCACTGCAAACTTATTGGTTAAATACCATATATTCATACAAAAACAACAGATCACTTCAAAAAGTACCACTGCATTCCTTGAAAAAATAAAGAATGATACAGGCACTGCATATATACTTTTTCAATGTATTCCTGCAAAGTCCCATAATGTTTCACCTGTGGAATCCCGTGCCTTTGGTTTCTCTAAAAGAGCTCTTTCTAAACTCAAACCCACCATGATTGATGGACTCTGGAAAGAAGGGAATGAAGAATGGAAATCAACACCCCTGGAAATTTTATGAAAAACCTTTCTACCATCGAAATCATGATGCAGACTTAGAGTCCAGAAAAAAGGCTATCAGACTGAAGATGTATGAAAAATACTCTTTATATTTTAAACATTAATTAAATCATCCTGAAATCATTCTAAAAATGTGCAAACACCCTTTGTATTTACAACTGGTTTTGATATTTTGTCTCTAGAAGGAGTATAATTTTATATATGTTAGTTGGCAGATAGAAAATGCTTTTAACTTTTAATGATTTAACATTATTTCAGAATATTCTCCATCAAGAATACAGATATAGAAAATTATCATATAATTATAGTTACTGATCAAAGCCTTAAAATAAGTCAAAAGAAAGTTTAATCAATTCTTTTTGATCTGAAAAATTAATTTCTGTTGAAGAAAATAGCAGTCATGAGTTTCGTGACAAAATATTACAATTATCAGGAAAGTTGCACTCAAAACTCCTTACATAAATTTTAACATGATAATTAATAAATTACATGAAAACTGTCAGATACAATAGTTTAAATTTATTTTCGCTTTTATATAATAATTTAGATTACTCCATAAATAAATTATTTCAATTTCTTAAATCAAAATTGGTTTTTAATGGTCTCTGAAAACTAAAGTTAACTAAGAAAATCATTTGAAGGCTATATACCTTAATTTTAAAAACTAGCAGTAGTAATTTAGTAGAAGTTACTTGTACTAGTAAAAGAATAACTTTATGGACTCTCTGTGGAAAACTGACTCATGTCTACATCATGCAGAGAGATAATCACAAAAACACAAAGCATTCAAATAATTCAGTCTGGATGAAAATACAAAAAATCAGCCTCTGTTCAGCTTCTTGGTGCAAGTACCTTATTACTGAACTAATAACAAGGCAGAATAAAAAATATCTATTATAACCGCCTCTTACCTATCGAATTAGAGAAACCACTACTTTGGTTTGTACTAAATGTCATATTGTGCCTTATGTGTATATTGTGCACTAGCATAATGCATTTCAGTTCATTTTTTCCAAAGAATTTAGAACCAAACTTCTAACAAACTCTTAACGAATATTCAATTCACAAAAAAGTTTTCAGGCATCATGTTCACTCGATTTTATCTCTAATTATTTTGATTAATTTATATTACCTTGACTTAAGAATGGCTCTTAGCTCTATTTTTTCATCTTATCAGCATCACAATTACACATAACAACTTATATGTGATACTGAATATAAAGGCAAACTGATAGAAGAAAATGGGCCATGCCACTGCCACAAAGAGTGGTAAAAATAATTATTCTAAAATTTTAACAACGCTTCCTATGTTATGAAATCTATTACAGGACTTTTAATATTAAACATTGTCTTAATTCACAAAACACAATTTAAAGACATTTAAATTTATTACACATGTGAAATTATGCAAATTTATTTAGAAGTTACCTTTCCAAATGCAGATGCTCCAGCAATAATATGTGTGAAATTAAACTGCTTCTGAGTAGCTACCACTAATGGGGTCAAACTTTCTACAATATACAAGAAATTCTATGTAAGAATATTTATATGTATTTCGATATAAGAAATTATATAAATACATTTATTAATACAATACTTTAATATCTGTGATGTAAATTTAACTCACCAGGTAATAAACCCTTAAAAGCTTCATTTTCTGCATTAAGGATTTTCTTTACACCATCTGCCTTTGACAGTTCTTCTACTACCTGAATAAGTATATATGAATATAGTTTTTAAAAATGTTACAAAATCTTTAACATCTCCAGTACTAAAATATTCAAAAGACTCCAGTTAAGTACTAATATTCAAAAGACTCCAGCAAAGCACCTTAGTTGATTTCTTATTAATAGTCTTAGCCATTTACAGACTGACTGTTTCTGATAGTTCTCACAACATATGTGCATCTTACTGATCAAGTAAATGGTTACAAAATTCCATATTCAATTTCATAAGTGGTGGAAGCATATCCACAGGCAGCACTGGTGTATATTTCATGGCCATGAATATGCCAGTGAATAGGTGGGAATCATCAATATGCCAATGGATAGTCATTTTAGAGATGGATGTACCTGAATGGAATTCATTTACGTATAACGAGACTTAGTCAAAATGTAAAGCAAAACTGAATTTGTATCATGATATATTATATAAGGTAAGAAAGGCGCGAATGTTGAAAATACAACATAAAACATCTTGGATATATACACAAAAAGATCTTCTACTCTTAGGAAAGTAAGTAAAAAAGTGGTATAAAAGATTTAAAAATAGGGATTTTAACTTCAATGAAAAATTTACTCTGGACAACCTTTCAGCAAAATTAATGACAACATGTTTGTCTGAGTCAAAACTAATCCAAAGATTACAATTGAGGAAACTGCACATACGCGTGACAATTCATCTGTAATTTGCCATTTACAAAAATGAAAAATAAGAAAAATGGACCATGACAACTGCAGTGTTTTTTTTTTTTTTTTTTTTTAAGCAAAAGTCATGAAAAACAGCTACTGTATATTCCAGCAGAAGACCTCCTCATGGTGCACCATGGTTAATGCTAAATCTACTACAGCAAAATTATTTAATGTCACATATTGCAAATTTAGATGAAACTCCAGTAATGTTTGATTTGTTATGAAATAAAACAATTGATGAGAAAGGAACAGAAACGGTTCACATAAAAACAACAGATTATGAAACCTCATCATAACCTGCTTATCGGATGGAAGACCTCCTCATGGTGCACCATGGTTAATGCTAAATCTACTACAGCAAAATTATTTAATGTCACATATTGCAAATTTAGATGAAACTCCAGTAATGTTTGATTTGTTATGAAATAAAACAATTGATGAGAAAGGAACAGAAACGGTTCACATAAAAACAACAGATTATGAAACCTCATCATAACCTGCTTATCGGATGGTTCAAAATTGAAACCCATAGTTATTTTTAACATGTTCAGAACCAGAAAAAGCAGAAAGAAGTGAACCCCTAAGGCTTGCACAGTCTGAAGTTATACATACACACAGGACTGGGCAATTTTACCTGTTGTTTTATTTAAAAATTCATTTAAAATCATTACTGCAATTAAATACATTAAAATTTACAGTTTATTATCATTGATAATATCTAAATATACTTTAACAAAATTTTCGTGATATTTAAAAAAACAGTATAGAATTTTAAAGAAAACTGCTTTATTTTAATAAAACAAAAATTATACATATACGCTGTTGGAGGGGGGAATGCAGATACTTTAAAAAACTGAACAAATCACTAGTAAAGCTACTTGGTATGTAAAACACAATTCACAAATAAAACAAAATTGATGAATTATTCAAATTTATGAAGTCCTTTTAATGGCTATCCTCCTAAAAGAATCAAACATGAGCAGTTGTTTACGTGTTCAGATTTCCCACATCCAACACAATCTGCCCCTTCAATGCATTCATACATATCATGGAACATGGAAATCATGTACAATACAAACTTTTAGCCTTCTGGTAACCATGCAGGCAGATATCTGTAAAATCTGAGGATATCCACTTCATGCAAATTTTTCTTTAGCGTTAATTTGCAATGAATTTCTGCTCATTTCATCTATAAATGGGCTTGCATTTTCTCAATATCATTGAGAAAATGTTTTTGTAAAGATACCATCTCGAATTCTTTTCAGGTACCAAGATTACATATATGCCTTGATATTTATTAATGCATAATAATTACACACTTTTTGTATTTTCTTTAGATGAGCCAAGGGCAGCAAAAAAAGAAGTCAAGGTCTGCAAGTTTGACATGTTCAAACATTCCTTTACATTTCCAATTGCTTCAGTCTCTGTAGAACACTCTGAATAGCAGGGCGTTTGACACTGCAATAACTATCAAAAACTGAACAGCAGGGCATTTGATACTGCAATAACTATCAAAAACTATCTCGCACTCTTCTTTCGAGAAAAATCTTGGGTTAAGAGTACATTGAAGGGTGCCCATTGGATTATCGCCAAGTTGTTTCATTTATGGTAACCTGAATAGTTAAATGTTATAGAAACCCTACTATGACATAATCGGTGATTGTGGTGAATTTGACTGATGGGAAAAGATTTGTAAGTGTTGGATGTTTCTTTGTTGGTTAGGAAATACATTGCTTATTTTATGGTTTACATGGTAAAATGGCTGAATGTAATAAGATTAATTTGAAGCCTCTGTACAATTTGAAACAAAGGGGGAAAAAAACATTTAATTGACTTGTGTATAAATGAATGCTTACTTAGTATAGTTCAACCGTCTCAAATGCAACCCTGGCTGGCATTCTGCCAAAATACATAGACTCATCCAAAAGGAGCATTATTACTTGTTACAAAGTGAAAGCCTTCTCTCCTCTGAAAAGAGAGAATGGAGGGAAAAAAAGTCCCCATCCTTTCCACCCTATTTTGAGAATAATTTGGTCAGAATGGTGCATGCGTGTCTACGCTCATGGCCGCGGATGAAGCAGTCCAACTATAGCCATTATAAGTGTCCTGTTTGTAGAAAAAAAATGCATATTTTCGAACGTCGGAGGATACTGGCACTACAGAGGATATTTTTTACTCTTATTTTTGTGAATTTATGTGGCGATGCCAGTATACAGAATCTAGTTCAAATAATTTTAGGAAGTTTTTGGATGCTGTTAAGGAACTTTGTTTGACTAAAGACACAGAAATTTCTAAATAAGGTAAATTGATATTTCCTTTGTGAAGTGAATTTCCTTTTTTATGTTATTTCATTGTTTGATTCAAAATGTAGTTTATTGAGATTATAAATTTTTTGTTTAGCTCTAGCGTAGAATTGCCTACTCCTTTGACTTTTTAAGTGAAAATAATCGATGTGTACATGGACAAAGTCAAAGAAGTGTGCAATTGTCCAATTTTTTTTTTAAGTGAAAACAGGTCAATGTGTACATGGATACCGAGTTTGTGCAATTCTTTGACTTGTTATTTTAGCTTTGTGTAGCGATGACTTTTGGCACTACACAAAGCCAAAATAACAATTTAAAGTATTGCACAAACTTGGTGTCCATGTACTACCAAAAATCGCCAATTTTCGCCATGGGGCATCCATAAATATATTTTTACCAAATCTTGCATATTCAATCCACAAATCTGTAAAACAATGGAAGACAATTATATAATATAATAGTGACTCAAAGTGCCAATTCTGAAGTAGCTAGCAAAAATGTGAAGGCAGGTAGAAAGGATCGAAATAAGCAGATTTTTAATGGAATGTGTGAATGGAAATGGCAAGTTGATATAGTGCAGGGCTTTGCTGAGATCAGTCGGCAAAAGGCATAAATTATCATTACCCATCCAGCTTACAAATAGTATGCAATGTTACACAAACACAGTCGACATGTATTTTATCTATGAGCCTGAGGTCAGAAGTAAAGCATATGCTCAGAGGATAAAGTAAATGATTTCCAAGTATACAGCGACCGAATCCCTACATGTTTGAACGTATTAACTTCTGCTAACATTTTCATATTACTATTGGTGATTGCACGTCCAAATACCTATTATAAAAGCTGAATCATTAGACTGACAGTTTCTTTGGGCTTTATGTGTCTTTCTTACTAGTTGTTTATACCTATCTCCTATATCAGCACTTACACACAAAATTTTTGCACACATATTCTATTGCAAAATCTGCTTGGGCCCAAATGCGGTTTAGGGCACTGCTTGGCGGCGATTGTTTTTGAATGAGCAATAAACGCGCCAACATGGGTAACTCCGTATATCCGCGAAGATGGCTGACTGGGTATTTTGAAGCTACGGAAACATGTAGTTTTCGCGCATGCGTGTTTCCTATTTTATAGAGAACGGTTTTATTGGTAATGTGAGATGACGTAGCGGTTTATTCGAAATTCTGACGTGTTAATATAAGTAGTTATTTCAGTTGTCGTTGTATTTTGTGTGTTGAGTGTTGGCTATTTTCGTTCCGTATATTTCGCGAAATACCAAGCCGCTATGGATTTAGCTGTGATGCTGAGAGAGGTGAGTGAATGTACATGTACATTTATTACTTTATTGGAAGTGCAAGTTGCTTAATTTTTATATTTTGTTGCCTTTTATTGAAATAATTTGTATCAGCTGAAGAACAGAACGCTGGTATCGTTTGCAATTTATTTTATTTTGTTGATTTGTGCACATTGCCTACATTGTGCAATTCGCTGATGTTTTTTTTAAGTTAAAACGGAACGCTGTGCACATGGCATTTTCTTGTAATTTATTTTCGTTAATTTAGCTTATTTTGTTCATTTGTGTACGTTGCGTATATTGTGCAATTCGCTGAAGTTTTTTTTAAGTGTAAAAGGAACGCTGTGCACATGGCATTTTCTTGTAATTTATTTAGTTATTCTAGCTTATTTTGTTTATTTGTGTGCATTGCCTACATTGTGCAATTCTCAGATTTTTTTTTAAGTTAAAACGGAACGGTGTGTACATGGTATCGTTTGTAATTTTAATGCCCTTTTAAAAAAAATTCCTTCTTTCTGGGATGCCATTTTGGTTACGTTTTCGCGGAGCGTGTTGGGAAGGTTATGTAACGCATAAAATGTGTAAGTATTACAACATAAAATGTAAATAATTAATTTAAAGGTAACTGACGAATATTTTAATGATCGTAATGTTCGTTTTGCATATTATTTTATTATATTTTTGTGGCAATAGTTTCCATACTAATTTATGGTTTAGAATTGTATGTTTTGTTTACAATGGGTTTTCGCGGAGCGTGTCGGGAAGGTTGCAATGAATTGCAAAGACGTTTCGCAGAAACGCGCCGAATTGGCGATTTTCAAAAAATCGCCAAGCAGTGCCCTAAACCGCATTTTCACCATCTGCTTGTTTCAGTCCTCATATTTGCCTTTACATTTTTTCCAGATATTTTAGAACCATGCTGTTTTACTTAAAGAAACTTATCACTTTCACATATCACAGTTTGTGTTTAATTTTTAAATCAAGCACAATATTTTGCAATGATTTAATGTAATTAAGGTAACATTTACATTTTCCATAAGTTAATGAATCGCTTAATGCATAGTGCTTATAAGATAACAAACTTTATGGAAAATTATATTAACTAAATTTTTATTAGTTTACACACATTAAACACCTCACTTCAATTAATTTAAGAAGTTAAAATTTTCTTTCCAATTTAATAAAGATTTTAATTACTTAAAATTTCAAATTTCTAAACTACTAACTTGAGACGCACTTGAGAAAATTCTGAAATTTTAAACTGATTTAAGTTTATGAAGTTCAATTCAGCAATATATCAGCTGTTTTAAATATATGCACAATTCCAATTTATCGATAATACAGGCAACTTAAAGATGATTTTATAAAAGAAAGTTAAGACTAAGTTAATGCCCATTTAATAATAAATACTGATAACCTCTGTTTGTTGAATCAATCTAAATATTTCATGAAATCTGTTGTCAATATTAAAAACAGATTTTTTGGCCATTTGTTCCATTTTCACAAACATACAGCAACTCTACCCACCACCACCACCACCACACAAAAAAGTCATTTGTAAATTATATTTCTGTTTAATTCCATGAGGAAAAAATTTGAGAATGAACCCTCATATAATTCTCTCACTGCACACAATGCATAATAAAATGGCCCATAAATTATAACAAAGCAAATTACTGTAAATATCTTATTAGCAAGCATGTTACTTAGTTACACATTTCATGCTTTTGTAATGAAATTATTAAAAGCGTAATATAACTTTCAAATGATATCACATAAAAAAGGTTACTTCAGGTTTCGATTCCTGCTACCAATATCTTAAGGGAAAAAGCGTCATATAAACAAATAACTACTAGAAACTTAATCATAATAAAGCATTTTAAGGTTGTTTGCCTAAAGACATGGATTTGGTACCCCATTTTTGAAGAGAATGTGGATTAATATTTACATTGCACACGACATTTAATAAATTACTTTTTTTTTTAAAGTTATATAAAAGAAAAACTACAAAAATCCCATTCAGCCATTGTTCAATTACAGATAACAAAACCTGACGCAAGCTAGAAATGCAAATTGAATAAAAACACATCAACGTAAAAATTTTAGATTAGGCAAAAAAAGCAACCTCGGATTAGCAAATATTTTAAATAAAATTCTATCAGTTTTCAGGGTAATCTGACATAGATTCTTCTTATTCAGAAGATACATTTTTTTGCTACTGAAGCACAGAAAACTACAAAATATTTTTCCTAATTTTAAATTAGCCCACTTACATCAGCAACAGATAGAATTTGAAAAGCATATACATGAATCTAGACAAAGAAATGAAAATAAGTTTCCCAGTTTTCGAGTGTGGAACTCTAAATCCTTAATTATAATATATAATGTTCTCAAAATCCTGAACAAATAGAATACCATGGTTCAAATTATTGTTTTTGCATTCACAAGTAAAACTTCTCACTGAAACAAATATTTCAACACATTTAAATAAATGCTGATGACAATAAAATTTTATACTCACAAAATAACAGTTTTAAAATTAAGTATTAAAAAAAAAATAGTTCAGTCACTGGTTGATAAATTGCAGCACAAAATCACGACAGATTATCTAATACTAATAACACATTTATACAAATACCAAAAATTAAACCTGATTTAAAATTATATGAAAACTTACAGACGCTGTTTTAGTGCCAGCTACAAGCAATGCGACTTCATTTCCAATCTGTTTAGCTGCAGTTATTGCACTAAGAGTGATGGGCACCAATTTACCATCATTATGTTCAGCAATCACAAGAGTACTTTGATACCGTCTCAACAGTAAAACGCTGAACTGAAAATATAATTAATTAATTAACTTTAGCGAATGAGAGAGAGAATTAAAAAGTCTCAATAATTACTTAGCAACATTAAGAATTTATATCAACAATACTGGTATAAACGTAAAAAAAACATCCCTATCATTATACACGATTCAACCATATAAACAAGGATGCACACCAGATTTATAAAAGAATTAAATTTATGATTTATTTTCCACAGCAATCTGGTCCCCCATATCCGCAAATTGTACGTTTAAAGATAAATAAGATATCCATTTTTATTTATTCGTTTCAGTTTTCGACATATTACCAAATGAAAGCTATTTAAAATAATACGAGAACTTGCTAAAACAGTAATTATTAGAATAATTATTATGCCGAAACTTATAATGAAGCTGCTGAATAACAAAGCAGAACCGCAGATTTTGAAATACATTACAATTTTTAAATTTCACGCCTTATCCAAACTAATATTACGTAAGTTCAACAACATAACTAAAGTATACTATAGCTAGTTACCTGATTCAGTCTCCCACGGCATGCATTAAACATTTTTTGTCACTGAAACGACTTCTAAGATAAATTAATCAAAGAAAATTATGTGATTTAAATTACATAAAATATTACAAAATTTTCAGAAATACACAGCAAACATTTGTCACCACATCGACAAACTTGCCTACCACAGATTACAAGCCAAACAGAAAAGAATGTAGACAGATATCTCAATCTGAGCGT
>KK119489.1:69472-134484 GCA_000611955.2 Stegodyphus mimosarum
CGCCCCCGATCGGAATTTTTAAAAAAAAAAAAAAAAAAAAAATGGAAACGAAAGCTTAATTAAACGTGCTGAAAATTAGTGTGTGGAAAGGATACGCATTAGAAAAAAAAAAAGTGTTCCAGGTTTAGATTAGTTGGGCAATTTATTCGGACAAAATTACAAAGGAGGAAGAAATAGGTGCATTATTACTACTTCCGGATGCCAGGCATTAACAATCGTGAGATAGAAACATAAAATTCTTAGATAGTATCTGAAGGCATAAAATGTCAGCTGCTATTCAACCGAGATAGCAAGAGATAAAGTTCTTAGTAACGGCTCGCTCTCCTGATCGAGTGGTCTGACTAGCCTAGCATTTTGGAAAGGTTTGTCCATGAAAAGGCTGTTAGGTAGCCCCTGTCCTATTGAAAGTTCCCTGCCCATCCTAATATTATAATACCAATAAAACTGATCTCAGGTAACACCAACAAATTTTACTACGAGGAGAAGGATGTTGAGGACTGTACGCAATGTCATTGGTATGGTAGAATACGTATGGTTGGTACACAATTTCCGTGACTGTCAATTGAGTTACCGCAGACGTGTGATATGTCACATGAAGAGCAAAGTTCACATATTAGCAAATCCGTCACCAGACATTTTCGCGAGCCATTTGCTCCTAGTGAGAATCATACCACAGCACTGAAGACAGCCCTATTAGTTAGACATTATCACACCTTCGTCAGTATCAGGCAAAATTAATGGTAAAGCTCACTGTTAATTCTTCAGGAAAAGAAATGTTTTGCAAAGCAGACTAGTTCCGAAATTCTCTCGTAATGATGCAATGGACAGTTCTGCCCAAGGACAGTGAAAATCGAGCTGATTAGGAACGTTTATGTGGATTTTTACAGGAACTATATCTTGATGACTGAAAAGAGGTGATTTAACTTTCCGAACTACCAATTTTACTTCACTCGTTTGCAAAGTCAATTTATTTTAGACAGGATGATAGAAAAAATTCTGTGGCTGCCAATATCCTCATGATATGGTAGAACAATTTTCGTGGCTGCCAATCCAGTTGCGGCAGACATGTGATCACATGAAATTCATATATTAGCTAATCTGTCACCAGACATTTCTCGCGAGCCATTTGTTCCTAGTGAGAATCATACCCCAGCACTGTTAGTTAAACTTTATCACACTTTCGTCAGTATAGATAATAACGCAAAATTGATGGTAAAGCTCGCTGCTAATTGTTCAGGAAAAGAAATGTTCTTCTGCAATACAGACTAGTTCCGAAATTCTATCGTAAATGATACAATGGCCAGTTCTGCCCAAGAACAGTGAAAATCGAACTGATTAGAACTGCTTATGCGATTTTTACAAAAATACTATCTTCATGATTGAAAAAGGGTGATTTACCTTTCTCAACTAGCAATTTACTTCACTCTTTTGCAAAGGCAATTCATTTTAGGCAGGATGATTAAAAAGAAAGTCTAAACGGGATCTTTTTACTCTTCTTTATATTCGAATGTTGAAAAATAGGAAATTTCAAAGCCACTGTTATCCGCACTCTAACCAATGACAAGAACTAGTAGCTGTAGTATCCCTCGGTACATTTTTATGCTCTGTTTCTTGCGAGGATCTTGTTAGTGAGACAACACTATATATAGTTGTTTCTAAATTTTACTTATAATGTAACTCATACATTGCTGAGAGAAATATCTTTGTTTATAGGAATTAAGGTAAAATAGGACAGTTCGTTCCATTCCGAAAACAAAATAAACAAATTTATAATAATGTAATTTGGGATTTATAATACATCTTTTTTTACAAGAAAGTTTTCTAAAGACATATATTTTTGATTACCCATCAACATTTGGCGAAAATGAGACACAGCATTATTGTTAAATATATGTGCAGCCTGCTTTACTGCTGTCTTATTAGGGTAATGCTTCTGAACATAGAATGCAACAATTTCCCATGCTTTCAGCATCTGCCTTATTCCACTGAAGGCTGTTATTTTGTTGCTTGACTTCTAAATTAATGTTATTTCCTCCTTATTTCCGTTGCGAAACCTCCTCCACAACTCCTTGCTATGTCATAGAATGCAGCTCTATACGCTCTTCGCTATGCTCTTACACTAGCTTATCGATGACGTTGCTATACTCAACCCTAGGACCGTAATCTTGACCAAAGACACAATCTCTTTTATTACAGGCTCTAGCTCAAACCCCTTGCAGTAGCCTTCTAAAACTCTGTTCGGCTAAAGCTTCTGGCTAAGATGTAGGCAGAATTCTATACGTATCGTCAAGATGTCTCCACCTTGAATCTTATAAGAAACAGACTAACCCAAATGGGTTTTCTCCTTCATCTTACGCATGCCCTGTTGTACTCTTGACCAGATTCGGAGGAGTAGGGAATACTTGCAAAAACTTAACAATGGTTGGCGCGTATAATTGTCAAGAAAAAAACTGGTGGCAGCGCCTCATTTCACAAGTAAGAATTTTTAGATTTTTTTAGCTTTGAAACTGAGATTGATTTTTAAAAATTCATCATGTTTATTCAAGCATAATTAACAATCCAAATAATTATAAGGCTGTTGCATGCTTTAAGAGGCCTGTATATATTTTTTTAGCTTTTCCTATGCTGCAAGGAAATTTGTTACTACTTCCTTTAAAAAATAAGATTTTAAATCTGAACTAACAGAAAATTTAAGCAAACAGTTTTCTCTTACAATTTTTAATTGTTTTGCTTTATTAACATTCAGGTGATTTTTATAGAACAATATTCTGCAAAGGAGTTTTATTTCAATTATATTTCATGATACATCACAGTGATAAAATTAAATTTATTTCTAGTTCTGCATAAGATTTTTTTTATTTACTGTGAATTTATTTTATTAACCCAAAGGGGAGGTAGCCAAGAAGGGCTATTAACTCTGAAACGGCGTTTTTGGTTGTTTCACTTTTCAAATTGTTGCTACCAAATATTATCGCCTTGTATTGTATTAAAAGAAAGTAAATAATGAAGAATCTGCATGAACATATATATGTTTCTCTCAAGTTCTGACTTGTTAACTGTTTGGCGATAAACGAAGACTCTTCATCTTGGTTATGCAAATTGCAAAAAATATTAATATCCTCTAGAATGTGAGCATTATCGGAAATTGTGACAGAAGTTGCAAAAGGTTCACCTTTTCCATGAAACTACTTTTTTCCTAGCTGCAACTTATTTTCCCTCTTCGGCCCCATTTTTTGCTCTTTTTCTATATTCCGCTCCTGAGAATTGTTTTCTAGGCGCGCTCATGATTTCTTTTATCCTAAATAATTAAAAACTGACGCACTTTTTTTCTGTACAGTCCTAGGAGTGCATGGGACTGTCCTAGGACGCTAACTAAATGGTTGCGTATATAAGGTATAGTGCGCACTACTAAAAGCAGGACATATTTGAAAAAAGGGGAAAAAATAAGTAAAAATAATAAAGCCAGCTTAAAAAAACTCAAATGCGAGCTGCGATTCTGACTAAAGTCAAAGGCAAGCTTAAGTTGGAAACAACTTAAGCTTGCCTTTGACTTTTTTTCTCGTTTTCCACACTAATTTACACGTTTGTTTAAATTAAATCTTTTATTTCATTTTATACTGTCATAATACAATCTAGTATTTTAAGATGAAATTTTAAGGATTTTCCTAACAAAATGTAGATAAAGACTGGTAGTTCATTATGTCTCTTTAAAAGTAAGGGTTTTCAAACAATGGCCAGCCAAGCCTTTTCAACAAGTTAAAAACGAAACTATCAGCGCAACTATCTCAAATTCTTTGCTTTCCTTTAATTTTCCCCATAGAGAAGTTTGATATTTATCTCATCCAAAGGTGCTTTTGTTGAGGGTCAAAATATTTTAAGCACCCCACCATGTTCACATTCTTGACTAAAATAAAACAAACCAGAAACATGTCTGGGGTCTTTCTCATACCTTTATGAGCATCTTGTTCAAAAGTGGGGGGGGAAGAGAAAAAATGAATGAAATTCTACTCCTCCCAATATTGCAATCAGTTGGCAAAGGAACAGGTAGATGTAAACCTCGTGATTAGTTGGTGATAAACAGGGTTTGTACAGTTGATTTACGGTAGGTTAATCATATTTGTTTGATTCTGAAAAAAGAAGCGTTTTTGGTCTTGGAATGAGTGCAGAATGCAAGCTGAAATAAAATAAAATAATAATAATAAACTATTTTTTCAAGAAAAATGAAATTTCTATGTGCAGTCATCGCTATGTTCTTGCTGAGCACAGGAATAAGACACTTTGTCATATTTACAATGAGAGTGTAGCTGTTATGAAAGAAATTAACATGAAGAGGTATTATGATGGATGCTAAGCACAGTCAAAAATATTCTGCATGAGAAGAGACATTTTTAAGTGATAAAGTTAGTGAATTAAAATGAGAGTTAAATTGTCAGCAGTTTTAACACTATATTCGAACAGAGTACGAATATAGTGTTTGTATAAGCTACGCAATAGGGGGGAAAAAAATCTAAACACGGAAGACCATTCATTGATGGGATGCTTGTAAAAGAATGTCTTCAGTGTGCCATTAATGTGCTTTGTCCAACACAGGCTTAAGCTATTTTGAACACTGACTTGCCTGGTGCAACAGTATTGGAAGATGCCTGCTTTTCCTGAAGGATGAAGTTCAACAATTCATGGAATTCAAAGCGAAATCTGTTTGCGAGTTCCATGATGGAAGTGGCAAAGAGATTTTGCATTTCTTGTCGATATTAATGGTCATCTCAATGAATTGAACTACCACTTACTGGAAAAAGGTCTACTTGTTCCTAATCTTTATGACTGTAAAAGCTTTTGAGATAAAATTAATTCTATGGTAAAGCTATAAGGTATTTCTCCTGCCTTCGTGGTCATGCTCGACGTGTAATCGCGAGGTTCGTGTTTCAATTCCCGGTGAAGGCGTTGTTCATTTTTCCCATCTCTGCTTCAAAAAAATACCTAATGTCTTTGCACTGACACTCGAACTAAAAAGGTGGTGGATGATGATTCTTCACCACCGGGATTTGGTGACTGGGTCCCGAAAACCCCAGTCGCCCTTTAAAAGGGAGAGTATATAAGGTATTTCTCCCGCCTTCTTCGCATGCCTTCGTGGTGTTGTGGTCAGCACGCTCGATGCGTAATCAAGAGGTCCGTGGTTTGATTCCTGGATTACATTTCCTGCTTAAAAAAAAAAAAACTAATGTCTCTACAAATCCAATTGCTAAAAAACAATTCCAGTCACTTTTCAAAATTGATGGAGTTGGTGAATTAAACTACAACATGGATCTTGGATTTTTTTGTACACTGCATATCAAATCTGAGACTGGAATTCAAAAGTAGACTTTTCCAACTTCTACAAGAATGTTTTCACCATTCTCTGTTGACATCGAAAGTGTTTCACCTGAATTTCAGTTAGAATTCATAGATTTGCAGTGTGAAGTAAAAAGGAAGTTTCTTGAAAATTTTACATTAATTGATTTTTATTCGAAGTATGTGTCCAAAGACAAGTATGCAGGAATGTATAAATATGCACTGTTTGTGTCTTCTATCTTTGGCAGTACCTAGATATATGAACAAATGAATTTAGTCAAATGAAGAACACATCTGACAGATTAATAAATATTAGGTGATACTTTATGAAACACAACACAGATTTTACCAGATTTCAAAGCTTTAGTAAAGCAAAAACAATGTCAAGTTTCTTATTAAGACTGGAGGGACTTCCATCTCACCAATAATGCAAGTTTTTTATTGCCAACATTATGTACTATGCAGCATGTCATTTTCATAATTAAAATAAAGTACAAAGCATATAAATTTGACTTCCATTGACCTTCATTTTTTTTAAACAAAAACACAAAATACTGGACTGTGTCTTAATTGTTTGTAGTCTTGTAAATCTCCCTCTGTTTTATATATATTCTGCCAGCACTATTTATTTGACAGGATCCACGAATCCATATGAATTTATTGATATGGCCCTCGAATGTGAAATGTTGAAGACCCCTCTTTTAAGATGCCACCACAGAAGTTAATGGGATAAATCACATCAAAATATTACAAGATACCAATTAAAGGCACATGATAAGCTAAAACTACAAATTAGTTATAATACTCAATTTAGGTTTAAAAAAAGAAAATTAATTCTTTAATATTTAATCAATGCATTATTCACTTCATACAGAAGTATTTTGAAATATTCTAAGCACAAGAAGGTTACAAACTACTTCTAAGATCATTAAAAAAATAAAACTTTCATTTATATCAAAACTTATAAGAATTCTTACTTCTTTCCTAAAAGATGACATATCTAAAATTATGTCAGACTCTCAGCAAAATTTAGCTCTTTGTGACAAGGAAGGCCCTAGTACCCTGTTTGAAAGAACATGATGTCCATTTTACCAGTCATCTTTTCTCCCTTTTCTTCTGAAAGGGTAGGGTTAAATGTCAAATTTGATGTCCTAGGAGATTTAACCACTTATCTTTTTTAAAGATCTTTGTATTAATTATCCGATTTTCACTACTTTTCTCTTTCCATTGCTTTGCTTCATTATTTTCCCTGAACATGTTTGTAAATCATAAACAGAGCCTAGTGTTTCTGTGGAATGTTCGATGTTTTCACAACATTTTTGGGAGTTACTTTGCTTCATTTTATAACAACATGACAAAATAGAAAAGACGATTGACAGGAGAAATATGAAAGGTTCTTCAAGATTTGGAAAGTGTTAATTTATGTAAAAATATAGCACACAGAACAATACAAAGTGCTAGAGACAAATGTAACTTCTTTTCTCCCATTCTTTTAAAAACTGTACACTCGTACATTTTCCCCTTCTAATTTGAATGCTTAAAAAAAAAATTAAATAAAATAAAAAAAATGCTGTAGTTTTAATAAATAGTAAAATTTGTTTATACAATAAATCAAGTTCTCTTAGGCTGTGAAACTACTACTACTAATAATAAAAGGCTTTTATGCTAAATGTTACATTTGCAAAATATTTTTCAGTTTACAAAACATGAAGTTTGTAAAATTAAGAAAATGTGTTGATAATAAATGAGTTTCAATACAAAACAGGTATAAAATAACAAATTAGGGAATTTTATGAAATAAATTTACTATAGAGGCATAACAGAATTAATTTCTGTAAACGTTATATGGACACTTAATTTTATAAGGTAATTAAAAATTATTTAGACATACAGGCAACATACACACAACAGTTTTTGAAAAGCAAATTCTTGCAAAAGACAAAATCATTGTGAAAATTAAACTGTATTTAATATCCATTATAAAATGTCCATGAATTACATGAAATCAATGATAATCAAAATATAAATATGAAATTTAAAAATTACTAAAGTGAAATAAATTTCTACAAGGTACACAGGCTTTAAATGACAGAAAAATACAGAACAGAATTTCTTTTTTTCATTTCACAGACATCACTGGACATATGTTCACATATAACTTTAAACCTGAAATGATTACTCTAACACAGCATTTCTCAAATTATGTTCTTTGGAACTCTGATATGAAATTAAGAGTTTTGGGGAAGGGTTTACAGATTAAATATTACACAATACTACAGGTACATTTATGCATGACAAAAATAATGCTTGGGTCAGACAATTTTTATTGTTAATTTACTAAAATGTCTTTCTAAATGCAATGTGCAATCTGCATATAATATTTATGGTTATAATACAACTGCACCTACCCAAAATACCAATGAATGATGCAAAATGGTATGAACTGGGACCTTACCTAACTCGCAAAATATGACAAAAATCGATGTTCATTAACATGTATGTTAATGGTTTTTACAAACAAAGGATTAGATACAATAATTATGATTTGTTTAATAATAAAACCTTATCATTTTGCTCCTGATATGACTAATATACAGGGCAGTTATATTTATTTACTGTACTTGAAAAGGAACAAAACCGTAAAAGATATTTGATGAAGAAGCAAGAAACTATTTTGTTTGTGGCATATTCAGTTTCTTTATGTTCTCATTAAGGGATTCATTTGCACAAGATATGAGTGTTCCATGAGTAAACCTAATTTGGAAATGCTGTTCTAACACATTTTGCCAAAGCAATGACATGAAATAATTTTTGCATGGAAATTTCACATAACTTAAAATATATTATACAACATTTAACAGTGGAAGATTTGCAATACATGAACATAAGAAGTCGTAGTCATTTAAAACATTTCAAACATCATGGAACATAAAAAAAATTATTATATTGGTTTATAATATAAAGTAATTCAAAAATCCTAAAAAAGTTAATAATATATAAAAACAATTATTCAGTTAATATATGCTCAATAGAAAATATTCAAAATTTTGTCATTAATCAACTAATTCCTAAATCTCTTTTCCATGTAACATTTATTTGAGCAATGTTTGTTTGTTTATTTATTTATTTTTTTGGCTTATACACAGTATAACACTTCTGTTCTAAATAATAAAATTCCAGCAGATGCTAAAAGATACGAAGCCAAGTGAAAACTTTTTGTTAAAAAGGATACTTTCAATAAAGCATAATGACTTACTTTGTACATTTAACTTCTAAACTGCCTTAAAAATATGAGTAAACAAACTGCACATCAGACTTTAGTTCAAAGTTTTAAAAAAATAATATTGAGAATACAAATGAATATTTATTGCATATAAAAAGCAGTAAGTAAGGCACAACGCTTAAAAAAGAGGATATTAAATTATTTTTTGCTTCTATACTTAAGTACAGACAAAATCATGTTCTGTGTAATAAACCAGTAAATTGGCTTACAAGTAACACAAATAAACAAACCCAGACAAAGTGCAAAGAAATAAAGTGCATCCACCTAACAAATTATAAATTTGCAGAATTAATCTGCAGTTCCAGTGACTAACTATAAACAACTAAAAGCAAATAACTTCACTATAATTCTGCACTGAATAAATAATTATAAGTGAGAGAAAAAATTAAGAACATATGCCTTAAAAAATCTGTTATAAATGAAAAATTTTCCATAAAAAATAACATAATATTTTACATTACTGAATGCAAATGAAAAGTTAAGGCAATTTTTTTAAAATAATATTAAACTATGCAACAATTTAAGATTTCACAGAATGTTCTAAAAATTTTTAATTAACTTCATTATAACAAGTCGTATAAAACACAGAGCGTGCATATCAAATTCTATAATATTAAAAACAATATGAAAAATATTCTGGCCAAATATGATATGGCTCGGTAGAGTATGATGACATAAATTTACAGAAGGGATGAAATAGGACATATTTCATAAGTTAAATATACTATACTTTCATTTAAAAATGTACACAATGAAGCATGAGTGACAAGAGGCTTCATATCTATTACAGTTGTTTCCACAAATGCTGTATTTCCACTTGCAGTATGGAAGCACTGTTTCATAGGGAGAATTGGTCAACATAAAAATGCATTCTTTGCACAAGTAAACATGCTTCACCAACACTAGAAGGCACTGCAAAACTACATTCCAAGTTACTTTCTGCATAATTTGCACATGAGCATAGCCAGGTAGGACCTGTTAAAAGATTTAAAACCTGGTCAATGTTTTACAAAAATTAGATAAAAGCTTTCTCTTTTTAGAGGTTTTGTTCTAAAAATATTTTACATACTTATAAAAATATTAATTTTAGTAACATTCAGTCCTATGCTGCTATACCAATAACTATGCTTTGGAATACAGTGAGAAACTATTAATCACTACTGATAATATAGTGCTAAAAGTAGCTATTAACCAGAACCATTCAATGGGGGGGGGGAATCTCAGTTTTTAAATAAACATGTATGACATAAAAATAAAAAATTAAAAGACATGCCTAAATTAGAGCCAGGCAAGCATGAGCCTGGTTAGGACTTCCCTCAAATGAACAAACAGAAGGAGCACCAAATTAGCTATGAATATACAGAAATTTATTTTTAAAAAGAAATTTTAATTTCAGAATACATCGACAAATATCAAAATACTGTTATAAGGAATCCAGGTGGGAAAAAAATACATAATGTTGATTTATTCTCAAAAGAAATGAGTTTTCACAGTATTGTACACTTTCCACAAAAAAAGGGAGAGGGACAGTTTTTTATCTCCTGTTCTACTGGACCATTTGCCAAAATTTAACTTGCGTTTTCCATGTCTTGAAAGTGCGACTTATGATATATATTAGATTTTTAAAGATACTTTTAAATAAATTTTATAATTTTTTTAAAAACAATTTTAATTATAAACTGTAAAATTTTTACCATCATCTTAAGGTAGATGTATTTCTAGGAATACCAGCAAAAAATTAGAGTTTGCATTCAAAATTTCCTAAGATATATGTGAATTTACATATTGGCATGTTTTGAAATTTGGCATATTTGTTATATGAAATTTGGCATATTTGTTATATGAAATTTGGCATATTTGTTATAAGCAATAATAATGCCAAATGTGGTTTAAAAACTTTGTTAAAATTATTTAAAAGTATGAACAATGACCTTTTTTCTGCTCGTGTACAATGGAAAAAAGGAAAGGAAAATAGGTTGCTCTAAATTAAGAAGTTTGCCAAGTGAACTGAAAAAAATTGCAGCAAGATAAATTTTTAAATTTCTCCATAAATTTCTCTTCAGAAAAAGTCCGATTTTGTGTCAAAATACCGATGTTAGAACAATGCTATATATAAATCTAATACATATCCTAAGTCACTGTTTCCAAACATGGAAAACACAAGTTAAATTTCGACAATCGCTCCAGTAGAATGGGAGATATAGAACTATCCCATTTTTTTTTTTTTTTTTTTTGCACATTGTGCAAGGTATACATACTATTCTCTAACATTAAAATTTACTATTGGAGCATTATGAAGCTAATTTATACTTTATATTGATTCGTATAGACCAAACCTCAACAGAAAATACTGTTATGAATTTTGTACATAGATAGATGATTTTAGTGAAATTATTGTATTTTTCTGTGTAATATAATATGAAAAACCTAAAGAGAAAAGCTACGGCAAAAAAGAATGCAGGGGCAAGTCCACTTAATACTGAGTAAACGAGTATCTCGATAATTTGGTGAGTTACCACAAAAGTCGTGAAACCTGGTGACCATATTTCAGTCCGACCCCTGTATCACTATAATAAGTATTATAATTGAATAAATATAATTTATCACTGTATTAGCTGTAACCATAATTCGACCCTCATATTGACTTCCAGTAATTTCAAGAAGCAGATAGTACTAGAAATATCTCGGCGGTAGGGTGAAAGCTATATAAGGCCAGTGAGAGCATCTACTCTCAATTAGAGTTGTTGTTAGCTCAGCGTGAGTTCCAAGTACAGCTTCACTCTTTAACTGTGCTTTGCATTCCATTGCCTTTAACATTCATAGTAGTTTGAACCACTGATTGTACTCTGTGATATTGTGAAGAGTTATATGACTATTTTTGTTGAAAGTTCCAGATCTCTGAGGAGTTTATTTTGATAAAATAAATTTTATCAACCTATCCCTAAAGCTGTATGCATTTAATCTTGTGCAAATGCGTACACTTACAACAATACCATACTACCAATATTAGTAATTCTCTGTTATCTATCATTAATTTGAACAAACTATTACTGCTCCTACTTCATCGGAACAAGCTTGCCAAAGTCGACCAACTCGGCATAGATGGCGATGCAGTTGTTGAGATTTTTGCAGCAAATCTAATGCATAAAAGCCCTTTTGGAAAAGCACCTGAAGAATACACAAGTGTGACTGAAAATGAAATGCACCACTTTATTATTCATTGCTCCATTTTTTTAAAATATAATACTTCGATAAATGAGGCTCATAAGTTGAGGTGTTTGTCTTGTTTCATATTCAGTTTGTGCAGGAACTGTACACACATTTTCATTTTTAGTTATTTCTAAAGCAGACACATAATGTTAAAGAATTAATCAAACTGGCTCATTAGTTTGTCTCATTCTTTTCCGACTGGAATATAAATATATATGGCAAGATTTTTTTTTGAGTTATTCTGTTGTTTATAGTGAAAGAGTAAAAATTTTTTTTTTAGCTTTAACATTTTGAATACTTTGTGAAAGATTTAAGCCAAACTGTTCGGGCTAATTCTAATATAATTAATTGATTTTTATAATGAAGAATATCTTTTAAAAAGTTTAGTTTCATTGATTCTAAGGTTATCAACATGAAAGTATATTTAAAACATATGCTTCTTGGTAAAGAAATTTTAAGAAATACAATTTTGCAAAGATTGAAATGCAAAGTAAGAAAAACAAATGAATATGACAAATTGTAGATTTAAGATTATATATACATGTAAAAAAAATAAGGAACACGTAAAAGATTAAATTAGCAACGTAAATTTCCCTTCTGAATTCTAAAAATAGTAACCTTTCTCCGCACTGCGTCATTTCTAAATTAATCCATGTCATATGATTCTTACATAATTCTGGAGATGTAAATGGAACTAAAACTCAAGCAGCCAATTTTTAACAGAAGAATTTTACAGAACAATACAGAAGTATTAACTATCCAATCAAAATGCATTGAGAACCAAAACTAACTCAGTCTGAATTAAGATTTCACCCTGAACATAACGTACTTGCTTTCAATGCTTTGGCCTAGTTGCATTGCTGTCTGTCTGCTCCTTCTATCTTACTGAAAATTAAAGCTTTTTGGTATAGGCACAATTAATGTGCCAACTTGATTGTGGCCACAACAAGCTGAAATAAAAAATGAAGATTTAATCTGCCTTCACCTCCAATTTTCTATTCATTTTGGATCAACACTTCTATGCCATCAAAATTTCTGCTGGTCATTACTACTGAGTTTGTTTTTATTATTTCATCTTTTTTTATATAATTAAAAAATTCACATTAGAGCAGGCGAGGAAAATTTGTTCATTGCTGTAAATAAAAATTAGAGGAAAACATCTGTCATATTTGTGAAATTTAACACATTGAATTTCTCTGAGATAACTGATAAGACAAAATAAAAGTGAAGATAGAATATGAAGCCTCATTAAATATTGTTAATTTTAAAATTATGCTTCTATTGTCATGGTCATTAAGAAAAGCATTACCTGACATACAAATTTCTGTTAGCTCAAATAAGCTTTTCTTTGGGGAAAATGTTGTTCAACTGATAAAAGATATGTGAATATTAAAGACTAGTTTCATTGATTAAGTGATTATAATTAAGCTCACGACTCTATATGCACGAGGCGGAATGTTTTTGTGGATGATGTTCTCTCATACACAAGCATTCCAATCCATTCACCATGAACTGTTCCAGAACAAGCTGTACTCTGTCACTGATGTATATAAACATTGATGGAAAGCTGAGGTTCAGAGAACTCTTATTTACTGAGTAGTTGCTAAGAAGAATTTTTGTCTATCTCTTTAAGTGCTTAAAATGAAGTCACAAGTTTCATTTAACATACTGAAATGGAAATTATGAAATTTATTGCACCTACGAGAATTTCAGCTAACAATGGAAACATGGTCACATAATTTTAGAGAAACCAAATGGTTTCAATATGAGAATCATGTTCAGTTTGGGTTAATATTCACAATGTAAATAGGATTATTATCTAAGTTAAATTGTCATGGATTCTGGACCATTCATAATTTAGGCACGGCAGAAATTATTGAAAACTTTATATAATGATAACTGTTTGGCGCGTGTAGTCCTGAAATGGAAAATATCCAAAATTTGGCAAGAAGGGAAATAGAACATTATAATTAGTTACACAAACCTTTAATAAAATGCATTTCAAAAAGAAATCCTACCCATAGTCAAACAGAAATGTCAAAATGATTTTTGGTTTCTAACTGGGTAAAATTTATTCATTAGATATTTATCAAGTTAAAAGCAGCAGCTTAATGCTTAAATATTGAAATGATATGAATCCTAAAAAAATTCAGCCAGAAATATATCTAGTTTTAAGAAATATGCTATTTCATTAATATTGAACACTACACAGCTAAAAATAATTCATCATTGTAATTTAGTTCAACTGCATCCAAATTTGGGAGCAGAGTTAAAAAAAATTTTTTCTTTAATGTTGAGAGTTACTGTTGTTAGCGGCGAAAGAAGCTTCAGCAAATTTAAAGTAATAAAGAATTAAAATGTATGAGATCTTAGTCTAGAAAAACATTCAAACATGGCCATTCTATCCATAGAATATTAATTAAGCAATCAGATTTTGAAAAAAATTATTGATTATTTTACTTTGTTAAAAGGAAGGAAAATTAAAAATGTGCTTGGGAAGTTTTTGCCATAAATTTTGGAGCAGATGCAGTACTGCTTATTTTATTTCAAATGTTATTTTCTATTTATCAAAAAAGCATTTTAATGCATTTCATTTCAAAATTTAAATCTTTATATATGTTTCACTTTGTGGAGTATATAAAGATGTGATTAAATGCTGCTGTAAGAGTTATGATATTATGATCTGAAATGTTACTTTTCATGAATATAAAAGTGAATATATAATAAGAAAATATGAAACATTTAATTAAAAAAAATTTTTCTCCAGATTTTTACTACCAATTACCGAAAATTTTTGCCATTAAAAATACAAGTGTTAAAAATGTTTTAAGGTATTTGAAGGATTTTGTTAATGATGTTACTACTCTTACTACTTACTACTACTACTACATCATCCACAAAAGCATTCCTCCTCATGCATATAGTGTCGTGAACTTAATTATATTCACTTAATCTATGAAACTAGTCCTTAATATTCACATATCTTTTATCAGTTGAACAACATTTTCCCCAAAGAAAAGCTTATTTGAGCTAACAGAAATTTGTATGTCAGGTAATGCTTTTCTTAATGACCACAACAATAGAAACATAATTTTAAAATTAACAATATTTAATGATGCTTCATATTCTATCTTCACTTTTATTTTGTCTTATCAGTTATCTCAGAGAAATTCAATGTGCTAAATTTCACAAATATGACAGATGTTTTCCTCTAATTTTTATTTACAGCATTGAACAAACTTTCCTCGCCTGCTCGAATATGAATTTTTTAATTTTATATGTATGAAATAATGAAAACAAACTCAGAAGTAATGGCCAGATGATGGCACAGAAGTGTTGATCCATAATGATAACAGAAGATCTTGTTTTATTTCTCATCAGTTTAAGCAGTATTCTACAGACAATAGAATTTATCATACCTTGAATTCTACTAAACATCCCCAAGCCAATAGTATCATAAAGCACACCAACAGAATGATTTTAGGAAAGATAATGACAAACTTGTTGCATATACAGCAGAGAGGTTAGAATTCCAAAACAAAAGATTTAGAAAGAAATATGAACAATATAGTAATTAAAATTATGAATAAGATATCATTTGAAATTTTACATAGATATTTGTCCAGATTTAATGATGGGGTCCCTAGGAAGTTAATAGATGAAGAAGCAGACACATGGAATAAATAACCCCTAAGAAATCCACGAATAAGTGTGAGGAAGAATTGAGCAGTAACTAGAAAGAGATGTTGTACACTAACATTTGAACAAGAAGAAATTGCTATGATGAAGTGTGCTCTTAAAACTATAGATCAGTCTACCAAAACACAGCTAAAATATCAAGGGCCATTTATATTAATGTAAGTAATATCCAGGCCATTTATATTAATGTAAGTAATAGCAGGGCCATTTATATTAATGTAAGTATTAGCCAGTGATATTTACACAGCAACACAGTTGGAAAGAAAGGATCGAGGTTTCTATTTCTCCACCACAGCTCATGTGAGTCAACTAAAACAGTGCAAGTGCAGTCCCAGTTCTGATGATGAACTTGAGGAAGATGATAACCAAGATACAGACCAGTTACCAAGATAGATTTTTTTGACGAAATCCTTGAAGATCCATACAAAAGGACTGATGATGGTAAATTTTTATACAATTAAGATAAGAAATCACCGCTTTTTTTTTTTTTTTTTTTTTTTATTTGTGCATGTCTATATGTATGTGATTACTGATAAGTCCTCACAAGATTTTGGACATTTGAAACTGAAAGCCTTATCCTGAAGTATAAGTGTGATTATTTTAAGACTGGTAATGAATCATCATGATTTCAGATTTATTATATATTTAATAATAATTTAGATAAAATTCGTAATATTTAATTATCCAAGCTCATTTAAGAAATTTATATAAATTTAAACATGTTCATTATCATGTCAATTTAAGCATAATGTGTATTTTTAATGCATCAGAAATGTATATTGTGTATTTTAAGATTAATGTAAACATAATGTATATGACATATAATGTATATTGCCATTTCAATGCAGGAATGTGTAGTAATTAGAAAATGAATTTGTATCTCCAGACAACTGGAACATTTCCCACATCAGAATAACTGAATGTAATCTGCCAATAGATGGCATTGTAAGAAAGCTACCATTAGAGGATGCAGATTGGAAAGCAACAGAGTTAAAGGACAATGAGAATGAATATAATGGCGATGCGTTGTGTTTGAATTATGATTCCCCAGCATACAGCTGGATGTGCATATACATAATATACATATACATATATATATATATATTCTGTTAATAAGCCAAAAGTAATAATTCAATGTGGCATTATGATTTAATCTAGAGTAAACACTTGATCTAGTTTATTCAGTAACTTATTTTTACTTTCATCAGTTTATTTGTCTTTAAATCACCTGGTCATGTATTTACAAGTTTGCTTGCTCTGTAAATTTATGCCTTTTGGCATTTTCTATAAAGGCATCTGTCATGAAGGAGGTATTGTTTAGAGAAATTTTCCTCACAAACATTACATATATTAGCAATACTTCTTAATGCATTAACTAATTCCTACTATTTTGAAAGATGCTGATGTAAATATGTAGCATATTCGGAAACTAAGTACCGTTTCATTCTAGCGCCGTCGCAGCGCTGTGGTAGGCGTCCCGCGCATGCGCACTAGTCTTTCTTGTTCACTGACTTTCAATTGTCGCCATTTTGGTTGCTATATGTTGTGTTTTCAGTTTGCTGTGCACATTCAAAATATTTAAGACAATTAGTTCTCCCGCTGACTGCGAGATTCGTGCCGTGATTAAATTTTTGAATGCGAGGAATGTTAAACCGGCCGAAATTTATCGTCAAGTGACAGAAGTTTATGGTGAATACGCGATAAGTGATGAAATGGTGAGAAAGTGGGTGAGAATGTTTAATGCAGGTCGAACAAATGTCCATGCCGAGGCTTGGAGTGGTCGGCTTTCTGTTGTCACCGCTGATTTGGTAAGGAAAGTTGATGAAGCAATTCATGAGAACAGACGCTTCACAATGACAACTCTTTCAGAGGCATTTCCACAAATTTCACGTACTGTTTTGTTCGAAATTGTGTCTGACCGCTTGAATTATCGCAAACTGTGTTCCCGATGGGTTCCAAAAATGCTCACTGATGTTCACAAAACAAAGCGACTTGGTAGTGCCCTAACATTTCTCACGCGGTACAGTGATGAGGGAGAAAACTTTTTAAACCAAATTGTGACAGGTGATGAAACTTGGGTGTGTCATTTCACACCAGAATCGAAACAACAATCGATGGACTGGAGACACACTCATCCTCCGAAAAAACAAAAGTTTAAAGTGACAATGTCATCACAAAAAATCATGTGCACTGTCTTCTGGGATAGGAAAGGCATTTTGCTTACTGAATTTCTTCCTAGAGGTTATACCCTTAGTGGGGAACGATATTGTGAGACATTATCATGAGAAAGTCGTACAATTCAAAAGAGTCGAAGAGAAAAGATCAATAGAGGAATTGTGTTGCTCCATGACAATGCTCGGCCCCATACTGCTGGTGTCACTCAATCGTTAATGCGACAGTTTCATTGGGAGCAGTTTGATCACCCGCCATACAGCCCGGACTTGGTGCCGTCCGACTATCACTTGTTCCTGCACATGAAGCGCGAGCTTGGTGGCAAGCGCTTTGGATCTGACGATGACACGAAAAATGCTGTGGAGTCGTGGTTATCGAAACTGGTGGGAAGTTTGGTTGAGGATGGTATACAAAAACTGGTCACCCGCTATGACAAGTGTTTGATCATTGGCGGAAACTATGTTGAAAAATAGTTTAAGACATGTATTTTCATGTAAAAATAAAATTGGATTCGAAAAAATTGTTTTACTATTTTTTTTTATCAAAATGGTACTTAGTTTTCGAATACGCCTTGTATCATCAAGGAATATGGAACTTTCCATGTCCCAATATAAAAAATTTTCATTATTAAACACAATAAATAATTACATAAAAATCATCATAAATGTAGCAAATAACTTTAACTGCCCTGAAATAAAGCTATTTGATGACAATATTAAATAAAACCTAAAGTAGAAGAATAAAAGAGATTCTGCAACTTATATTATGAACGGAATAAAATGAAAAATTTAGCAGAACACCATATGTTTAGATGTTAGTTTTGTACATATTTCCAATAGTGCATATAATAATATTCAAAGCCTTTACAAAGGAGATGCTACTGTAAAGTATTGCATTCATTCAATTTAATAAGGTAACTAACATGCAGTTGAAAGCTGAGGTATTGCAAATAGATACGGGAGGGAGGGGGGTCCACCCAAAAAATACTGATGAAATACAATGTTACACGACATAGCAAAAGTTTTTTTAAATTAATTTTATTATTATTTTAATCTGAGCAAGGACTCGTATCAATATTTTTGAACACAACTGCAAGTGTTTCTCGAAGTCAACGCATAATTAAGAAAATGTTAGTATTTTTTCTATTGCTTGCACTGGCACCCAAAAGAATCATTTTATAAAAGTGAGGCATATAACTGAGAGATTGCTGTATTTTTATTACTTAATAACATTTTTTTCACCAAGAGAAAAAAAAAAGCAGAATTTTTAAGTTTATTTAGACCAATAAATATAAAAGTTTACTTATCTATTCAAGTATTAAAAAGCAGGCAACACTTAAATTGGAGAAAACCCTTTCCTAGCAGGAAATTGAAAGCACAAAAAAATAATCAAAATACAAATATATACTTACATTACAACTTTATTTACATATATATGCCTTCAGTCAGTGATAGCTCTGAGCTCTTCCAGTCTTTTTAAAACTTCAGCAAAAGTGGGTCTGTTCTCAGGTTCTAAGTCCCAAGCTTGTTTCATGATGTCATATATTTCTGTAGGACAACCTTCTGGAGCTTCCATCCTGTAGCCTTTTTCTACATGCTTTACAACATCTGCCAATGGCTAAAATAAGGAATATAACTATAAATTAATCTTTAACACAAGGCTTTCTTAAATATCAAAATAAAGAACATTTTAGGAACACACACACACAAAAAGGATTAACTATATTTATTACTATTTCAATAGATTTTATTTTTAAAAACTTATAATTATACTAAGTATTTTTGTCTTTTCGATGTATTTTTTGTTATGCTCTCTCTAATACACACTGCAAATTATCAAGAAAGGATTAACAAATTTTCCCGGAAACATTTTTCAAGTTAATTTCCATGGTTTTTCAGATACTGTTATCATACAGCCGATAACAAGATGTCATTATTCAGTTAAAACTTATTACAAAATGCATAACTAATGCATTTAATAGATAGTCTTAGATAAAATGCCATAGACAGTGAGTTGTTATTTTACATTTTATCATTATTCAGTATCCCTAATTTGAGTCATTTAGAGACCAAAGCTTAATACTGAATTAATTTTAACTTTATTTATTAGTGATTTTGATCTATATCATTTGAACTGAAAAAAAAAAAAATACAGTTCAGCAAGGCAAAAGTTAAATCTTTCCTGCAAAGGACACTTTTTTGTTTCTTTAATTTTACATTTTTCCTTATTTGGCATATTTGCTCTTCCGGGGTAGGGGGGGGAACTTATTTAAAAATTTCCTACAAAACTTTTTTGCAGTGGTTTTGTGTAAGAAAAACTTCAAAGAAAACTATTTAAAAACTCCCTCCCTCCATTTATTTGTTTCAACCAATTAATTAATCTGCTTTTATAACAGCTCTAAAATTATATAAATTAAATTAAGCTATAATTATGATAAAAGTTTCTAACTGTAACATAACATGAGAAATAAGTTTATGTTCTGAATCCTAACAATACAATGGAAAAAATTATGAGTTGATCTTAGAAATCCAGTTGTCATTTATAAAATAAAATATTTTGGATTATGAGTTATTTTTATTTACAAGTAATGGATATTTATGCCTGTCATAATCTGCCTCATGAAGTTATGAAAAATATAGTCCAAGAGGGGAGGGGGGAAATAATATAAAATGAAGCACAAACAGAAAAATAGATTCATTGGGAAGTGGGAATTGCATGAAATTTTTAAATTTATGATTGAATTTTATATTTTTGTACTACAAGGTGAGTCAAAAGTCGTTAACATTTGGAAATTCAATAATTGACAGAATGAAAGATGTAATTCGAGTAAAAATTGACACACATGCTTAAAATGACATTGTGTTTTATACAGAAAAAAAAAAGTGTCAACATATGGTGCTTGGCAGCAAAATGTCCAGTGATGCCATATGAGAATCATGTATGAAATGAGCTGCAGTGAGAGAGGGAATCAGTCTCTTCATGACTTTGTCAATTTTCTATCCTCGCCTCTGGGTGTTGGTCACAGTGTGATGTGGATTTATCACATTCAGACCCTTTTTCTTTGAAGAAATGTGTTCAGCAATTCAAACTGCCTGTGTGACAGGCGTGAAGTAAGCTGGTATGTTATTTAACTGCATCATCCCTAGTCTGGTTGATAAAGACATGTTGGAAGGTAAGACTTTTATGTAAGATGGCGCTCCACCCCATACTGCAACACATGTTAAAGATCTCTTGCACACATCGTTTGGTGAGGATCATGTGCTGAGCCGCCACTTCCGTCATGCTTGGTCTCCCAGGTCCCTAGATTTCAATCCATGTGATTATTGGTTGTGAGTTTACTTGAAATCTCAAGTCTAGCGCAATCGTCCAAGCTGATTAGGGATGCTAAAACACAACACCCGATGGCAGTTTCTCACCATACCTACAGATATGATGTACAGTGTTGTTCACAACATTGTCCCTCGACTATATGTATTATTGATGAATGACGGCCAACATGTTGAACATCTATTATAAAGAACATAGTCTTTGCTAAATATCCATTGTTATGCTAATTACTACTTTTGTTATTATATGAAGCGCCATCTGTTGGCTGTTTTAAGCACTTTGCTTTGCTTTCAGTACAGCCCCATGACATTTCAAGCATGTATGTCAGTTTTTACCTCTCTACCTACATTATTCAATGAATTATTGAACTTTCAAATGTTAGCGGACTTTTAGGTCATCCTCTAATACAATGAGCATTTAAATTTAACAATGCTGACAGAAATTTAGTACTAACATATACACCATTTACTTTCAGTATGAAAACAGCTAATAAATACTAGTGAAGTAGATGTCTTCATCATGGAAGTGTCAAATATGAATTCTGCCATTTGTATATTTCAGTCAAAAGCAACATTCTAGGATGATGAAACACTACATAAAGAATAAAAAATATAAAATAAAACAGCTTTTAAATTAATTTTATACTTACTATTCTTGGATAAGGCACACGACCAAAAGAATATATTTCCCATAGCAAAATTCCAAAGCTCCACATATCAGATTTATTTGAAAATTTCTGGGGGGGGGGAAGAGAAAAGAAAAATTATGAAATTCTGTAAAAAATCTTATTACAAGAAAAATGTTATAACTTTTGAAATGTACTAAATATGTTAGGCATATAACTATATGATTTTATGCAGTTAAAACACTGATATTCTAGAGTGTGCAGAACATACACTATGTCGTAAAGCTTCTGGGGCAGTCCATTTTATCGGAAATTTTCCACCTTCAAGGTTAAAAGATTTTTCTCTCGCTAACCCAAAATCACAAACCTGAAAAACACAGAAAACTTCATGAAACATATAATATACACAGGTTACATGATATTTTGTCAGCAGTGTATGAAAAACCACAAGTCTGCACTTATTTTTTTGCTATTTACAAGCATTTTCTAAGCAGCTTTTTAATAATTTGCACTATGCAATTTAAAAAAAAGTCACTCCAGACTTCTTCCAATAATATCATACAACATTATATCTAATATAAATTCCATTCTTAAAAAATTATGAAAATGTAAATTTTTCTCTTATGTTTATATATAGTTTTTCACAAATTTATTATTTTTAAACTTATATAAAAACAGTGTTATTTGCATAATACTCTGAAACATTTCACAGCATATACAAATTATTTACAAATTTAATAACACATAATTAAAACATATAAAAAGTAATTTTAAATGTATGAAAATACACAAATTAAAAAAAAATTTCTAATCATCTGATATATAACATTTCTTGCTTTTTAAACTTTTCAATTAATTTTAATCACTTCACATTGTTTACAATATTCTGACTTTTTTAATAAATGTCTAAAAAATATTCACTGACATAAAAAACAAAATAGCTTAGATTTTCAATTAAAAGCTCTGACATCATACATAAGCTTTCCAACAACACTGGATTTCACAACTAATTATAGATTATCACACAGTTGCAAAATTCAGTCTGGTTTTGAAGACATACTATAAAAACAAAATGAAATATCAGTATATATATATTAATGAACTTTTTGTGAATGAAATTTAAAATATTTCTCCTCCTAAAACAGATAAAATTTCAAATGGAATTCCCTGAATTTTTATGATAATAGCTTAATTATGATTTAAGAAAAAGTTACGTTCATCTTTCTTAATAAGAGAGTGTTAGATATAACTTTTGAACTGAAAGTGATCAATGTTTTATATTGCAAGTGGGAGAAATAAGAAAAACAGTTTGTTCTACTTTAATTGAATTGAATTTGATTGAAATTTGCAGTGTTTAGCAATTTTATTCTTTCAGCCATGGTGTTAAAGAACTTAAAATATTTTAAAATAAAGTTATCAGTAGTGTTAGCTCACTTTGTGTAAAACTGCAATTAATTTTAGAAGCCATGCATAATTTTTCTGGCACATATACACTTTGCATATGAATCATCATATACATACATATATATGCAAGATAAAATCTATGTAAATAAAAATATAATTTAAACTAGGAGTTACCCCTTAATCCACCCTCTCTATTACAAGAAACATAATAATTTTTTTGGACTGTGTCATATCTAGATTATTCTATCTTGTATGCCTTACGTAACGCTGATGGCATAGCTAAGTCAAACCTAAACTCAAAATTTTGAGAACTGGAACTTTCTAACCTAAACTTAAACCTTCTCTTGGTGATCTTCCAGACTGGCTAATTGCACACTTGAGCTTCAGCTTTTGTGCACCCAAGATGCTACTTTGCTACCTTTGCTTTGTCAAGCTGTTAACTTCATCATTATTTAAAATGTGATACTATATATAAAATTGTGGGGTGCGTATTGCGCCCATGATCATGCGCAATGAAGAATACGTTTCAGTAATTAGTTCATGTCTAGCAAGAAAAATTGTCTGGGTATAAAAATTATATTTGATTCAGCCACGATTGTCTACAAGTTTCTCTTTCAAGTGTCATCTTTCTAACTATGCAATACAGTCTCTCCAAGTTATAAAGCAGAAAACCATAACCAATCCACTGGAGCTTTCTCCAAGTCTTCCTGTTACATTTATATAGTCAGCACTCTTCCAGGAAATCGGCAGTAATTACTTTTCTACATATGTATTGTTCTACCCTATTTTTTATGTATGTACTATTCTTTTTCTTTTATTTTCATACATTTTTTAGGTATAACCAATACAAATATTAAACTTGCTTCAAGTTTATTAAAAGTTTTAAACAGTTTTATCACAGTCCTCTTAAGTTTTAACATTTCTAATTTCAATTAGCAGTAGATTTATACTTCCTTTTCTAGAAGATGATCATAAAAATTACTACCACTTGTTGCTGTTTTCAGCACACAACTGGATTAGGTTTTAAAATGGCTTTGTATTTACTCATTTATATATATATATGATATACTACTAGGTACACAGTCAAGAAATTATGAATCCGCTACTTTTAACTTCTGACTGTAGACATGGCTGAGTGGACAAGGCAGAAATTAGATGTTGACAAAACTAATTTCGGCGATCACCATCTTTATTTGTAGGCACACAAGAATTATTTCTTTGGCAGACAAATTACTTTTCGATCATAGTTGACTACAAATAATTTTTATGTACACAGAAAAAAGCTATGATGTCATTTCAGGCAAATAAGCAGTAGCATGGAAAAATTGCAAGTTGCCAGCATGAAGGCCTAAGCGAAAGAGAAAGGATGAATTTAGGGGGAGAGAACCAAATTTAGGATGTTAATTTTGAGGTTGGCTTTGTATCTGTTTATTTATATATATGTGTGCGTGTGTGTAAGGCATAAAATATAAAAGAATACTAACTTTAATTTGGCAATAGTCCTTTTTATTTCCCACTTTAATTTGGCGACCATGCATTCTGTTCTACAAGTAGAAATTGTATATAATAATTTTGCTGGACTGTACCTTTCAAAATTAATCATTTTATGTTTGCTTGTGTAATCCTGCTGCAATGTGGCAATTCCTCAGACAATCACATTAAAGAAATAGTGTACTATATATATAGTGTTTTGCTGATGTGTATTCCTTTGTTTTCTACTCTGGATTTTTTCTCGTCAGTTGCTAGCAAGTACTACCTAGTAATTTGTCGTCTGTTGCTAGCAAGATTGGAAGTCTGAACTGAAGTCATCAGTAGACAAACCAAATAACACACACAAATATTTCTTATACAATACACATTTTATGTAATGGAATGGCTGTCCCCCCCAGATTTAAATTCCACAGAATATACATTAAATTTTATGATCAAACAATTAAAACCAGAGATAAATAATGCAAAAAACAGAATTAGTGCAATCAATTTCCAAATCTATTTTAAGTTAAAATTATGTGCTAAATGTTTCTAAAATGACAAGTTGTATGATTTTAAATACTATATTTATGGAAAAAATTTTACATTTTATTACTCAGTTTTGACATTTAAAATTATACTACAATTTAACTAATAAACAGCAACTACATCAAAAAGCTTCAACCGCTCAATACTTTATTTCCAGACAATCACACAGCTTTAAAAGTGACAAAACTTCAGCAGCAATGAATAAAGGATTTAAATTTTTTATACACATATAATTATTTCCAAAATAAATACTGCCTTATTATTATAATCCTTGTTACTTGAACAAAATCAAGATCATCAGTACATCATCAGCATATGTCACAAAAAGTTCCCAAATGGCTGGCAAACTTTAGCATCTTCTTCAATCCTCAGTTAATCTTCTTCTTTCTCTCTCTCTCTCTCTTTTTTTATAAGGGAGGACACTAATGGAAATACACTGATAAATGACACAGACTAAGACTGCCGGTTATTCAGCAATCACTTGTGACACATTGATATCTTGGCATCATTTAAATAACAGGAATTATAATAATAAGGAAGTATCTAAAGCATAATTATTTAAGTAAATAAATTTATATAATTATAAATAGAACAAATGCTAGATATGCTGAAATAAAAAATGAATACATTATCTAAAAAATTAAGCATACATTTGAGAAAAGGAAAAACTGGGAGTACCTTTGCAACATTTTCATCTGATATTAAAACATTCCGAGCTGCCAAATCCCTATGAACAACTTGTCGTGATTCTAGATATGCCATACCTGCACATGTATCTCTAAAAGGAAAATTAATGACTTTATTTTTAGGAAATCAAAATGATATAATGTTATTTGAACTACAAAATGATTTAGATAGCTTATGTAACAAGAAATATCACTGCCGTATTTCTACTAGCAAAGCCTAAATAAATAAATAAATAATAATTCCTCTAAAAATTACAAGCATAATTTCCATGAACACTCTACTATTTGAATCAAAATGTAATTTAATGTAAAATACAACAACACGTAAATTGGAAACTTGTTTGAAATTTTTCATTGTAAGTAAATTTAGCATTTCAGATAAAACACACTTCTACATTTTATGGAGACATGAATATTGCTATACAAAATTCATGAATAGTTATTATCCCAGAAATAATACATGCCAATCATATGTTATTAAAAAATTGTGAATTTTTTATGTGCAAAAAACTGTGCATCTGCACAGTTTCATAAAGGAAACTGGAAATGTGACAATTGTCCACAATGTCTCTGCAAATGATTGTAACTTTTTTTAATAGTGATTCTGCCAGAGTTCCCAGATTAACATATATTTAAGATCAATTTTGTGAGAGTAATAATAAATAAATAAAAAATCCCTCTTTCTCCCATACAAGCATAGGCTATATCATCTTTCTCTTTATTTTTCATATTTTACCATAATATTAGTTTTTCTACATCTTTAAAAACTATTTATTCTTTTTAACTATTTATTCTTTATTCTTTCTAGAATAAGTTTTTTTCAGGATTTTCACAGTACTACCAAGAAGACAGAGCTACATTTTAATTCCAATTTTTGTTTCAATTTAGGCTATGAGAGAAAATACATCCTTATCTAGTTTTATTAACAGAGATTAACAAACAAGTCTATTAAATAATTAGAATAATCAGTTTTAACAATTTAGGTACACATTTTTCTTGTTGCAATTTTGACATAATACAATCAAAAATGCAGCAACAAAGAATAACATTGAAACTACTAGAAGATCTGTGTCAG
This sequence comes from Stegodyphus mimosarum, assembly GCA_000611955.2. NCBI lineage: Eukaryota > Metazoa > Arthropoda > Arachnida > Araneae > Eresidae > Stegodyphus > Stegodyphus mimosarum. The sequence continues at coordinate 96,301 of KK119489.1, forward strand.
AAGCACACAGAATAATATATGCTTATTTTGGTCAACGCTATATAAAAGGTTTGAAAATCATGAAGGCATTAGCCCTCATATGCTTTCAATCATCAACTAAACACACTCCCCCCAAAAAAAACTCATTTTTCTGATGATGCTCATTAAAGGATACATTATACATATACAAAAAGAAAAAAGAGAGAGAGAAAGATAATAGAGCAAGCAGTCAATGGCTTCTGAAACAAGTGACATATTATCCTCTTGATACTACTGATCAGAAGTAAGTAATAATCCCTTCTTAAAAAGAGAAAGAGAGACTGACAGATAGCTTGGTCCTTACAACCATTTTTGGTTAATACTGTCAAACCATATTATGACAAATTTCAAGGGGACTGAAAGTTTGGTTTGCTGTGTCTAGTGGTTTGTTATAACTGATCTGATAAGAAAAAAGTATTACTTCACTAAGAAATATTAAATTTGATGTCACATTTACCAAAGGAAATTAATAACTCTAATTAAAAAAATTGTATTATGGATTAAGTACAGTCATTATTATATAAAATTATTAAATTTCATTTTTGCTCTTTTTTTCAGTTTCACATATATGTTAATAATTTTACACAATAAATTACTTAGCATAAAAGTCATGGTTTAGACCTATAAAATATGTACCTCCTGCTAAAATACACTTTTATAATTAGGAATAATTCTTTTCATAACATAATAAAATGTACTAAGGTATGATTATTGTGTGTCATGGTTTTCCAAGAACTGTTATACTTGCTTGAACAGCCTCTGTTCAGAGAACATAGAAATGCAAGCAAGAGGTGTAAAGGTGTTTTTCACAACCCTACTTGTAAAGTATAGATCTTTTTAAAGTAATTTTTCAGTTAAAACTTGCATAAACTCTGGAAAATTTTTTTGAAAGATTCAAAAATTGTTTGAAACAATAGGTTTAAATAACCCATAAAGTTTGTTACATCCAAACTTTATGATTATCAAGTTTTGCTTTAGCCATACAAAATAACATTCATTAAGTGTATAAGAAATTACACAGGACAAAAAAAGTTTGCTCATTATAAACTGGGTTCACTACAGTGGGATTTAATTGCATTAAATGATTAAAAGCTCTTTGTAACTCTCTGAATTTAGCTCCAGCAGACATTTTTACAATTTTTTTTTTCCCCCAGAGATGGAGGAAATATGTCCCTTTTAACATTTTGTGTATCTAACAAGTGAAAGAAGGAATTTTAAAATGTTGGAATTCTTGCAAAACCAAATCCTTTTTATGGTCCTTATTTATATAATTTATTAAGTTTCACACACAACAATAAAAATGTTTAATCACATTTAAATTCGCTATTTAAGGTTCTGTGATTAAATTTATGCTAAGTTTTAAATGTAACTAAACTAACTCTTTTCCTGCATGCATATATTTAGTGTATACATACAGAGGCAAGAAATAGATGCAAATGTCGAAATTATATACTGTATTAAATAATTATGTGAGAATAAATATATGAGGCAGAATCAAAGAATTCCTGAATGAGTTCTGTAAGGTACTATGAAATGGTAGCACAAGCTACAGTGACTTTCAATCTTGATAAGGCAGTATGCCAACAAACCATTATATGTTACTATCTGGGTTATTACAGTAGTATTTTTGTAATCACATATGAAAGGCAGTTTAAAATTATACAGTTTAAGGAGGTACAACAAAAAGCCAACATGAAATTCATGCATAAAACTGGACAAACTAGCCTTTGAGACATTGAATATGCTTTAGCAATGAGATATCTTCCAATGTTTTGAGTTGCACAGGTGCTTCAAAGGCAGAAGATTATTTAGTTTATTTGATTATGTCAAAGTACATGTGGGCTATTTGGAGAGATGCCTTTGTAGATGATAGCTTCACATATAAAATAATTTGGAAATTTATACCACTCACTGCAGCATGGAGAGAAAGGTTGGTTTGCATTTTTAAAGAATTTTAAAACATATTTTAGGTAAATCTGTACTAACTCAGGAAGAATCTAATTCTCAGAAACCTTCTGGATTTAAGACTAGTTTGTCTCCTGATAGTGTAATAATGGAAAGATATACCTCTTCTGGTAGGTGCATAAAATCACCTAAAAGACTGGATTTATTCAATTGCATTTGTTATAAGTTTGAAAGTCTCTTAATGGGGGCAAAATGTTACAAATTGAAGTTAACTGAAGCTAGGGTAGACTGACATCAGCTTCTAGAATGTATGAGAATCAAAATTTGTCTTTCAGTTTAAAATGTCAAAGAAGATTTGGTTGTTGTGTCTGTCCTTGTATGTGCTTCTTGTACTTCAATAAAATGTTTTCATGTTTTTCGGAATGACTTTAATCTTCCCAGACTTTCTAAAACATTCTGCACTGTGCAGATACGAATCTATGAATTAAATTTAGTTTTTTCATTTTCAATAAATAATGATTGCAGTTTTACTTTCCTTTTAGGGAAAAGGAAAAAGATACAGATAAACGTAAACATGGTGAGTATAAAACATGAAGGATGTTTTTGAGGTTAAAACTGCTGTATGGTAAATGTAATCGTAGCACAAATTTGGAAACCATTCTTTTCATATTTGATTCACCTTCTTAAATTGACACTATTCTCATACATCATGAATTATCTGCTTCTATATTTTAGAATGATTTCACACACTATGTTTCTTGGCATTGTGCTGTTAACAGATCTGGAATGATTACCTGCTTCAATTGGCTTTCTGCCATTTGTGCAATAAGTACGTCAAAAGCAAGTTACTCTCTGGATTAGAGCTTCTCTTCTTCTATTTTCTGGATTTTTGCTAAAAGCTTGCTGAAGCATTTTGAGTTTCTGTGCAACTATCATCGAGATTGAGTAAAAATACTTAATGCACAAATATTGCTTTTTCACATCACTCTAGAACATTAATAAAATCACACAATACACTAAACACAATATTTAATAATAATAATAATAACTCAAAAGACATCAAGGTTATATTTCAAATAGTAATCAAATTGCAAAGTAAATGTGTAGCAGCACCTAACTAATTAAACAGAAAACATTCACATTTTCAAAAAGTGTTAAGTGGTACCTAATATTTAATGAATGCAAAAATGACTGACTAGATGAGCAGTGAAAATACTTTCTCACCACTCATCTAGTGACTGATAGCTCTATATATGTTTCACATACATTTCTTTTACTTGAAAAAGCAACAATATTCCATTCTTTCTAATGTCAAGCAACTTAAGAAACTTACGTGGCAAAATGTATTTGATCTTGTTTTGTCACATGAAGTCTTCCTCTGGACCGTAAATAATCTACCAAAGAACCTTTTGACATGTACTCAGTAACAATGTAAATTGAAGGCCAATTAAATACTACACCAAGCAACTGTACGAGATTTCTGTGGCTTAGGGAACTGCAAAAATTAAAATAAAGTGTAAATTATGATTTAAAAATATAATTCATGGAGAAAAAAAGAGGAATGTTTTACTAAATACATACATAGCATTTTTGAGGTATCACATTTAGTAAATATAAACAAAAGATTTTGATGAAAATTACAGTGAAATGATCCATTGGGTTTTGCTCTCAAAATAACATACTATATAATTAATTAACATTAAATTGAAAAACAGCTTTGAAAGCAGATACACGGTGACACTTACCTGATTATTTATCATTCAACCAGTTTCCAATTAGTAAATTAGTAATTTCAATTAGTAAATACTACTTTTATATAAATGATATATGCTAAAATTCTGAGCTTCCTGTCTTACAATTTCAGGCATTTCAAGCAGGACAGCATTTAAAGCATGATTATTCACCCATTTTTGTCATTAACTAGGTTTCTACAAACCTTCTACACATATCAAATGATTTTTAAGTTGTTTTGGAGTAAATTCATATTAAAAAAAATAATAATTGCACCATATTCATTTGAAATTTATACCCTATAAAATATTGCTTCAAGGGAAAGCATTAAAAAGGGTGAAAATGGGCATTATTAAAAAAAAAAGTGCTATTTGACTGATCTTGGCCTCGAATAGCAAATGAAAATGAAATAACAAAGTGTCTTTCCACCTATATGAAAAATGTATTATTCTGTTCTGGAATCACTAGATATTAAAACAATAATAATACAAGAAAGAGAGAGAGAGAGATGAAAATGTACGAGAATAACAACATACAGAAATTTAGTGTAAGCTCTTGTTATTACTGACAGAGGATGCACAAGCTAGAAATCTGCCAATAAATAGATCTACTTCAAGCATATGAACTTCTATAATTTTGAGTCATTTTTTACAGTATATCCCTCTTAAAACTGATTTTAAGGAATACTTTTGAGAATTTAAACAATTTGCAAGCAAGTATGAATTTTAATTAACAATATATCATTATGAATGTGTGCATGTGGGTGTGTATGAGTCACACAATGTGACTAACAGATAATATTCCGGTTAATCATTATGTACAGAATGGACAGTAGTCAAATGGGCTGAAAGGACTCAACAAAGTGCTGAAAAATGTTTATGTGGATATGGAACCATGCTGACTGCAAATGCAGCTAACAATCTCTGGAGGGTGCATGGTGTAGAACCCATAGAGATCTAACTGAGGCAGTTCCAAAAATTCAAGATTGGCCTAGGGCCAGGGAGGTATTCTCATGCTCTTCCAACTACTCATGTATATTCCTAGTTATGTGACATGTTGCACTGTCATACTGGAAGACACCCTCATTCCCAGGAAAGAAAATCGGAATGTATAGCTGTGCATGGTGTAGGGATAGATGCATATTTAATACAATCCATAATGCTGTTTGCAATGATAAATGGATCTGAAGAATGGCGCAGAAACACTCCCCAGACCACTATGTTGCTTCATTCAACTTGTATTTGTCCACAAGTAGCTGCTTCTTTCTGTATGCATTCAATAAAAACAAAATGTATGCATTCAATTATGCAATGTATGCAATTCAAGCCAAATGTCCATCCATTTGATTAAGCCAAAAATGTGATTTATCAGAGATGATAATTTTTGGCAGAAGTGTATCTTGTCTTTTTCAAAAATACACGCTGTAACATGGTTTTACAGAAATTCAATGAAGGGAAAAAATAAATTTAACCCCACTTAAATAAAATATTCACTAAACAATTATAATAAACTTTTAAGCAAAACAATTATACATGTGAGGCGAAGTTTGTGATTTCTGACTGACAACGTATTTATCCTTTCTTTTTATGCCACAAGGCTGAAGTGAACAAGCAATGCAGTTTGTGGTGAAATTTTATGATGCCAATATTGTAAGGTTAACAACATAGAAAGTCTTCTTGAAAAGGGACTATATCCTCAAAGAAGAAGTGTCTGCACAGTACTTGGAATCTATTAATTTATCCATCACTGAAACAGTGAATTTGGTTATTTTATTTTTAGACCAAGCACTTATTCTGTCACTACCAAACAACTAAAAAGGAACCAAGAAAATGTTTTTAATATGTATATCAATTCTAAATGCGATAATGACCAAGTGGCCAATATTCTTAATTATGTATTTTGCATTATATTTCCCTTAGTATTTCAATATAATATATTGTCACACAAAACTTTTAAAGAAATAATAATTCAGCCTTAAATTAAATGGATAGTACAGAGTAAATCTATAATCTAAATCTCAAAGCATACAAAAAGTTGGGAATAATTGCTTTAAATTCAGTGGCAAACAATGAATACTCTCTCCTTATAACTGTAAAGCGACAGACTGCTACAGCATGAAATTCATCTAATCCTGTCCATTGCAGGAGGAAAAAAGGGAAAGGGTGATATTTGCTTTGTTTGTGCAAAGTATTTTGTTAACTGAATGGAGATACTCTTCAGCATGCCCAGTCCTTTTACAACGAAGTAGAACGAGAAGTTGTTTTGTTTTGAATACTCTAAAATCAATGATTCTACGGACAGCTACAAATTAAATGCAGCTCATAAAGATTTTACTACATGACAGATTTAAATAATGATTGTTTTTCTCAGTTTTAAATGTATGGCACACATTGCATGTGTTGGAATTATACCACTTCCTTTTGCTTATCAGCAGAGGTCAATATTGATACTTCCATGCAAATTTCAACCATTTTCACTGATTAGTCTTGGGCATAGGTGCCACCATCATTCATCAACTGTGGAGACTCATACATAGCAAGGTTCACTGCAGTATCATTTTGGACATAAAATCAGTAACCCTGTATACCATTCATTTGGGCAGTAAGTTGCTCAGCCATATTGCTAACATATCAATGAGCATGAATACACCACAGTTCCTGTCTTTCATCTACTGTCTTCATAACTTCCATGCTGCCATCATTTTGCCCTTCATGATACACATTCACCACAGCAATAAGCAAACAAATCACAAAGTACTTAATTTTTTAATAACCTTATCAAGATCATATGTTAGTTTTGAGTTCCAGAGCGTGAATAATTTAACCTTTTATGTTGAAAAAATGTTTGCCGATGATTACAGACTTCAACTATATTACAAAGTGTTGAATGTGTTGACAAGAAGAAATTTCACAAAAATTTCTTTCCATATGCAAAAATTACATTTTGTAAATCATACTCAGAGCCAAAAGATTACATTTAGAGCTGTTTAAATTGAGAATAACTGATCTGTTATTCAGTTAAGCCTAGAACTAGTGTAATTGCTCTGGGCAGCAGAAATTTTAGAATTTAAAGAAGCATCAACAATAAAATTAAAAGATTACAAAATTCTCAGAATAAGGGAAGGCATCCAGATGTAAAATTTAGGGGCACCAAAATTTTTATAATTTAGGGAAAAGCCTGGCGGCAGAATTTATGAGCCACTCAGAGTGCAGCACGATGCAAAATATCTAGCACCATCCCTGGATATGCCATACGTGAAAATTTATTTTTTCAGGACTCAGATAAGCCTTAAGCATATGTGGGAAATAAGTGAAAGTATAATAAATAACTAAACTAATATAATTCAGGCTTAACTTTGTCAGAATGCAATAAAAGCACAAAAAATTTAGCACGGCAACATGTCTTCAGTCATCAATCTTTTAATGCATCATCAATAGTGTATAGGAGACATTAAGCTTTATGATGATAACCTACAAATTTGAAGGCTTACATTTTCAAAAATCATAAACAAAAAGTGATATTTTCAATTAATGGAATTTGCAGGAGAAATATCAATAAATGATACACCATGAAAAAGAACTTTTTCATGGTGATGACAATGCTCCAATCATCAATCCAGTAATGGATGGCAAATTCTGTAGTATGGTTCTAAATCCAGAAAATATCACTACTGATAGTGATGAAAATGACAGAAAAATTATTCAGAATGGAAAATTTCTATTGACAATTTATTGTTGTCAACAATTAGATGTTGTCAATTTAATATCAACAATTGTTCATAAGGCAATTACAGCACTTGAACAATAGAAATTTGTAACTGAGCAAGAAATATCTATCTATAGAATCAAAGAGAAAGTATTAGCACAAAAAAACAAAGCAACTTGAACAATTTACACTGAAAGAAATGTTTAATACAGCAAATAAAAAAATAGAGCTTTATTTATACAAAGTTTGATTCCCTAAATATCATAAATGTTTCATTATTTCATATTTTTAATTTTATAATTTCTATATATAAAATTAATAGAATTAAAGTATTAACATAAAAAACAAAGTTACTTATATTGAAAGAAATGTTTAATAAAACAAAGAAATAAATATTGAGTTTTTTAAATAAAAATTTTGATTCATTTACATCTTAAATGCTTCATTATTTCATATTTTTGAATTTTATGATTTCTACATGTCATCTTACTAGATTTAAACTAATGATCTAATAATCTGGAAAAATCCCAAAGCCAAAAATCACTGAAGTCCCAATGAGTCCAGATCTTGCACTTAGTACTATATGTAAATGTGTGTGTGTGTATATATATATACACAGATACACACAAATGTGATTAATTCCAAATATGTGGAACAAGTGTATAAATTGTTATAGAAATGCTGATATGCCAAGCGACAAATAATACATTTGAATTCATAATTCTGAAATATTCCCATTTTTATAAATACTAGTAAAGCACTTTTATGATATAAAAACTCATTACAAAACATATTTAAACATTTAATACATATATATACACACACACACAGGAATCAGACAATGAAACAGAAACACTTGGTGAATATAGTACTTTATATTTCAAGCCAGTATACGTACTTCCAGTTAGGAAACCTGAACAATTTCAAATTTTATCAACTGCATAGCAAGACACTTGAATTTTAAACATTAGAAGTATTAATATCGAACACTGAGAATATAACAAAACAAAAATGGAGATTATCACAGTACAAAAGAAAAAAAAAAGGGCTATTGTTCTTCTGGCTGCCTCTTATTATTAAGATGGAAGGTCTTTAACCACAATATATAAGACCAACCACAATATATAGACTTCAACCACAATATATAGACTTATGTCTATATGCCTAGAAAAGTAAAGAATTCCTTTTATTTACAATAAGTGGAAAAGAAAGATGGAGTCATATGAAAAGGATATTAGACTGTTAGTAAGGAATTTGATCTAAAAACACAATTACTTAAATTATCTATAATGTTATCCCAAATTCACCCATTTCTACAAAAACTGCTTATCAGATTTCATGGGATTGATATTTATAGTTGGACACCTACAGTAGGATATATGATAACCAATGTCTATGTTAAATTTTCGTTTCAGTATTTAGCATGGGTAATTTACAGCCACTTCCTCTAATTGCTGAAAGATTTCAAGGTGCACAAAATTTGAACATTACATGATGTAAAATGTGCATGGTTCAAAAAAGAATTGAACATCCCTATTTTTCTCACTTCTGAAAGAATTTATGTGTGGACAGTTTCTTAAGAGGTGCATAATAAAAAGTGTCGCAAGCCCAGACTGCAGCATGGAATTAGATTGGTGATAGATTAAGCAGCATGGAATTGGATTGGTGATAAATTTTCAATACACCTGTCCACCTAAATATTCAAATGCTGTATCCCAAAGGAAGTTTGGGTATCAGAATGATAATTTATTAATTCAAAAACACAAAATAGATCCCAAAGTGATTTGAAGAACATAAAAATTAATTTGAATATCTTCCACTCTTACACAATCTTTTGAACTCAAGATATTAAGCCACCCATAAGTAAGGATAAACTATAAGGGATAAACTATAAATAAGATTTGGAAAACGATTTCCTCCCTCATCAAGAAATGAAGTAGCTACTATTTTGCTCAGGTCTAAAAATATCACTAATAACAGAACAAGATTTGTATTGGTTGTTCTAAGAATCACTGCAATGATGGCCTCCACAAGATGTCTTATATCATACTCATAGAGTACTGCACACTACTTTCAAGTGCTTCAATTTTGTACCACAACTCCTGTATACACAAATATCATGAAGTATCGTACATAATATATGCTCAATACTGATTCATCGCAAATTGAAAGTATGGCATAACTGGTCTAGGAGGAAATGTTTTAAAAAATAGCTCATGATAGATAATTTTTTCCTTTAATCCAGAATCATATCATTAGTTAATTACATGATAATCATGTATAAAGCAGAGTACAAAACTTATTTTAACACTAGCATTATGGCATTTTCCGTATACCTATAACTACGGTCAGCGGTCATTTTGACCGCTTGTTCCAAATAAAAGAAAAGGCTCGCTTTTTGCTAATATTACGTAAAGTCAATGCTTATAATGATACATTTTGCTTTTAATAAGTAAATACAGTAAACTGAATAAATACTTGCAACCAGAAGATAATTTAATGTAACAAAGAACAAAATACAGAAAAGTGAGTTAATATATTAATCGAAGGATAATTTAATATAACAAAGGGCTAAAAGAGAAAAAAATCACTCTATATATTTTTTAAACTTCTTATTTAATAAATTGCCTTATAAAAATTTTCAGTATTGAATAAATATATTAAAAATTACACATATTAGTACTTACATTACTCGGTTTTGCAGTGCATACAGATCACTAATTATTTTTAATTTTACCTCTACAAGTTCCACAAACATATTTTTACAGTATTCACACATATTCAGTTTTGTTGCCTCTGTATGCATTTATTTGGCATTATTTATGCTTACGGGAAGGGTTGACCGTTGTACAAAGTACCAATTCTCTTTCCGTTAGATACAGAAAGTTTGTGAATTTTGGATGAAATGTGCATCTTTTGAAGCTCCTCAGCCGTATTCAAAATAAAATCAAGATGGCTGATATTCAGTTGTTTTCTTGTAAATTATAGATGCATTTATCATGGCCAAATCAAGAATTTAAAAAAAAAAAAAACTTGGAACTGGTTAATGGCTGGATGAGGACTTCACTGAGTATTTTCGGGCCATCGGGTCCAAAACATCAACTCCATATTTGGTTGAATTGTAAAAATTCCTAACTTCTGGTGTATTTTTTTCATCAAATGCGATTTCTAATGTTGGTTCCAATGTTTCTTTAACTAATTTCACAGCTCCTTCAAGCGAAAAGCTGTATGCTCACCTACTATTTCACCAGCTGATCATGTTTCTCCTTTTCCCAAATAGGGAAATATGTTCAGTAAATATTTTGACTGCTAATCAGTAGCAAGCCAAAATTTAATGCAGAATTTGTCCAGCTTTTTAGGCATATACTGAATAAATCGGCATCAGGTTTTCTTGTGAAATAATTATTTATCCACTGTTGTATTTTCCCCCAGTTTATAATATTTTAAGCAGTTTTCTATAAATTCCAGATATCCAAAACAAGGGCAAATAGATCGGTTTGCAGACTTTGGGATCTTGCTGTAAATTTTTATTTTCCTTTTCTGTTTCATGAACAGGTTCTCCATCAGACGAAAAGGATTCACTTGTTTCAGTAGGAACAATCCAGTCCTCCTTGGATAAATTGGATGTTTTACGCGACATGATAAACAGGTCAGAACAACAAAACTATCCAAATGAAGTACATTTATATCTACTGAAACATAAACTTTCTAACACAAGCGAAATGCGCAGACACTTGGCGCGCAAAAATTCCAAACAGGTGTTTTTATTTCCCCTACTTCAATCACTGCTGTGAAATATGCAAGCTTCCTTACCAAAACTACACTTGTTTATCTATCAGAAAACCGGAAATAGCTAAAAAAGTTATAAAAATATTGAGAAATCTATACTTTTCCGGATACTGTCAAAATGACCGATAGCCGTAATTCTAGGTATAAACAATAATATTGTCAAAAAAATTACTTAAAATGGGGGGGGGGAATCATGCAATATTCGTAAGTTTTTCAGGAAAAGTAAAAAAATATCACAGTTACAAAGAATTAAAAAAGTTATGTCCGATTAAAATGCAGATACAGTCAAAATGACCGTTCCCATAATTCTAGTGTTAAGAAAAAATGAGCCTATGAATAAAGTATTTATAAAAGTTTATATTTTCTGAAGTTTCTAAAAGAACTGAAAATAATACTTAAGCATAAAAGTAAGAGAATTAAAATGTAAATACATGTACAACTATCTTTCATGCACAAAGAAGTGATTAAAGTATAAACATACGTCATAACAGAAGCTTCTGCCAAGAAAGTTTGAGCAGCTTTGCTGTTATCTTTTAAAACTTTGACAGCAACTTTTTGACCTCGAAAACAACCTAATACAACATCTATAATACAATACAGAAAAAGAAAATTAAAAATATGAAGCACTCATGAAAGTAAAATACAAACTTATAAAAATTATAAATGCTATTTTTAAAATATTAAATCTCATTCATGAATTATGCAGAAAATTCCCTCTTTAATCATTATTTTTCTGAAATTACATATGATTTAATTTTTTTCCCTTGGATAAAAACTTTAAAGTAGGATTCATTCATACATATATATCTGTAATATTTATTAATATATTCATTTAACAAAAGTTAAAAATTTTCACTTTTTAAATAAGAAACAGCATTATAAAAGAATTATAAGAGAAATTAAAATTACCTCCAAATTCTCCTTTACCAAGGACTTCACCCAGTTTTAAGTCATCTAACTTTATTGTCCAGCCAGCTTTTTCAAATTCCTGGGAATCTACTGAAAATTCAGGACCGCCTTTTTTTGGAACAGACAACTTTAATCTTGTACAAAGACCATCAGCATCATTTTGATAATGCTATCAAATATGAAATAGCAAAATAATTTCAAATTTTTTGGAATTCCAACACGAATTTACACTTGCATGACTTTTTTATATTTTGTCATGAGCAATTGAATTAAAAAATTCAATAAAAATTAATATATTACATAATCATTTAACACTAAACAAAATTACAAACTAACATAAAATAGAATTAATTAATGATACAGAATATTTTTGTTTTTTCACAAAATGAATTTTTCTACTGCCCAAATATTTTACTTGTAAGTTAATACTTACAGCTGCAAATAATTTAATTTGCATTACTTACATGGAATATTAAGAATTATTTTTAAAAACTAATACTACATTCTCTTTTGCAGAATAAAGCTACAACTTAATATTTATTCATGTACACAATTTAAGTTCTCATATAGTTCACAAATATTATTTTTTTAAATACAGAAGCTGCAATTCAATTATGCTTTTAAACTATTACTTCCGGTATGACAATGTTTCTCAATCAGTGGCCCTGCTAGATTAAAAAATAAATAAATAAATAAAATTCAAATTAACCATGCATACCACTATAGCTAAATGTGATTTGAAATTATACATGGTAACATTCATCACTTTTTCTTTTTCTCCTAAGACTGACATCTTATGAAATTTATTATTAGTTACCCATCTCAGTCTAGACTTAATAACAACAGAGATTTAAAATACTGTGACTGTTGTGCTTGTTACAGCATACATCCAAATATCAAAAAGCTATGCAAGAATCGGCACGCTCATCCATCTATTGAAACTTACCAAGTACATATCAATATTTATCTAATTTTTAGTCAATAAGGTAAATTACCCAAATTCTAAAAGCCTTGAATTATAAAAAATAAATATAAATTTTCTTCCATCAACTTAATACCAATATAAAATTAAATGAATTTTAATTAATTATATTTTAAAAATATAAGTACAATGGTAGTAACATATGTTAAAAAACTGCTTTTGAAGCAAACAAGCATAAGGCAATCTGCAGAAAATCTTAATTTATAAAAGTGGCCTCTAGTTGAAAAATGTTTTAGAAAGGCTGCAGTATGATATTTACAGGATTCCGTTTTATGTGTCTCTTATGTTCTTTAACAGGAAGGGAATTTTTATTTTTTCCCCTCAGTTTTTAACTTAAAACAATCCAGCAACCTTTGATTAAAAATTTATGTACTAAGAATTCTTTAAAGATGAAACATATGCATTTAATTTAAGTTTTAACCACTATTTGAACTGCATTTTGCAATTTTTTTCAAAGTACAGTGCTTTCAAGTGAATTTTCTTGTTATCTGATATGTGTATCAGTATACAGTGAACGATTTATAATGTCTCATGGTGATGAAATCAGTTTTTCTTTTTATTTCTGTTGGGTATCACATTCTGGCATTCACATTCAAAATAGCATCACTGAAAACAGATTATTCTCTGCAGCTTGTCTCTGCCTCTAAGTAAAACGACAAGTGATGAAGAGCTGTACCATACAGCTACTTAATACTCCATAATGCTACCACATATACTTCTATCATTTATTTATGGATTACTGAAATAATAATAATAATAATAGAAGTCTTCCCTATAATCCTTCGTTGGGGGGGGGAAGACATGAACAAGAAATTGAAAGAAAAAGAAAGAAAAATCTCACTTTGTAAAAGAATTCAGAATATCTCCTAAGATTGACAAACATTCGCAAGAGTTTAAATCACTGGCTGTATATTTGGTAGCGCATCTGCAGATACTGGATAACTGAAAAGTATATTTTCAAGCATTCAGCTGTTATAAATGAAATGGTTACCGAATGGTGCCAGGTTTCTACTGGTTGCTGAAGAAAGACAGTGCTGAAGTTTAAGCAAATTTTTTATGACATGTGACAGTATGCCCTATGAAAAACAAACTGGTATTTATTTTGTTTAATGAATACTAGGTACCGAATATTACTGATATAAGAGTTAATAATGATTTTATGGTTAGTCATGATTATGATCATGATATTGACAGTCGAATGTTTAATACACTCAGTGCGGTAATTTTATAAATTTAACAGTTCTATTAACTGATATATTTCTATTTTTACAATAACATACAGTTTACACTGTGCATTGTAAATAAATAAGAAGATCAATCTGAGTCCATTAATTGCATATGAGACCGCACACCGGTCATGGCTGGATCCACAATTATCATTAGTTTTTATGCATGCTTTGCTAAATATTCAAATAAATGAAATTTAAAATTTAGTTAAAAAATTTATTTCTTCTAAAAAACATTTTAAACTTTTGGGGGGGGGGCGAGACAGGCCTATCAGTTCTTTTTAGATTGTGCTTTCATACTGCATGCATTTGACACTAATAGTAGAAATGACCTTGTCACATGTTGACAAAAATGCACTGATGCTACTGAAGATTAATTAAACAAATAGTCATTTTATTTTCTTCTTTTTCAAGCATCCTTAAAATTTAATATACAAAATGCAATTTTATTTTGAATAACCCAATAGTTTACTGCTTTCTTTCTGATAGTACACATTGGTAATACAAGTGTTTCAATAATCATTAGGTCAATGCTTCATGTTGAATTTCAATCTAAATATAAGACTAAATATAGAAAGCAATCAGATTTTGAAAAGCATTCTTTTATTAGGTAATAAAATAGTTTCCTAATATTATAAGCCTGAAAGTTACTACACGTTCATAAAATTTCTGTACATTATTGCATGAACATTATATACCTTAGAACAGTGTTCGTACAGTAGCCTGGTTGATTATAAGAAATAATCTGTGCAAATAATAAAATTGCAAATAACCTGTGGTAAGTCCAGAATTTAAATATCTATTGATTAATTATGGTAAATAAACACCAATTATGTATGGTAAAGATGAAACAGTTAAAAGAATCGTTACAATTTCATCACAAATCATAAGGAATAGCAGAGCATGAATGATGAATTTACAAACAGAAGTAAAATGCAACAGACATAAAAAAGCAATGGTTAATATTATAAAAATATTGCTTTGAGTAAATGATATGAAAATCAAAATTTCTAAAATAAATGACACATGCAGACTTGAAATATGAAATGGTAGTGTTTATGCTATGCTTTAAAAAGAACTTCAAATTGATTAAATTCACTTTATAACACACGATTCAAGTTATTCAACTACTTATAATAAGCTTTTCACATAAAGTATATTAACGCTTAATTAGATAATTTTAAATTTTATATTCCTTGGCAAATTTCCTTTTGTAATTTTCTTATACTCAGTATAAACTGAGAAAATCCTAGGTAGAAAAGGAAAGCTTCAGTTTATCAAAGTAGTTTAAAATATGGCATATAAAATGAATACTCTTCTGTGGATAAATTTAGTAATTTATTATATACTGATGTAAGAGAAACCTAAATACAAATAGTTACTGATTAAACATTATTTTTATCTCTATATGAAGTTCCACAAATGCTTACAGAACATTACAATAATTCAGACCAAATAAAAGCCAAGAAGGAAAATTATGCTGAAAATCATTAGGGGGCTAGGCGAATTAAATTTGCACATTTCAAATTTCATTAATTCAATAAATTTCACTTATTGCTGGAAAATGCTTTAAAAAAGTTTAAAATTTAAAAAAAGAAAAATCTGGTGATCTATCCAGAAATGTGACAAAACCCAGAAAATTTGGCAGAAATGGATATGTATAAAAATACTTTATAAATGCAATACATATATTAATGAAAAAAAAAATATTGAATTTAAGATTACCTCAACTAATCTCGATAAGTTTTCAAAATATTCTTCTTCATCAATGGTTAGCTTGTTTTCCTTATAAATGACTCGATAATGTTCAACTTTGTTCTTAAAACACACACATAATGTGTAGTCACCAGGGAAATTAGTACTTTCCCTTACTAAGAACAGACCATCTTCTCTAGGTTGTAATAATGCTTCCGCTTCATCTCGAGTAATTTTCCCATGAAACCATCTTCATGATTATATATGAGGGAGAAAAAAAATTCAAATCACAAAATCCTCATATCAGTATCAGTATATATTATTAAAATAATAGAGAAATATTAAAACAATTTTCTTCTTTAAAGATAATTTAAATTTATATTCACTCTACTCAAGAAATTACAGTAAAATCTGTTAAGACAATTATCACGGGTAATATGTACACACATATCACATATAATATGTACATTATTAGTCATTATAAAAATTGTTCTGCCATAATACCAGAAATATGAAATTTAGGTCGTAATTATGATGATTTTAGATGGGCAAGGAATTGTTTATCTTATGAAACAGCATAATTATAAATATTATTATTCAATGAAAGTCCTTCAGGTAGGCAGCTCTTAGGTGCTTTAATGTAGTCTATGATACAGGCAATCATTATTCACTCATTTTATGTCATACGATCACTTTCAGAGACTTTATTGTATATCTACACAATAATTTAGAAAACTGATTAGCATACATGAAAGGTCTTAAAAATGCATTGTTATACTTTAGCTCAGGAACTTATAGGTACACTTGGGCCAAACAAACAAGGTTTAACTTTAGGCGGGCGCGAAAAAAATCAATATTCATAGAAACGTAGATTTATTTCAAATAATACAATAATAAACCTATATATATTTTTATATAGAAAAGAACAAGAAAAATTTAATGTTTACGTCCTGATACTTGACATCTCTTCTCTGCTATTATCTTTCCTATTTCAGGAGAAATTTTGTTAGCAGTAATAACTTTCAACGCTGACCCAAGGTGAGCATCATTAATACGGTTTCTAATAGGAGACTTATTACCTTTCATGACTGAAAATAACTGCTCGCACCGATAAGTGCTACCAAACATGGAAATAATTTCATATGCGAATTTTTGAGTATTTTCAAACCTGGTTGGTAAATATTTGTAAAATTCAGGCACGGCCACTTCAATGAATTTTGCTTTCAAATTTGAGTTGCATTGAATCTCGATCACCTCCATTTGCATATGGCTGGGTACTGAGTCAATACTTATTGAGAAAATCGAAGAAAACAAAAAAAATTTGTCTTCGAGGGAACTAAAATCATCAAACCTCGTTTCAAATTCAGTTGTTAAATTTGCAATTTTTTCTGCGTATTTTTGATACGAACAAGTATCATCTAAACTTGATTTGTTCATGCTGCACGTCGGGAAGTGCGTCAAATCTTCATTTTTAAGTTGTTTTTCCCAAAGAACTAGTTGACATTTGAATGCTTTAATTATGTCAAACATGTTCGTAATGATATGATCTTTTCCTTGTAACGATAAATTTAAATCGGTTAAGTGTTTGGTTATATCAACCAAGAAAGATAAATCTTGTATCCATATTGGATCGTAAAACAAACTTACGTCTTGATTTTTCGTTTTTAAAAACTGACATATTTCTTCTTTCAAATCCCAGAATTGTTTGAGAATCTTGGAGCAAGATAACCAACGTACCTCGGTATAGTAGGACAAACCCGAATATTCACTATCTAACTCACTTAAGAAAGCAGTGAATTGACGCTGATTTAAACCTCGAGATCTTATAAAATTTATAACTTTTTTTATATATGACAAAACATTCTCCATATTTATTACTTTCGTGCATAGAACTTCTTGATGTATAATACAATGCATATGATGAATGTTTGAACCGTGAATTTCACTAAGTTTTTTTCTTAGTAATGCTACGAAGCCCTTGTTTTTCCCGGTCATTGATGGAGCGCCATCTGTAGCTACAGAATTTAATTTTGCCAAAGGTAGATTGTATTTCTGCAGAAGTCCAAAAACACAAGTAAATATATCTTCTCCTGTGGTAGTACCAGGCATTGGTATTAGTTCCAGTAATTCCTCAAAAATGTTAAAATTCTTGTCACAAGAACAAAGAAACACTGCTAATTGAGCTTTGCCACTAATGTCCGTGCTCTCATCACAGGCAATGGAGAAACTTTCGAAACTAGATGATTTTGCTTTGATCTGATCACTTAAATTCGTGACTAAATCAGTAACTTTTTCCGCAACTGTATTTTGAGACAATGAAATTGATTGAAAAGCCTTCACATTTCCAGGACAAACAATTTCTCCAGCTTTCATTAGACATTCCTTGATGAAATCACCGTCAGTAAAAGGCTTCGAATGTTTAGCTATCAACTCGAACAAGATGTAGCTTGCATGTACCGCCGCTTCACTTTCTTGCAATACTTTACTAAACATGGACTGTTGCTTTTTCACTCCTAACTTGAGCTCTTTCAACTTTTCTTCTCTCATTAATCCTTCGTAATTGTTATATTTCGATTTGTGTTGTTCGTAATGACGTTTAATATTATATAACTTTGGTACATTAATAGTATTATTACATATCAAGCAGATTATTTTATCTTTTATTTCACAGCAAAAATATTCTAATTCCCATTTTACTTGGAATATTCTATGTTCGTCAGCGATTTTTCGTTTAATTTTACTACCACTTGGTTTTGATATAGACATACTGAATACAAAGGGCTGGAATAAACACGGTTAACGTTAAAAAGTTAACAAAAATTTATTCTTTCCACAAGAGATAAATCAAAATGCTGAAATATTTCTTCAAAAATATTCTAACAATATCACAAAATGTCAAACGTTTAGCAAAAATCAATTCAAAACAGAGAAACTAATTCTATCTCACAGCGAAATCGCTACAAATCAATCACAGCATTAAGTAAACAAACAGTTCGCTAGAACTACAGCTACTACTGAGATGAGTTGTTTGTTCTCGGCTTTTATAAGCTTTATAATTAATTTCTCGAATATACTGGAAACATCTATAAATATCTGGATTTTTGTGGATGGCAACAGCAATTACGAGATATTTATTTATTAGGTATTAAATGCACGCGCTGTTCTATTTTTAACCTTCCAACGCAGCTGTCTTTTCAAAAATCGTCTGCGTTGCTAAGGCAACATGAAGCAAATCTAATTACAATTCTAAATAAAAAAAACTAACTAAATAAATAACTATGAAATCCGTAACAATATGAATTAAGTAATAATTAATAATAAAGCAAAGTGCATGCACATGCATGCACCAATATATCGTACAAAACTATGATTGGAAAACTGAGACCATGAGTTCGGCCACATTCGGCTATCGGGGGATGCGTACAAGTTCTGAGTGCACGTGTCCCCCAAAAGCCGAAGGTAGCTGAACGCAAGCTACTCACACGCATTTGTAATTTAAGTAGTGTGTGTGTCAGCTCGCTGTGAGTAATCTAACAACACTGAATAAATTATCGTTAATTACTTAGCAGTAAACATTTTATTTTTTGTCTTCGTCGATATGTTATTTTATTATTATATATTATTATTTGCCGATATATTGGCCGGGCTGCAAAAATATTTGTTGTGGCCCGCGAGTTTAACATCCTTGCTTTAGCCCATTAACAATACTTGCAATGACAGAATATTTTTTATGAACTGATTAACGAAATGCATACTTCTTCATACATACTAGCCAACCTATGACACTAAAAAAATCAAATTTTTTTAACAACAAAGATTTTTAAACGATAAAAATATATTTTTAATACTGAGTTAATTAACTTTAAACAGTTAATATTTAATCTCTGAAAATTCAGTTACTAATTCTTATATGAAAACAGTAAAAAAATACTTACATATAAAAAAACATGTTTATTACTTGCATCTTTTAACAAAAGATAATACTTTAATCAATTTTCATACAAATGTTATGAACAATGGCAGATTTAGCTTTCATTAAGAAAGGAATTTCAAAATTTTGTTCATAGCAATTTCCACAAAGGCCTGCTTTTGTTAATAAATTTTTTTCTAATGTGTCATTACTAATATTAGATCTAAATTTAGCCCTTGGTTTTACAACAATGCTGAAAATCTTCTTGCACTTTGCATTATTATGGGGAATTGTCAGGTTGGCCAGTATTATTCTAGACAATTCACTATACTTTAAAATTACATCATACCCTTTCAGTTTTCCAATTTAACTCCACTGGGTGTCAATAGTAACTGGTTTTATAACTTTATCCAAGTTTTCTAATTGTAAACTGCAAAATTGTGAGTGCAATTTATCAGTCGCAACATCATCGTCTTTCATGATTAAACGAAGTATAAAACTGGAAATCTAGTCAAAAAATATCTTTTATCAGAAAAAGATGCATTTGCAACTTTAGCATGTAAAATCACTTCATCATTGACTGGAAATTTATATAGTATGTTATCACATACTCATCAGAAGTAGCTCCTAATGTGGAAATCTCATTTTTGTCTTCCCATGAAATTTCTTCCACTACTTTGTTAGTTGCAGCCCCTATTACCAAATCTTCATTTTCTGATTTTCTATTTCATCATAAATCACATCATATATAAAATTAGAAGACAGACAAAGATTGGGTTTTACAAACTCTGATAAAATGGCTTTAAAGAAATCATAAATCATTGACTGCAAAACATCAATTAATGGAATTCTGCTTTGTAGAACTGTGTTAAAAACATCGAACGATGGCAAAATGAATTGTGAAAAAAAAAAAAAAAATTAAGTCCGAAGACAAAAACATAAACAACATTCGTTCTTTTTTATTTTGATAGAAATTTGCATCAACTTTAAGTTTATATTTGGTAGAATTGCTTTGAGAAATAAATGCCAATTAAATTGCTCACTGTTGCAGAAATTATTTTTCTTAAGCCTACTCTTAACAATGGAAGTAGTAACTACATTTCCATTTACTTTAGGTATTTTATAACTTTCAACAAAGCGTTTTATCTTAATTCTAGAAGCATTTACTGCATCTTTAAAAAAGGCAAGAAGTGGTTTCCATTGGTCGAGGATTCTAGATAAACATTTTTTTAAAGATAGTCAGTATGTACACTGCACAAAAAAACAGAAAAAAGGGGGGGCAGTTCTACATCTCCCGTTCTACTGGCCGATTGACGAAATTCAATTTGCGTTTTTCATGCCTCGAAAGCACGATTTACGATACATATTAGATTTATATACAGTATTGTTCTAATACAGGTATTTTGACACAAAATCGGACTTTTTCTGAAATGGCATGCCAATTTTTTTCCATATTTCAATTCTACGACTCAAATTATGCCAAACTGCCAAGCTTTGTAAAAATAGCACAAATAGTTTTTAAATAAATTAGCTCCTCAATGTTAATTCAATTTGGTATGTATTTATGAATATCTCTTTTTTTATTACACTTACCTGATTCCTTCTTTGACAGTTCAAAATATAGGTTCCCTCCAAATAAAATTCACCTTTTTATGATTTATTTTTAAAATTTATATTTTAAAATAACGAAAAAAATTTTGAATTGTAACCTATAAAATTTTTACCATCAAACTTAAAGTAGATATATTTCTATGTATACCTGCAAAAAATAAGAGCTTTTATTCAAAATTTTCAAAGATATACGTGAATTTATATGTTGGTGTGTTTTGAAATTTGGCATATTTGTTGAAAGCGATAATAACATCTAATGTGGTTTATGCACTTTGCTAAAATTATTTGAAAGTAGGAACGATGTAAATTTTTTTTTCCACTCCTGCACAATGGAAGGGATAGGAAAATAGGTTGCCATGTATTAAGAAGTTCACCAAGCGAATTATTCTTGGCGCAACTGAAAAACATTTGTCAAGTTAAATTTTGAATTTCTCCATAAATTTCACACCATATTTGACAAAATTTAATATTTAGGCATAATCTGAGTTGTAGAATTGAAATATGGAAAAAAATTGGTATGCTATTTCAGAAAAAAACCCATTTTGTGTCAAAATATCTATGTTAGAACAATGCTATATATAAATTTAATATATATCCTAAGTTGCACTTTCGAGACATGAAAAACACAATTTGAATTTCGTCAACTGGTCCACTAGAAAGGGAGATATGGAACTGTCCCATATTTTTCCCCCCTTCGTGGTGTACATATATGTTTTAAAATTTTTATTATTTCAGTATGCTGTTGTTGTTGCTGTTCAGTATACTTATTTTAGTATTATGCAGCTGTTGGAATTGTCTTAATTTACCCTTCTCATTAGAACTCCTTTCAAGGTAATAATAAATATCAACAATGTGTTTCATCTACACTTATTGCCCCTTCTTCAGCTGCTAAATTTAAGAGGTGACAGGTACACCTCATTTGCAGTTCTGAATTTTAATTTTTTAAGATGCCTGCAACAAAAGTTTTCAAGTCTACCATTACTGGTGCATTTTTGGCACCAAATGCTAAGTGGAAGAATTGCATTTTCTTTGAAAGTTTTAATAATTAGCTGTGCTATATTAAAGCTTCTCAAAAGCCCTTCTGAAGTGGGAACAGAAAGTAAACTACATTCAGTTTCTAAAGACAGTGGGTCAAAAAAAGAAACAACAGTTGGATACACTTTTGAATTGGTATTATTGCTTACATCTGTAGAGAGGCAAAATGGAGCTGTCTTAATGTAATCAATAACTGAAGATCTATTTGTAATATCCAAATTATTTAACAATGGTAACCATTTTGGTCCTTATACTTCAATATTTCTTAGTGATTTCCCTATCATGAAACATTTTTATAAATAAAGCTGCAGCATGATTGATGTGTTCAGTGGCAGGTTGTGTTCCAGTAAAAAGGCAGAGAACAAGCATTGGCACTTAAAGAAAATCCTGTCAACCACAAGAAACGACGGTGGCAATTGTGCCAAACCAAAAAAACTCATTTACTAAATACAAGAAAAAACATTATATTTTTATTTTTCTTTCAAATTTATTATATTATCATTTATTTATATTTAATTTTTCATTAAAAATTTCCATTATTTTTTTCCATAATATTGCCATTAACACATTTTTTTTAGGCTGGCAAGATTCCATAACTTTGGAAATATTCAACAGCATGCTCTTCCGTAGTAGGCAGGTCTCAAATTTTAATCTTTTTTTTTTTTTGAAAATGCCTGATAGAGGGAAAAAAAGGAGTCTTTACTCAAGAATAATAACTAACATACGTAAGTAACGTTATACCAAACCCAGCAAGTTTGAAGAAGACTTTTCCATTTTTGGCAAAAAAATCACGTAGTTTGGCGTCTTTTCTTTAATAGGCAAAAATGGTCGAATTACCCAAACATTCTGCATTAATAACTTTTTGGTCTTTTGTTTCCACAGAAAAATTTAATTTTTCATTTTTTTTATAGAACTTATGTTGTCCTTGTGTACCCACATGTTTGAGAACATCAGCTATTCCACTTTGTGAAATCAAAAAATTGCAATGACAAACTGTACACATCACAAATGTATTACATTTTCTTGAGGAAATAATAGAAGGAAAGTCATCTATGTACGATTTTGAAAAATACATGAATATTTTACCTTTTTCACAAACATAACTAAAAAAAAAAGATCATAATTTCTTGAATTATTTCTCAAAAGCATGTGCATTTACCCCACTCAGTGACAAAATGAACGAAATAACAACTTCGAATTTCCTTAGTGCTCATTGGCTAATATATGCCAGATAACATGCAGTGGTACTCGATGCTCATTGGAGCACTGGAAGACATTTCCTGACATGTGCTCTCACTCACAAATTAGAAGTACGCCATAATTTCTCACTGACAAAACTACTTTTGTTTTCTATGCAATTTAGAGAAAAACCATGTGCTTTCAGATGCCTAAAATAAATTTTTTTCAATGCAAAGAACGAAATATTAAACCAAGCTACATAAAAACCGTGAGAAATTTTAAGAATAAGAAAAGGTCTGGAGATATGTGTTGTAAATTGGATTGGTAGGAGAATGACTGGAAATCAGTAGAATTTGTAACTCTGTTCATATATTTAAAATTTGTTTATTCTCATAGAACATCAGTGCAATAGGAATTATAATTATTTTATATTGCTAATTTGAAATGTTTTTATTCAAGTTTTACTTACGGCATAGCATTCAATTTTACTTCTGATCGCTTCTGAATGTAATTGGCAGGTATTAATCCTTCTCGGTTGTCTACATGACGTGCTCTGTACCAATTTGGATCCTTAAATAAATATTCTTAATGTAAAATGAAATAAAAATATTTATTCTTTGATACATAAAAATAATTATTTCCAATCACATATTTATTTATATTTCACATTATTTAAATTATAATTATCTGAGATACTGCTTTCCAGTTGATAAAATATAATAACAACACCCATTTCTTAACAGAATAAAGCACATGCAAATTTGCACATAATGATTTTCACTATAAATAGTCCTAATTATATAATTTGAAGTACTTTTCCCATAAGTATCTGCCACATTTTTTTATTCCTGTGAGGAGACGTGATGGAAAACCAGGACAGAAGAAAACTTAATCTTATTATTTATTAATTCTTCAATATTTTTTTCACTGTTTTTCTAGTTTAAAATTTTTAAGTTGTACTGTGATACCCTCAGTTACATTACCCAAATAACACAAACATGAAGTTACATGGCTCCTTATTTTATTTAACATATTTATGCTTGTTAATTAATTTGCATCTTGAAATTGTCAGCCACACCAAAAATGCTGATAAAAACATACTCTACTCATTTATTAGAACTATACAAAATATTAAAAAAATCTATACAAAATGCTTTAAGACTCTTCAGCAAATGAGTTAAAATTTAGGTTCTCAGTCTTGCCTTTATAATGCCAACATTCTAGAAACATTTCTTGAAATTATTTTCTGCTTGTCTGAATCAAAAGTTTGATTATCAATATTTGTAAATTGAATAGTCTTAAACTTCCCACTAATAACAGTGGAATTGACAAACTGCAGTTCATGTGACAGGTTAAAATTCCATGTCATTCAATTCTGAGATTACCTTATTAATATGAACCACTAACTCGCTTAAAATCATGATGCCTGCTTGAAAAAATCAGCAAAAGTTCCTTAAATATAGAAAGAAAATCTTGTAAGAAATATAAAGACAAATTAGAGCTTTTTCATTTGTTGCAACAATCCTCTGGCCACAGCAGAAATCTTTTCTTTTTCATTTTAAACTTCTAAACCACTACATTGTAACTGTTTAACAGAGCAAGAATGGCACTAACTTTATTTGATACCCATCAAATTTTAAGCCTATATCTGAATTTCAAGAGTTGATTGCAACAGCTGAGCAACTTAGTTTAGTTGCCTTAGTCTTTTTGAAGAATTACTGTAAAATTTATACAGTTTTTTAAGAACTTAGGTCCAGTTTATTAAGGTATTTTGTATGTGAGTCAACACACTTAAATTTAACTTGTGTGCAATACAGTGTTGTATTCCAAGCTCCTTTTTGTTCTTTTTCAACATGACAGGTAGTCCATTTTCTCTTTTATTCATGTTTGCAGTCCTATCTGTTTTAAGTCTTATCATTCAGTTTCTGCTCTGAGAATTGATTCCTAGTTTTTGAAATTCATGATTTCACAAAATGATTTAAAGTTACATAGTAACCCAATGCACAAGAGTCAATGGGTATATCTGAAAGGAATAACTTTTTTATAACCTTATTCCTTATATACCTAACATACTACATAAATTCTTCCTTGGAAGATTTATCAGAGTTTTAATTCTTTCTTTCTTTTTACCATGGAGGTAAATAAAAGTTAATAAATATCAGAGAGTTATTTATTAAGTTTTATTTACCTCTGCGGAGGTTGTGTTAGCATCCAAAAGAATACTAACACAATCACAATCTAAAATTTCTAACTTTCTTATGGACAATAGCTACAATATGAGAAATAAACTCCGTGCATAGTTTGCCATTTTGATATTCACCACGAGCAATGCCTATTTCAAATTTATTAAGCAACCAAACCAAATCTTTAATATCAGAAAATGGCTTATTGCGCTTTGCAATATAATATGCAATGTTACATAGTTTTTCCAAGTGCTGAAATAGACTTTCATTTATTTTTCTTTAGCACACTGCTAATGGTGTGGACCCTGGAGTTTTTCTAGTTATAACTTCAAGCAATTTTTGTGCATTTGATCAACTGTATAACTTGAAAGTTTCTAATATGAATGGCCGGCTGAAACCTTGCACAATCCATGCGTATTTATCTGCTATTTCTGGATACTCTGTGCACACTCTGCGAGTGATATCATTTTCATATCGCAATCACTGGAATTCATCACACTACTGCTTTCTCAATTGCCTCTTGCTTCCACCTTTTTTTAGCACCATCCCAATCGATACTGGTATCACTCAGTTAAATTCTTCATTTGACAATATTTGGAACTTAATTTAGAATATAACACCAAAAATATAGATACAGATTACACAACTAAAAACAGTTACAGAAACGTATTGATATTTAAATATATATATTAAAAAGAAGCTTCTATATTTCTCAAAAAATAAAAATTTAAATATACTACTTTCAACTATTTAGAAAAAAACATGCTAGTTTACATAACTCATAACTTACTTTAGTTGGAGTTATTATAGTCATTATATCTCCTTTCTGAAAAACTAAATCTTCATCAGAACTACCTTTGAAGTTATAACGGGCAACAACTTCAGTACCTGGTTGCCAGCCCTAAAAATATTTAAACATTACATAAAATTCAAATATAGTTTTTAAAAGTTTATAGGTACTTTTTATACATCTTTGAAAAGCATAATATAGTTTGAAAAAATAACAGCATAATAAAATGTACTTAATAATATCCCATCGAATGGTCAAGTAGCATGATTAGTGCCAATTATGGATGATCATATGCTTTACAATTCTGCAATAACAATTGACAACCACTGCCAAACTTTATGCCAACGTTCAATAGGATAATACATAAGTACACAAATATCAATTTAAAGAGGTTTGTATTCTCTACTAGGACAATTCTAAATATATGTTTTGCAAAGCACTTAATACATAATGCAAATTTCAACAATAATATATCATGTGATCTACCACTTTTAGTTAGTTGTGTATTTCTTCGAACGGCAACACTAAAATGCTACTTTTAAATTAAAATGCGCAATAATAGAATAGCGGGGAAAAGAAATGATTAAAACAACAATCAATTTTAATGCCACCATCTAAGAATAAACAAATAAGTAAAAAAGGTAGATTACATACTATAAATACCATTACCCAAATTTCTTTGAAACCCAAGATTCTATTAGTTTAGTAACTGATGTTTCAATAAATATCTGCTCTATCTTTTGCTTAAAATATACTAAACTTTAATTAGTTTTCATAGTTAATTTTTACCTTAAATATTCAGTTTTAATCTATATTAATTCATATGTCATTGAAAAAGAAATATTTTATTAGTTAACATAAAAAACTGATAATAAATTATTTTTTAATTAACTATAATTAGCTACTTGTCCTACTTATAAGTAGAAATGTAAGATACAAAGATATTTCTTTATTAAAGTGATCGCTGCAGTTAACTGCCAAATAGGCAAACTTGAATTAAAAATCTGTAATGAGCAACTTATCTGATTTTCAGACATAGTCACCAAAGGAATATGCAATAGTTGATATAATAAAGAAATACTAATATAAATATTTTGCATGTAATCCTCATAAAAGACCCTTCCCTCTTGACATTATTTCATACTTACTCTTTGTGACATTCTGTCTTGATTCATGTCACTAAAACCATTGAATCCAGTATCTTTTCAAATGCAAATCTAAAAAATATTAATTAAAAAGAAATTTATTTCACACAAATTGCTAAACATATCATAGAAATAATGCAAACACTGTGGAGCTGCCAAATAGAAGACCAAATAATAAATGAAAATACATCACATAAATCATTCTTATTTACATTTCCAACAATAAGCAATCATCTATCATGTATTTAAATGTGTATGTATATATATATATATGCATGCATTTACACATAATTTTTCACCTGCAGCAACTTTTTTTTAACATTATTTCTAAATGAATATACACAAACTTTTAAAATACTTATTCTGATCTAAATACCACAGTTACACTAAATTTTCCTACTAATTTTACTACTTGAAAAAAGGGGGGAGTGAATACACAGTATATTAAAAGGCACACCTAGCACATTAAAAAGCACATACACCGAAAAGCCATTAAATTACGAGCACCTTTAGCCCTCAAAACTGCCAACACCCGACGTGGCATTGACTTCACAAGGTGCTGATACATAATCTGATGTCTCTGGTACCAAGCACTCACCTAGTGGTCTTGTAATTCTTGCACATTGTGAGGGGTAGCATGCCGGGACGAATTTTATTTTCCAGGTGGGACCACAAATGCTCTATTGGATTAATGTCATGTAAATTTGGAGGCCAAAACATGAAAGTCACTGGAATGTTCCCTGAACCATTCCCTGACAATTTGACTTTTACCACACAGTACATTATCCTGTTGGTAAACCCTGCCAGAAATACTGTTGTCATGAATGGGTGAGCCTCGTCTGCAAATGTTCCTTTAGCACATAGACATCAGGGATTGTTCTATGGGGATTATGGGCCCTAACGTGCTTCATCAAAACATTGCCCACAACATAATACCTCCCCCCGGGCTTGTCTCCATCCAACTATGGAACCCGGGAGACAGGGTTTCATTTGGAAATCAGCATCCTGGCCCAATGCCTGTCAACGTGATACACCAGAAAACGTGAGTCATCGGACCATGCTAGTTTCATCCACTTTTTTAATGTCCAATTCCATGTTTCTTGGCCCATTGCAGATGCAGCTGGTGATGATGTGCCATCAGTGGAGGGACATGCCTTGGTCTCCGGCTGCGTAGGCTATACACAGCAATATATACTGTACAGTCTGCTGACAAACACTGTCTGGGTCGCCACTGTTGTGATTTTGGCTGCTGTAGCCGTTTGGTCATGGTGAACAATGGGTAGCAATCTCCACTCCCCTCTGGAATCAATGCGCCATCGATGAAACACTGCCGGCCAGCAACTAGTCATTTCACCATTTATACACCATTTTCGATATGTGCTCACAGCAACTGCAGATGAACAGCCCACTAAATGTGTAGTTTCTGATATCATTCCGAGTCGCCAAGCCATAACGATTTGACCTTTATCGAAGTCTGACAAATTAGGTGGTTTTCCCATTATGTCACTAATCGCAATATGTTTTGAAAGATACTTGGATACAAAGTGTTGTACAGAGCTGCTACTGCTATTGCAGTACTTCCCTGTAACCTGGAAATTATCCCACAGTGGGCCTTGTGAAGGAAATAACCTGAGTGAATCCCAGTGCAGGAGAATCAACGAAGAGTTCAACAGAGGCAACCTGAGCCTCAGAAAAGATAACACAAGTACATACTGTTGATCTCATAAGCTGGTTTGAGGGATGTGGAAAGCCAAAAGCTGGTCAAGGAGGTTGCGCCATCTATTGGTAGCAGCAACTCCAACATCAGCCATGCACGCGCACCATGGTTTAGTTCCTGCGCGAGCCCTTTGTTATAGATGGAGGGTGGTCATAATGTAATGGCTCTTCAGTATATAAAGAAACACTAATATTATTATATCTACATTATATATTATTAATAAGAATTTTAAAAAATTTACCAGTTTCAATAATATTCTTTATACTTAGACAAATTATGGTACTTGGCTGTTATTGGAACCAGACTCAGAAATATATGTGTGTGTGTGCACGTATGTATGAACGTACATACACGCACAAGATGTACGAACGTGCATACATCATACACACTGTGCAAAAAAAAGGGGGGAGGGACAGTTTTATATCTCCTGTTCTACTAGGTCGAGTGACAAAATTCAAATTGCGTTCTTTATGTCTTGAAAGGGCGACGCAGAATATTAGATTTATATACAGCATCGTTCTAACATAGGTATTTTGACACAAAATTGGACTTTTTCTGAACTAACATACCGATTTTTTTCCATATTTTGATTCTAAACTCAAATAATGTCTAGATATTAAATTTTGTAATTTTGGATGAGAAATTTATGAAGAAATTAAAAAATTTATCTTGCCGCATTTTTTTCAGTTTGCAGCATGAATAATTCACTTGGTGAGCTTCTTAATTTATAGCAACTTATTTTCCTTTCCTTTTTTTTCATTGTACAAGAGCAGGAAAAAGTCATCGTTCATACTTTGAAATAATTTTAACAAAGTGCGTAAACCACATTTTGCATTATTATCACTTATAACAAATATGTCAAATTTTAAAATGTGCTAGTATGTAAATTCACGTATATTTTAGGAAATTTTGAATAAAAACCGAATTTTTTGCAGATATGCTTAGAAATACATCTGCTTTAAGAAGACAGTACAAATTTTATAGGTTATAATTCAAAATATGTTTAAAAAAATACATAAAAATTATTTAAAAAATAAATCATAAAAAATGAGTGAATTTTATTTGAAATGAACACAAATTTCGAAATGTGAGAGGAAGAATCAAGCAAGCTTAATAAAAAAAAAGATACTAATAAATACATATAAAATTCAAGTAACATTGAGGAGCTAAGATTTAAAAAGTATTTGTGCGATTTTTACAAAAGTTGGCAGTTTGGCATAATTTGAGTCATAGAATCAAAATATGGAAAAAAATTGGCATGTCATTTCAGAAAAAGTTAGATTTTGTGTCAAAGTACCTATATTAGAACAATGCTATATATAAATCTAATACATATTCTAAGTCACGCTTTTGAGACATGAAAAATGCAAGTTAAATTTCGTCAATCAGTCCAGTAGAACAGGAGATATAGAACTGTCCCGCCCTTTTTTGGCCGCAGTGTATATATATATGTGCTATAGGTAAATTTCTCAATCTTGTCCTGATAACACAAAAGTATTTCCTATTTTTACATACATTTTACACTGTTACCACAAGTCAGAAGTTTCTAAATCATATGCTGAAAAAAAGTATGAGGAAAATATGTGACTGAGTATGGTATTACAAGAAAATTTATGAAATATCCTTTTCTTGATCTTTAAAAGATGAAATGGACATAACAAAAAATTTCCTTGCATTATATTTATTTTAATATAAGATCTTTTTTTCTTTTGCTATATTTTTGTTCTAAAATTTGATAAGGTCTTATTGAACGGGTATTTTGATAAATGAAACTGCAGTATGCGAGAAGTTCAAATATCATACTATATAGAATAATCACAGCATTTAAATACTAAATAAACCACAGAGGTAATAAATATAAAACAGCCTTTCTTACAATTACTCCACAGGCAAAATAAATATTCACTTGCATTTTAATTTCTTAAAATTTATGATAAAAGTATAGAAGGTCTTGTATTCAAGGGGTTTTCAATTTTGAATAAATACTGTAAATCTTTTAAGACAGCTGCTTGAAATTTCTGTAAATATTTAAATCCCTTTTGATAGCATTTTTATTATTCTGTATTGTTGTAATAATATATATAGCTCTGTTCAATTATTTATTATTTGTTGCTTTGATGTAATACATCTAGGATGTATTTTTTATTTAACTGAATTTCTAACCTCATGTTTCGTACAAATGTTTATTTCATATATCAAATTACAGTTCTTTTAATTCTGAGTGAAAAAAAAATGTTTATATTGTAAAAATAGCTCAATAGCTCAAGCAGAATGTGGGATATGGGCAAATATGCTCTTGATGGATCTCAGAGACACTTATACTTAAAAACTTGCAAAATATTAAAAATTGAAACTACATTCTAATAAAATAAAGCCACCTCATTGCTCTGTACCTGGTGAAATTTACCAGTACTGATATAGAAAATAAAATTAAAATGGAGAAAGGAACTCACTTAAAGGGACAAAGAAAAATTATTATTATTGTAGTTTTAAAAATCAGAATGAAAAAGTACTAGGTGTTGATATGAAATTGAAGTAACTAAGAGCAAGTTGAAATGAAGCTCTTGGAAGTATTTTAATACTTGTAAGAATTACAAATGAGCTTTATTCAGCCAAAATCAAAAACAAAAAGAAAGAACTTCAAGCAATGAAAATTTTAGCTAAAACATCTAGAAAATCATCCTTTAAAAAAAAACATGCTATTCTACATAGACATACACATGATAAAGTAAGATAAAAGTTTCTGCATGTATTACAAAGGAAAATTATTTCTTTACATAGAGAAAGTTCAGGCATAACTAAATTTAGGAAAGTATATTTTATAATTATACATTTATACTGATAAATGCCATGTGAAGTGACAATAACATGAAATCACAAGGGCCCAAATGCGCTTTAGCCCACTGCTTGGTGGCGATTGTTTTTGAATGAGCAATAAACGCGCCAACATGGGTAACTCCGTATATCCGCGAACATGGCTGACTGGGTATTTTGAAGCTACGGAAACATGTAGTTGTCGCGCATGCGTATTTCCTATTTTATAAAGAACGGTTTTATTGGTAATGTGAGATGACATAGCGGTTTATTCGAAATTCTTACGTGTTAATTTAAGTAGTTATTTCAGTTGTCGTTGTATTCTTTGAATGCGATGTTTTTGTGTTGAGTGTTTGCTATTTTCGTACCTTATATTTCGCTAAATACCGAGTCGGTATGGATTTAGCTGTGATGCTGAGAGAGGTGAGTGAATGTACATGTACATTTATTACTTTATTGGAAGTGCAAGTTGCTTAATTTTTATATTTTGTTGCCTTTTATTGAAATAATTTGTATCAGCTGAAGAACAGAACGCTGGTATCGTTTGCAATTTATTTTATTTTGTTGATTTGTGCACATTGCCTACATTGTGCAATTCGCTGATGTTTTTTTTAAGTTAAAACGGAACGCTGTGCACATGGCATTTTCTTGTAATTTATTTTCGTTAATTTAGCTTATTTTGTTCATTTGTGTACGTTGCGTATATTGTGCAATTCGCTGAAGTTTTTTTTAAGTGTAAAAGGAACGCTGTGCACATGGCATTTTCTTGTAATTTATTTAGTTATTCTAGCTTATTTTGTTTATTTGTGTGCATTGCCTACATTGTGCAATTCTCAGATTTTTTTTTAAGTTAAAACGGAACGGTGTGTACATGGTATCGTTTGTAATTTTAATGCCCTTTTAAAAAAAATTCCTTCTTTCTGGGATGCCATTTTGGTTACGTTTTCGCGGAGCGTGTTGGGAAGGTTATGTAACGCATAAAATGTGTAAGTATTACAACATAAAATGTAAATAATTAATTTAAAGGTAACTGACGAATATTTTAATGATCGTAATGTTCGTTTTGCATATTATTTTATTATATTTTTGTGGCAATAGTTTCCATACTAATTTATGGTTTAGAATTGTATGTTTTGTTTACAATAGGTTTTGGCGGAGCGTGTCGGGAAGGTTGCAATTAATTGCAAAGACGTTTCGCAGAAACGCGCCGAATTGGCGATTTTCAAAACATCGCCAAGCAGTGGGCTAAAGCGCATTTTCACCATCACAAGTTTCTGATGGAAAATTGGATAGTATACATCTATCTGATGATGAAAGTTAATAAAATATTTTCTTTGCATTTGCTTTCTTTTTAAGAAAATTTTTAAAAACATCAATCTATACAAAGTTCAACATAAATAATATTCTAAAGATGTAGAGACATTAGGTTATTTCGAAGCAGGAGACATGAAAAATGAGCAACGCCTTCGCCGGGAATCGAACCACGGACCTCTCGGTTATGCGTCGGGTATGCAGACCACTACACCACGAAGGCATGCGAAGAAGGCGGGAGAAATACCTTATATACTCCCCCTCTCTTAATTTCTTAATGAAAATTAATTATATGTTTTAAAATAGAATAAAATGGTACTCTTCTGTCATTAAGAACGGATTCAGAAATGTATGCATGTATAAGTATATATGCGAAAAATCGCGGTGGTGGAGAATCATCATCCACCACCTTTTTAGTTCGGGCACCAGTGTAGAGACATTAGGTTATTTCGAAGCAGGAGACATGAAAAATGAGCAACGCCTTCACCGGGAATCGAACCACGGACCTCTCGGTTACGCGTCGAGCATGCAGACCACTATACCACGAAGGCATGCGAAGAAGGCGGGAGAAATACCTTATAAAGATGGTGTCTCTTAATTTCTTAATGAAAATTAATTATATGTTTTAAAATAGAATAAAATGGTACTCTTCTGTCATTAAGAACGGATTCAGAAATGTATGCATGTATAAGTATATATGCGAATATATGTGTGTGTATACACATACATACATATGCACATATATATATAGTAATTTAAGTACATAGATGAAACTCGTACTTTCAGCAGCTTGCAGTCATCATGGTCGAGGGTGTATATTTTGATGCGCTACAGCTTGAAGTTTGCATAGTTAGATAGACAGATGCATAAACCAACTTCCTGACATGGCTTTTTCAAAATATAATTTTATTCTATGGTAATTCATATCAGATCATTTTGGTGATTTTTCATTTATCCAATTATAGTTAAATACGATCATTTTTATGTGCACTGGTTTTAAAAGTATGACATAAGCATCTTAGACAGAGAAGCATAAGCAGCATAGAGTTGTTGCATGGCAGAAGTCAGGAATGAATGACACAGACTGACTGACTGATGACACTTATGCCGGAATACCATCGTAGAGGGCAGTTTCTCCGGCTCAATTCACAAGTAAACCCTAAATAGGTACATCACTAGAGCTGTCGAATGTTAGAAGGAAAGGTACATATAAGTAAAAGGGGGAAAAACAATCGCATGAAAGAAACAAAAATTGACAGAGCAGAGCTCCCAACGAAACACAAACCGTGCGCGCGGCTGACTGTAAGAGGGATAAAGTAATAGTCTTAATGTGAATGTAAAGTCAAAACGACTGTAAATCCTTTCTGAGAAAGTATGTTACATATGAGGTTGTGCAAGAATAACTAGGTGGGAAAGTTCGAGTCACCAAGGAGATGAGCAGTGAGCGGTCGCAATTCTGTGTCCTCCATTAACAATTGGTAATTAAATATCTGCATGCTATTCATATGCAGATATTTAATTACCAATTGTCATGCATATGCTATTCATATGCCTGCAGCTGATGGCATTGTTGAAGAACTTTTCGTTGCTTTTCTGTAGGAATTCAGCTATGGTAGGCAACTTGAGATCTTTATGTAGAGTTGCATTACTAACATAGTAGTGTGCGTTGGTTATTAATCTCAGGACCTTATTTTGAATAATTTGCAATTTTTTAATATTTTTTCTGGAGGCAGTGGCCCATGCGGGCGATGCATAAGTAATGATGGGCCTGATCATGGAGGTGTATGCAAGCCTTTTATGATCTAAATTTAGTTGTGAATTCCGGCCGATAATTGCTAAGTTGTTGATGACTGAGAAAGCTTTACGCTTAACTTCTATGATGTGATTGTCCCAGTTTAACTTACAATTTAGCATAACTCCGAGGTATTTTGCTTTATGTACCTGCGGCACTTCATCACCAAACAAAATTAGCTTTCTGCTAATCACAGATTTAGGGTGCCTTCTTCTTATGATTAATAACTGTGATTTACTTGCGTTTATGGCAATCCTCCATCTAGTGCACCAATTTTCGATGCAGGGCATTAAATCTTGCAACTTCTTTATGGCGTGATCTGCTCTAATAGATTTGACTGCTAGAGCCGTATCGTCGGCATAGCAACCTAAAAATGAATTTGTATTAATTTGGGCCTTGGGGGATGCCGCCCTCTATCCTCCTTATGCTTGAAGTCTCGTTACCAACATGAACTGTAAATTTCCTGTTACTTAGGAAGGACATAATTAAATATATAAACTCACGCTCCATTGGTAAGTTAATTAACTTATAGATGAGCCCCTCATGCCAGACACGGTCGAAAGCTTTCGCCTTGTCTAGCATGAGGAGAGCAACACTCTGTTTATTATGGATGGCCTCACCACAAAATTCAGTAAGCCTTACCAGCTGCTTTGTTGTAGATAGCTTCTTCCGGAAGCCAAATTGCTCCGGCGGTAATAATTCCATGTATGGCCTGATTCTATTCAAGATGGCTCTCTCGTATACCTTTCCAAGGCCCGAGAAAAGACTAATGGGATGGAACTGGTCCGGACGAGTATTGTCCTTGCCAGGTTTCGGTAACAGAATGATTTTGGCCACTTTCCACTGATCCGGAAAACAGCAATGAAAGAGGCACGCATTCAGTATACTTGTGAGCTTGGTAATGGCGTTTGTCGGCATGTTCTTCAAGGCCGTATTGTTAATTTTGGAATGACACAGTTATTTGCGAAGAGTATTTATACCAAGGTGCATTAAGTACAGCTAAACTGCTATTGGTTAATTTTTAGTTCCATTTTTTAAGGAGCGTTATGTAACATGGGAAGATCTCAAATTTAGGAGAACAGTACATTTAGAATAGTTAATTTTGAGGTCGCCAATCATTTCTTAGAGGAGCCATCATATGTTATTATATCTTACATATATATATGCATGCACATATGAACACATCCATCTATCCATATACTTCTGAATCTGGTCCCAATAACCAATAACAGAATACCAATAAAAGTATAGCATATCATACAGCTAAGTTTTGCTTTAATATTAATTTTTATTAAATTTCACCTGCAGGAAAGATGAAAGGAAATTTTTAATTCTAAAAGTTCCAGAAGAATTTCAACTATCTTCATAGCATTATCTGGAGCATGCACACTTTAGTTAAAAGATCGATTAAATCTAGCTAAATTAACTTGATCAATTAGGGAGTTAACCATACAGATTTAATCAATAAAGAATTGATAATAGATTATGTTTTAATTTCAAATACGCACCGATTTAAAGAAAATGCTGCACAGCAAATATTACACCTAACTCTCCACCTATAACTGCTGTGAGTCAAGACATTTTTTCAGTCTTTCTCTCACATCCTGTTTTTTCCATTAAAGGTTTCATTCCAAAATAACACTGCATAATACAAAATAACACTGCCATACTGCATAATAATAACACCAATAATAAAACAGATATTAGTATGTTTGCAAATATTATGTAAACAATAAATTTCAGCACTGTTTAATAATCTTATTTTATTATATTTATAGATCCTACCATAAAAAAAAAAAAAAATATGAAAGGTTTCAGATTTTAAATTATGTCTAATGCGGCTTTTTTTTTAACATTTTGTGTGTTACCTTTATTTATTAAATATCATGTTCTTCGCACTTAAACCATAAAATTCAATTCAAGAGCAGTATCTCAGAATAATTTTAAATTGAGCATATCTTTAGAATTTCCGATACACAGTCTCATGCGCTGGAGATAAATATGTTTTTTCTGTACAACATTGCCATTGCTCACTTTGAAATCCTTGAGTTTGTTAATGAAAAATTCGTGAAAGTTTTACAAAATATGAAATCAGTAATAAAACAAATTCCAAATTTGGGCTTCCAGATGTCCATATTCGCAGTAGGATTACGTCATTTAAAATTTGATAGCTCTAGGTACTGTTGTTTTATCACAATGCGAGAAACATACATTCAGATTCTTCACTATTTAATTTCTTCAAATATAATACAGGGCAATAATACCTAGTGGCAACAATTTGAAAAGTGAAATGGACATTCAGAGTGATTTGACGCAAAATCGCAAAACGAAAACAATAGTCCTTCAGGGACAAAGCTCCTTTGAGTAAAAATATTTTGATTAAAAATCTAACTTTTTTTTCACACAACTATTTTGTACAAGACTTTATTTAAAAGATGAGAGCTATTATCTTCCTGATTGCAAAAATATTTTGCTTTCACACTTAAGACCTACATAGGTTTTAAAGTTGCAATCATTACCTGATCTGAATTATTACAGTTCTAGATTTCCTAGAACTAAATATATAATAAAAAATTTAGATATTCTAATTAAAAAAAAGGTCAGTATAGTAAAAAATTTCAGAACAGTATATTGATCTTTTATTAAAAAATCATTAATATTTCATTTTTTAGATTTTCCCATTTTTTACATACAATGTCATATTAATTAAAGCAAATAATAATGTTACATACTTATG